>ML785014.1:460125-515626 GCA_009831015.1 Picea engelmannii
TGGGCTTTACCAAGAGTAAAGAAGATTCAAATCTCTACTTCAAGATCATGGAAAATGAACCAGTAATACTATTACTATATGTGGATGACTTATTCTTAACTGGAGAAGAAAAGCTCATCACTGAATGTAAACAGAGACTTGCCACTGAATTTGAAATGAAAGACCTTGGCCTAATGCATTACTTCTTAGTTCTTGAGGTATGGAAGAGTCCGAAAAGAATCTTCCTTAACCAGGGGAAGTACACAGTCGAAATCTTGAAGAGATTCGGCATGCTTGAATGCAAGTCCATGAATACACCCATGGAAGAAAAGCTGAAGTTGTTGGTCGATACTTCCTCCTCGCTATTTTTTATTTGTACATTTATCCTTGAAAAGTTTCGAGATCTCAAGCAAGCAAGTTTTCTGTTAGAAGACTTGAGTCTGAAGGTTTGTTAGAGTCCTTACTGTCATCGACTATCCTTACCATTCAACTTAAGTTTTCTAATCGATATAATGAGTATTTATTCATCACTTCAATGTTCCATTAAGATCCTGAAATTTATAATTACCCTCTTATCTGCTAGTACCTATAACACTACCACAGTCTTAACAATACAAGCAACTTTGGGGTTTTTATGACCAAAACTCTACATAAAAATATTACCTTATGTTTGCAATACAATCGACTTGTAATACGGTCTGTTACTCCCATACCTCTATCTGAGATGAAGACTCTCCAACGTTCTTTTACCAGTCTACTCATTACATTAATAGAGTTGTTCCCATAACAATAAGTTTCTTCTAAGTTCCTACAGCTTTGTGAAGAAAACAGAGGTCAATCGGGTTTTGGTGATCGCAAGTGCCAAACAGAGTAAAGGACCCTGTTGTTTGCCGAAATCCGAAATACTGAACGACTGTGGGCCAGCATTTCGGGGTTTCGGGATTCGGGGTTTCGCAAGTACAAGAGTCGGACATCAACACACAGCATTTCCTGAAATCGCAAAAGGTGACCAGCATTTCGGGATTTCAGAGTTTGGGATTTCGCGAATACAACAGCTAACATTAACACACAACCACTCCCGAGTTCCGAAAAGGTGAAAGGATGTGGGACCAACACTTCAGGATTTCAGGGTTCGGGGTTTCGGGTTTTCAAATACCAAATTGCAATACACAACAACTCCCGAATTCTGAAAAGTGAAAGGGTGTGGAATTAACACTTCGGGATTTCAGGATTCAGGTTTTCAGGGTTTCAAACGTCAAATAACATAACACAACAATTCCCGAATTTCGAAAAGTGAAAGGGTGTGGAATTAACACTTCGGGATTTCGGGATTCGAGTTTTCGGGGTTTCAAACGTCAAATAACATGACACAACAATTCCCGAATTCTGAAAAGTGAAAGGGTGTGGAATTAACATTTCGGGATTTTGAGATTCAGGTTTTCAGTGTTTCAAAAGTCAACATCCAACATACAACAACTTCTGAATTGCGAAAAAGACAGGAAAGTGGGACCTGCATTTCGGGGTTTCGGGGTTCGAAACTTCGTGAGTTAAGTGCCCCAAACCTCTTATGTAACCAACTTCTGAAATGCGAAAAGTGGAAGCTTCAGGGTTTCGAGGTTCAGAATTTCGTGAGTTCAGAATCCATACATAAATATACACGAACCTCCGAAAGGCGAAAAGAAAGTTGGACTAAGTTTTTCTGTTGAAAAGAATTAAGGTAATCATTCAATCAAAACACAAAGGAGGAGAGTACTCTACTTCTACTGTAACTCTTTACACTATTTTCATCACTCCCTGCTCTTTATCCTTTGCGGGTACTCTTGATTTTTGTTTTCTGGGAGAACTGAAGGTGTAGAAGGATACTTTTACTTCACAAAATTCTAAAAACCTAAGGACTTAGGGATTTTACACGCAGAGAGGGGCACAAAGGATAAAATATACTGTGTAAGGTAATTCTATAATAATCACTTAGAGCCTCCTTTAATCAACGCATTAAACGCCCACAGTACTAGATCTGTGAATCTATGTAAATACATGATCAAGAATATCATTCCATCAGGGATTGGACATTATAAATGATGTTCCGGGGGATCTGAGTTTGGTTTCCTGGGAATTTATCTACAGAGAGGATTTGCATCATTGTCGTTAATCTCCTCCTTTCCATACTTACTTATAGAAATATAATTACAGATTTTCTTCACATATATTCCCCACAACGAACAAAATGGAAAACGTTACAGTTCCAATTTAATCAATACAATGCATAAAAAAAAAATCATTCAGACAAAGAATGTAACTTATTCCAGTTCAGATTCAATAGATGCATAACATGAAAAGACATAGCCATTAATAATAGAGAGGGGGAAATTAACATATCTGAATCCAATCCGTGGGAAGACAAAAGGAACAACCACGTTCCTCCCAACTGTAGAACAGGGCAACCAAAGTCACTTGCCCGATTCAACCCCTAGCCTGACCATGAATCCATGAGGGAGAACTTGGAAATTCCTCCTCAGCAATGTCCTTCGATCCCAACCATTATCCTCTTGCCTCACACTTACTTAACAGTGCTCATAACAACAAGGCGGTTATTCTTTCAACAAGCTCCTCTTGCCTCACACTCAATCCGCAGTGTTCATAACAGCAAGAGAGCTCAAAAACCCTTTCCCAGCATACTTGGCAGCATCCTGCCTCCTCGCATATGCTATTTATCCATTTTTTTTTGCCGAGGTGTTTTCCCTCCTTTGGGGATTTTTGCAGCTTTCTTAATTCCTGATTTTCAGGGGCTGCCAGTGGCCAAATCTCTTATTTTCCACTTGTAATCATCAGCCCAGAGGCAGTTCCAACTTGCTCCCCACTCATGGAGTCATGGTCAGTTGATTTTTAACATGGATGTTCCATTTGTCGTCCTGTAGTTAATATAAATATTTTGTTGTGATACAAGTGTCATAGTCAAATAGTTAGTTGAGTCCAAACAGATCTCTGCCCAACAGTCACAATAATTAAATACAATTATTAAATTCGAAAATCGGAATTGCCATAAATGGCAAAAAAAAAAATTCCAGATTCGAATTTGCCAAAAACGAAAATAAATTTCCAACACACAAAAAATAAAAATATTTATTTTGGGGGGATGTCACATAGGTTAACCATAAAATAGATGAAATTTAAAGTAACTTTGAATCTAATAGTCCATATTCAAACACCCACTCTTTAAATTAGGTTAACCATAAAAATAGATGAACTTTAAAGTAATTTTGTATCCAACAATTCACACCTAAACATTAAAGTAATTTTGGATCCCACTACCCACACCCAAACATACAAAACATTTAATTATGTTGAAGGTATGTATATAGGAAACGTTTTTGCATGAAACCTGTCGACACAAAAACCTATCAACCAATACCTGGTGACTGAATACCATCTATCATGTTACATCATGTATCCACATGTTCCTGCAACCATTCTATTATTAATCTTATTTTCTATCTCCTTTGTTGTCAGGATAGATCTTATCTCCTCTTCCTCCACCATCACTCCTCCACCGTCACAACAATTGCCATACTTTCTTCAATCTCCTTTGCTATCGGGATAGGCATTATCTCCTCCTCCTCCTCCTCCTCCTCCTCCTCCTCCACCGTCACAATAATTTCCACAACTTCTTCAATATCCTTTTCTATCGGGATAAGTCTTATCTCCTCCTCCTCCGTCGTCACAAAAATTGCCAACACTTCTTCAATCGAAGTGCTCGTTAGGTCTAATTATGATAGCCCCAACGCCTGAGCTATGAAAGGAGGAGAAGGTCTAGTGTTTGAACTGTCCCATTGAAGTCGAAGCTTGAAATCAACCTTTCTATTGACATACATCTCTTCCATGGATTTGAATTTAATCTTGAAGACGCTCCATCCAGCACCCGCCATGACTATGTTGAACTTGTTCATGCCCTCTACTGATTCCTTGCTCACCCGCAGGCCCAAAGACCCCCTCCTGGGGCAACGTTCCCTTTTTGAATTACTAGGGTAGAGGTCCCTTTTTGAATTACCTGGGTGGAGGGGGAGGATTTTGACTCTGAAAATCCCTCTGCTTAATTTGACAAAATCGTGGACTTGCTCGAGCTAGGCATTTGTGAGATGAAGAAAAGGAAGAGAAACAAATTCATGGGCGTCCATGCCCATGGTGCGCTAAGAATATATGAGACGGAAATGGATCAAATCTCTGTAGATATCCATGCCGAGGTCCCTCACAATGGCTTCCAGTGTCAGCTGATCTCTCACCACTTCCTCTATAGGAACAAATACCAAATACAAGAAACCATTTGTCCTCGCCACTTTGTTGTCGTGCATTCTCCTCCATTTGGATAACTGCTTGGAGAGATGGAGCAGAGAGGAAGAATGAGCGATAGAGCTAACTTGCTCTGGCGCCTCGTCTTGACCACCAACCACCTCCTCTCTTGATGGTCGCCTTATATTGTTTCCCATCAAGTTGCAACCACCTCATCTCTTGATGGTCGTCTTATATTGTTTACCATCGTGTTGCAGAGGATTTGTGAACATACAAATTGAAAAGTGTTGAAGTCATGATTAACTTCACACTGATGTCCATTATAGCTGAGGTATGGACCTGTAACAACTGTCCTTTATAGTTTAGCTATAATTGCTGTCCTTTATAGTTCAGCTATGAACATACAAACTTATAGCTCGTAACAACAATTTACCTCGAATGCTCCAATAATCAACAAGTGGTTGTGTTATAAATTCTAGGTGGAAGAATCAACAAGTGGATATGTTATAAATTTCACTTAAAACAATAAGTAAATTAATTTTAGATAAATTTAATTTCTTTATCAAAGAATAACATTAAAATAATTATATGTATTTTAAATCAAAGATATTAACATTTCTAATATCTTTGGGTAATATTGTTAGTTATATCATTATCATAATTATAATTAACGTTTAACTTATTTCATTAATGATCAATAATTAATATATAATATACATTTTAACTTGAAATGATTTAATAATCCTATTATCATTATATATATATATATATATAAATTTAAATTCAACACTGAACTTTGCTCTGATACTTCTTTTGAATGGTTGCTAACGATAAAGTTGTAAGATGAATCAAGTTGTAACCATCAAAACATATAATCATGATAACTATAGACATGATGTGAATATGATTGAGCGGAAGAACCAAATACCTTAATCATCCTCATACATCTCTGCTGCTACGTATAACGTATATGGGAAGTGAATGAAATCGGAAAAGAACAATAGGATAAGTTAGTTTATCCAAATCTCTATTTCTATTATAAGGTTATTTAGAGTTGCTCTACATATTAAGCAATTCGTGTCATAGATTTTCTATAATAATTCATTTATAAACTTGAAATTTCTTAAAGTAAATATATAAACAAAATTATTCAACAAAATTAAAATATTTAAAATTTTATTCAATAAAATTAAATTAATTCTTATAATATTTTAGATATTTAAATTTATTAAATATTATTATGAAATTAAAAAATATTAAATACAATTTTATTTTTTTATATATTTAAATTTAATATATATATATATATATATATATATATATATATATATATATATATATATAATCCTTCATATATGTCAAATCCTTCATATATCTAAAAAAAAATATAATAATATGATTCAAATTATGATAACCATACAAAATATTTTTAAACAAATCATTTAATCAATAATTAGCATTGCATTAATCTATATATATATGAAAACTTTACTTCATAACTTCCTTATTCATAAAGGATTTACCTTCTTCTAAAACTAGCAAACCACAACAACCTTCCATTTGGTAATTTAACACTCCCTTAGGATCTATTAATTTCATACAAAAAAATTTAGAGTTGGATATGTAGCTCACACCACCTCATATTATATTATATTTAATATCACATTCTTAAATTTATTATATTTATATTAGTTTTTTTTATTATTTTATTCAATAAATAAGAAAGATACTTAAATACTAATAAATAAATAAAAAAAAATATAAAAAAATATTTAGAAAATAGTACAAACTTTTTCTTTCTTTATATGGTGTGTTCTTCTTATATGTTTATTTTAATAACAATTATTTCTCTCCTTCTACATCTTTATCCCACAATCATAACTTATTTCCTTTTCCTACATCTCTTGACTTTATTCTCAATTCAGTTGGCATTCCCATTCACCTGGCATTCCCATTCACCTGTATTTCTGTCAAAACTTACATTCCTTTAAAACCATTAGTTAAAAACATTTTACTATTGAACATTTTTTTTACAATGTGTTTTGTTTATTATACTACATTTTACCTCTACACAAAATTTGAGTCATGGTTACATCTTTGTTATTGTTTTGACATCTTTACTATTTATATGAATATTTGATTGAAATCAATTTTGATTATTAAGAATGAATATGTTTTATGGTCAAGAAGTATAGGTTTTGCGTTTTGATTGACTAATGTAATCTAGATGGGACATCATCATCAAAATGCATGTACAAAGAAGAAGTTAGGTATAAAGAGAATTAATTAATCTCGGTGAGATGAGACATCATCATTAAAGTAGAAGAAGTTAGGTATGAAGGGAATGTTGAAATTATAGGGGTTTGTCTTTCATTAATTCTTGAAGTGTTTTTTGTGAGTTTTATTACACATAAATACATTATTATCACTTAAATGTTATGAAAACTGACAATTTTGTCAATAATATGGATAGTGTTTAAAATTGATTTTTAGTAAACAATGTTGAGTAAAATGCATAGTTTTACCAATAATGTGGATGACCTACCCATATCATATGTATACCAAGTAATGTTGAGAAAAATAACAACTTCATGAAGAACACAGATTCCTTTTAAAAATAATTAGCTTAATTCTAATAAATAGAAACATGTATTTAGAGATTGCAAAGAGGGAAGATAGATGTTGTTTTAGGAGATTTATGTAAGGTCATTGCTTATAGATGGTAGTCGGCACAAACGATTGAGGTAAAAGGTTGCAATTCCATAAGTTCTTTGTCTTCTCAAGGGACAAAGTGATGAACCTTTTCAAGTTGCCTTTATACAAGTTGGGAGGTCTTGGAGGCATGAGCCAAACATCATCAAAATAGTGTATCAACTTCAAATACACTCATTTTAATTGCAATATCTTTATAATCCCAATTAACAATATTAATATGAAACCTCCCTCAAAATTCAAATACTATTATTTTAATTGCAATATAGTTATATTTCTAGTTAACAATATTAATATTAAACCTCCTAGAATTACTTCTCATTGGAGTTGTTTAGCTGTTCTACGAAATGGCTTTTTTAGCCTAAATCCGGCTATATAAATTTACACAAATCATTGTTTTGTTGTTGTTCAAAATCTATTTCTGAATGAAAAAATAGATTCATCATGCTGAAAAACCCACAGGCACTCGAAAAGATCATCATTTCGTAGAACATTTAGCCTAGAACATTCTAATTTGCCCAACCACTTAGGGGATATGCTAGTACTATACAACAATATGCTTATGATTGACCTAGAAAGCAATACACAATGAATTATAAAGCATTAAATGATATGCTTACTTGAATATGAATGAATCCAACTACACACTCAAGCCTGCAGAGCATTTCTACAGTAGGGTGCTCTGCTTATGGTCCACCGTATTTTAAAATGGATTTGTGAACCCTTGTGCAGTTTACCCTCTGTAACACAAAGTAGGTCCATAATTAAGGTAATTATAGACGCACAAATCTCGTCCAAAAATAACATATATAGATTTCTGTGATCGTAGATCGATAATTAAGGTAATTATAGAAGCACAACTTTTGTCCAAAAATACCATTTATAGATTTTCGTGATTGTCAGAGCAGAGACTGAGAAGAGGTGGAATCCTGAGGCTATGATCCTTCCCCCGAACTCTCACAGAAATTTGAAATTGCCTACACAAATTTGAAATTGCCTTGTTTTTGGTTTCCAGCAGTGGAGAATCCAGCTACTAAAAAACTACTACTTCAATAGAATTTCAGAGAATATATTGAAGAGAAGACCAAAAATAATTGTTAGTTAGTTATAACCTCAACATCATATGACTGTACACTACCAGCTGTACCAATCGTTAGGATTTCTTGTTTGGTTTCTTGATTCAGTTGTAATGCTTCTCGCCTATAAGGTTAATCCTTTCATCTAATACGAATGTGCTCTACACATTATTGTTCCCTATCTATCTTCTCTGTATTTTCTTCTTTTCTTCTTATTTTTTCATGGTATCAGAGAATAGGATGTAAGCCTCTTCACAATGCTTGGAGAGCAGCCCGATCCCAATAGTAAGTGCGCAAATAATAAGTTGTCTCGCAGACGAGAGCGCGGGAGGTAAGCCTCTTCACAGATATTGGAGAGAAGTCAACAGTCCCCTTAAAACATCGTTGGAGACAACACATCGTGAGGAGGTAGCCCTGTAGAAGGAGATTCAAAGACGAAGAGTCTAAGAATTCGTGGAATCCCTTCTTTAGGACGAAATTGCAGAAGCAGCAAAGGAGAAGCTATAGCAGTCGTAAGATTGATCGTGGGAACAGATTTGAGCCATTAAATCAATCTCAGAAAGGACGAGGAGCGCGGAGAAGAGGAGATCGATTTTCAACCGTTGGATCTGGGCGAGAGAAAGAGTAGTCGTCAGATCAAGAAAAAGTGTGCAGGGTTTAATCGGCGAAGTTCTTCAGACTTCGCGTATTCGACAATTTTGTGCGAAGGTTGCAGATGAGTTGAAATCTTTCGAAGTTCCTAAGCCTGAAATGAATCATGTCCGTCGATCCAAGAAGAGGATGCATGTCCATAGATTCTACCGTCCGAAGGTGAATCATCTTGAAGAGCTGAAGTAATTATGGATCGTTAGATCCAGGGGACACGTGTCAGACCATCCTCGTATTCGACGATCTGGTGCTTCGAAGGATAGTGGGAGGGGGGGGGCATTAATAGAGGAAATGTATTATAATAATACATTTCCTCTATTAATGCCCCCCCCTCCGATGAATTGTGGCTAGCAAGTGAAAGAGGTCTGTCTCCCTTAAAGAAGTCTTCTCTCATAGTTGAATTGAAAAGGGGATTTTCTACTCGTGCCTTAAAGGAGGAGGATGAGGGGATACCTAGTAGCAACCCGCCTTAATATATGGGTGTCTGAAGCTTCCGCCCTGTCTTTGCTACAGGTGCTTCAAATGGATCCGAAGCTAGAACTGGAGAATCGTAGACTGATAGTTAGTATTGTGCATTAAAGAATCCCTTAAGCCAATCTCCACCATCAGATTGGAGGAGACGTGGTGTTCGATCAGCGCTTCACTGGTTCATTGTTCAGGAGGAATAGCAGAAGAAGGTTATCAAAGTCCCGAAGGAGTGAAGTAGATCTGGACCGTTGGAGCCAGAGGGGACACATGTCACACGATTTCACACTTCGACGCTAGAGCACTTGAGAGGTTTAAGGAGTGTGAGGGAGTCGCAGTCGCCGAAGGGATGATTTCCCAAAGTTCATCTTAGCCATTGGTTTCAGTGGACACACGACACCATTCCAGAAGTTCGGAAGATCAACACTCCGGAAGAACTAAGGTTTGTTGAGTTAAGAACTCTCGAACCCTCGAAGCTCCGAAGATACGGAGTAGATCCAGACCATTGATCGAAGTGGACACGTGGCAAGAGATTCTACACTCCGACAGATAACCACTTTGGAGGAAAGATGGATGCATGAAGCAAGAAATCTCGAAGCTTCGAAGAGCCAGAGTTCATCTGGACCGTCCATGGATGAAAGATCTTCCACTTTGCTAGTTTGGGGTTCGGAGAGAACACGATGTATTGTTGCCAGGAATCCCGAAGACCCAAAGGACAAAGTAAATCTCAACCTTCCAATCAAGAGGACATGTGGAGGCTGATATCACACTTTAGAGATTCAACACCCGAGAGGATTGCGCGTATTACCAGATGAAAACTCCCAAACTGTGGAGTTCCGAAGAAGATCTTGGCCGTTGGTTTGCAGAGGTCTGAGGACCATTGGATTTACCTCTCTTCGGATAGTTCAACACTTCGGCACTTCACGAGTATTGTGATTAAGAGTGGTGGAATATCTTCAAAGGCCGGAGTCTTGGAGTAATTCTGATTCATAGATCTCGACGAGTAATTGAGACCATCGATCCCTTTCCCTTGTTCGGAGGTTTGCGAGTTCATAGGAGTTGAGAGGTAAGAAAGGAATATCTCCCAGAGCCCCAAAGGCCCGAAGCTCCCGAAGTAGTTCTTTTTGGGATTAGCACCTTTTTTTCATCCCATGATCATATGAGGATTTAAACACGAATTTTTTTTTTCGTTTAAATGAAATAAGTCTTGGATTACGAGTACACTCAGAGAACTTGATTCCTCCATTTAAAGGGTCTACAATCGATAAAGAAGAGAACTCAAAGTTCTGACTTTGTAGATCTCGTGCTCGAATAGTCAAATCCAACCATATCGGAGCTAAAGAAGTGGTATGGCCCATTCTTTTTTGGCCCGAAGTCACTAAAAGGGTTTCGTAGACCTGGTTTTACGTGCAGGAAACATGTAAAGCACAAAAATATCTAACAATTTTTTTTATTGTTCTATTTTTTTCAAGATGGCCACCTCTAACAATTTAGGACCAACACAAGGACCAATTCTTCTTGGAAAGAACTATGAATTTTGGTCTCTTAGAATGAGATCCTTCTTACAAGCACAAGAGTGCTGGGATCCAGTGGATCTTGGCTACGTGGAACCAGATCCAACAGAACTAGCTGTCATGGCTAATCCAGAGAGAGATTCTAAGGAAGAACAGAGGAAAAGAGAGAATAAGGCAAAGTTCTGGATTCAGAACTCAGTGGATGACCTGATTTTCTAAAAAATAACAGGTGTTGTTACTTCAAAACAGTCCTAGGACATCCTACAATTAGCTTACCAGGGAAATGACAGGGTTAAAACAATTAAGTTGCAGACCCTGAGGATGCATTTTGAGACTTTAAAAATGACAGAGTTTGAAAACGTTGATCAATTTATGACCAAAGTCATGGGAATTGTAAACTAGATCAGATTGACCAGTGAAGACATCCTTGATCAAAGGATTGTTGAGAAAGTCCTCAGAAGTATTCCAAAGAAATTCAAAATGGTTGTTACAACCATCCTTGAATCCAAGGATCTATAAAATTTTTCAACAGATGAACTAATGGGCTCTCTATTGACACATGAGACCAGACTACATCTAAAATATGATTCAATAGCCAACGCCTTCAAGACTCAATTCTCTTTCAACAGAGGGAGAGGCAGAGGTAGAGGGAGAGGAAGAGGCAGAGGTAGAGGTCACCGAGGAAGAGGGAGAAGTCCAAGTAACAATCACTCAAGTGAAGGTTACAGACATCAAAACCAGAATCATAATTTTCATCCTCAAAGAGGAAGAGGGAAGAGATCAAATGACAAAGCAATAATACAATGCTACTACTGCAAAAAGTATGGGCACTATGGATCTGAATTCCAGAAGAAGCAAGCAGATCAACACTCGGGAAAAATAAATGTCTCAAATCATGAAGGAGAAACCTCAAATGGAATGTTTCTCTCATGCCACAAGACTGAAGAACGACACAAAGACCTTTGGTTGTTGGACAGTGGATGCAACAATCACATGATAGGTAACAAAGATTTACTTTCATGCATTGATTCTTCTATTTCATCTGATATTACACTTGAAGATAACTCTTTAGTCAAAGTTCAAGGAAAAGAAACTGTACCTATTCTCACTAAACAAAATGAAAAGAAAGACATAAACATTGTCTATCACGTTCCAGATCTGAAACATAATTTGTTAAGTGTAGGACAACTAGTTGAAAATGGATATAAAGTAATTTTTTAAGGAGCATAATGTAGGATATATGACAAATCTCCCAACAGAAAATTGATTTCTGAAATCCACATGACTAAGAATAGAATGTTTCTCTTGACCATTAGAACTGCAAATTTGACCCAATCTTATGCACAAAGTGCATCCACCCCTAATGAAAATATGGTTTGGCATGCAAGATTTGGACATCTGCCCTTTCAGAGTCTAAGCTTTCTACAGAAGCACTCCATGGTCAAAGGTCTACTTATCTTCAAAGAGAAAAATACCCCATGTGAGTCCTGCATTCTTGGTAAACATAAGAGAACAAGCTTTCCACAGTCCTCCACTCAAACCAAACAACACTTAGAGCTTGTTCACACTGATCTATGTGGAACAATGCAAACAAAGTCAATAGGTGGTAGCTTTTATTTCCTAACATTTATTGATGGCTTTAGCAGGAAAATATGGATCTATTTCCTTAGACACAAGTCTAAAACCTTTCTAAAGTTCAAAGAGTTCAAGGTTGAAGCTAAAAAACAGAGTGGGAAATATGTGAAGATTCTTAAGTCCGATGGAAAAGGAGAACACTGTTCAACAAAATTTGCAAATTTCTTCAAATCACAAGGCATAATCATGCAAACCACAACCAGGTACACTCCACAACAAAATGGAGTGGCTGAGAGGAAAAATCAGACTATAATGAACATGGAAAGGAGCCTTCTCAGAGAGATTGAAATTGAAAGTGGCGCTTCTTGTTATTTTCCTTCTCATTATTTAAAGGTTTAAGTAACTATTCATGACAACGTTTCCATCATGTTCTATTCACGACCACTATTTAAACTACATTGATGTTGGGTTCATCATAGGTGCCAAGTCTCGTGGCGTTGGAATCTTCCAACTTTTAAGGCTTTTGTAGTAGTGGCACACGAATCGTTTGACCAGGGCCATACAAGGCTCCTCATCTTCGTCCAATTAGGGGCCACCACTCGCTCGACTGGACGGAGAAACCACCTAGCCTGCTTGAAGGGACCATCTACGGAAAAAGAATCCAAATACACGCCACACATGGATATATAGAATCAGAAAATGTATTCCTTTCGCTTGGAGTTACTAGATCATCGAGCTTCATTCGTCGGGTGGTAAGGGATCTATATATACTCAAGGGGATCTATCCAAGCCAAAGTGAAGATAATGGACAAGACTTTCCAATGGAAATTTCTTGTAGAAAAGACGTGGTGAGAGTTTTAAAACATCTTGTTGACTCTCTTATTTTTATTTAATTTAAAGACTGTTGACTTTGTTAATTATCGTGGATCGCACATGTTACACGGTTACCTGATCAGACATGCTAGGTAGCACAAACATGTTATAGCTTTTCGATACACAGACAAGGGCAGCCAATATTCAGCCTGGGTCAATTACATTCAAATCTGAAAGTAATTGAGAGATTTTCGATACATAGACAAGGGCAGCCAATATTCAACTTGAGTAAATTACTTCCAGATCTGAAAGTAATTGATATCTTAGGACTTTTAATCCATTGCAACACCATTCAATATTACACGTTTGTTCAAACTCATCGAAAAGCGCCACATCGACATTTACCTACCTAAACCATGGAATATCATGGCTCCCAAATCTTTCGACGTTGACGAGAAATATTTGGGTGTCGCACAGAAAGCAAAAACCATGGAATATCACAATTTTTTGTTTTTTAAAATTAATTTCTAAATACAGAAATAAATTCAACTTACTGAAAAATCCCTTATAACACTCCAATTATACAGAAATTATCATTAAAATATATAGATCTAAAAATCATTTCATAGAACGTTACACTACTGCTATGATATGGACTGTTTGTGTTACAAACATTAATGATTATATACTATTTTAAATTCAGAACTATACAATTAGAAATCAAAATTCCAATGTAAACTGTGTTTTAACCTTTTATGAGATGAATTTATTGTCAGCTAATATCCATGTAATCAAATCATAGGTTAAGCCGAAATAATCGACGTTAGTTGGGAGGTTGCTATGGGTTTATTTTATTCACGTGTGAACATCAGCAACACGTCAGGGGAGATGTGCCCACCTCGGGTTGGAGGCCACTTACTGATGTCGGCGAACTGCAACCAGATCCCGGACAGGAAAGGGAAGACAGAAGACTCAAGAGAATCGATTAGATAACAGCTTGCAATAGTACGGCACAGAAAACCTCGAATTTCGTCCTTCGCAATCATAGTTACGGGTCCTGGTCCCGGTATTCTCTCTGTACATGATGATAACAATTCTAATTTGTATGTTGGACGAGGAATTCAGAGTCTCGCCCTCAGCGTTATAAAAGAAGCTTAGTTTAGATTTTTTTTTATTTTTATTTTTTTCAAATTTGATGAAAATTTTTGGTGAGAAATGGTTGGATTTATAAATTTGAATGATTAAATTTATACTGCACAACACAACAGTAAAATTTAAAAGAATATATTAAATTTTATTATCTATTAACAAATAAACTGTTGGGCTTCATTTATCTGGTGTTAATATTTTAATTTTTGGCAATCAGTTAGCTATCAAAGTAATTTTTAAATATGATTAGGTAAATGTAAAAAAGTAAATACATAAACTACATAAACTGATGTCTTTATAATAGCTAGAAAGTTAATGATTGAAATCACAGCCATTTATTTTGTGTGACTACTAAGAATATTCCAGCCATATTTAATCATGTCCATAAAAAACTTATTAAACACTAAACCCCTATTAAATCTGCCCATTGTCAATAAGTGTACACCTTTTGACATAATAACCTAAATAATTTAGGATTTACTCAACATTACATATTCATAATTTATTTATCTATTTAAAAATAAAATTAAATAAAATTTAAACAACTAATTCTTAATTTATTTATGATTTTAAAAATAAAATAAAATAAACTTTAAACAACTATTTTGTACAGATTTACATCGCCTACCGAAAGAAAAAAAATAGAACGTTTAGCGAACACCTAAAAGGCATGGCATCGGTGTGAAAAGGGATGGCATCTGTGAAAGCTTGGTGCCGTACTTGACGTGTAAACTAGCTGCATTTTTCTTCCTCCTCTCAAGGTCTGACGGATGTATGTTGACGAACAATTCTGCATGTGCTGACCGACGAGAGGGAGGTGCCGCCCAAGGAATTCATATAAATGTGATCTCACCCTGAATAATCAGCTAAAAATGGCTCCCTCCCATCAAACTTTCTCTGAACTTCCGCAGATGGCGTCTAATGTTGGTGGTTTTAGAGCCCATGCTCCCTCCCCATGCGCTGCTTGCAAGATGTTACGAAGAAGATGCGGAGAGAAATGCGTGCTTGCTCCCTACTTTCCATCAAACGATCTTCACAAATTTGCTACAGCACACAGAATATTTGGAGCAAGCAATATCATAAAATTACTTCAGGTATTTATACCCATTCATGCAGCTTGAATGGAATTTCCTGCGCAGGCTAAATTTTCTTTCTCATTTCCTAATACCATCGAAACTGCTTTTGTGGTAGCTGCACTATTGACTCTAAAGTTATCTTCAATTTGAAGAAATATACATAGTACATTGTCCTATATCTGGCACTGCAAACTGGGTTTAATTGATAAGCTTTGATATGTGTGTGAACTATCAGGAACTGCCAGCTGAGGGGAGAACAGATGCGGTAAGCAGCATGGTATATGAAGCGAACGCAAGACTTCGAGATCCTGTATATGGTTGTGCAGGAATAGTTTTCCAGATGCAGTCTCAACTCTCTAAATTACAATCGCAGTTAGCTACAGCCCAGGCAGAGATTCTAACCATGCGCTTGCAACAGGCTAATCTTCTGGCACTCATCACAGGCTCTGCAGACAGTGGGGAAACAACTCGACCACTTTCCCCATCTAGTAGCGCGATTTCCCAAGAAAGCAATGACCAGCAAACGGATTTGATTTATTTTGAAGGAGAAGATCCACTGCAGCTGTGGGACGACTCAGTTTGGACACAGTTGTAGCTGTAGCCTCTACATTGTAGAAGAGACTGTCTCGAGATGACATACACCATCATCAATACTGTTCTCTGTGTAATTGCCTGATCTGCTGTCTACAATTGTAGCTGCAGCAGAAGAGACTGCCTGGAGGAGATGACATACACCATTATCAATCCTGTACTCTGTGTAATTGCAAGCTCTGGCCAGCATGCTTTTAATCTGCGAAAATTATACATACTCAGTATACTGGGCGGAAAATTGAAGTGATAGGTTTTGGACAAAGAACCTTACATACTTTGTACAATTATAAGATTCAGAAAAGTCTGAGAAGGTAATCTGTCATTTTAATACAGTCTGAGTGGGCCTAATGATTAAGAATATGTGTTTCCTCTTAAGAGGTCACAGGTTCAAATCCAGAAGGGTAGGGTATGTATACCTTTGTAGACTTTACCAGTCAAATCGCTGGGCAGAGGGGGTCCCTTATCCCACAAACAAAGGGTCTCATACACCAATTTGATGTGCTGACTTGATGACCTTAAAAATAGATTATTATTATTATTGATATTTACCACAATATTTTCCAATGCAAAATTTTTGCCATTAGAATAATGAGTATGTCACAGTCAATGCTCTGATAATAGTGTAATAGACACTGACACTGTTGCAGTGCAGTCCGGGTAAGGCTGAGCCGTGTCATGAGAGCTTGGTTGAGCTGCCACCATGCTCCACCAAGGACACTAGTCAGTCTCAAACACCATACCCCAAGTGACACTAGCCTTCTCCGGGCTACGTACATCAAAGAAGAAATGCAACAGTCTGAAAAATGGAAATGAGAAAATCCTAGAATGCTTATGGAGATTTGGTATGGAAGGGATGTAGATAAACGAAGGGTCACAAAAGTTGAACATAGCGAAGGGTTGGTAATGCAGCCAAGCAGGTGAGCGAAGCATGAAGAATGATTGGAATGCTAGTCATAGAAATATTAGCAGAGAATGCAATATGTCCAAGAAATGGTAGATAGTACTGTTAAAGTTGAAAGAAGAAAGCATAGTGAATGAATATGACAAGTGGGTACCTGAAGAAGCATGATGAGTTTAGTGTCTCTATATGGCACATGTGAATCCCATTTTCTATGCATTCCACAACCCTCTTCAACGCCAAGTTTCGATTTTTTGCCAGTCCGAAAATTTGGATAAGATAGTCCACAACGCCATGGTAATTTTTATGGTGGATAATATAGTCCACACATGTCTATATCATGGTGGATAAGATAGTCCACGCATGTCCATTTTTTCTAAACGTAGACAATACACGTTGAATATATAAAATAACATAAAATATAAAATTCAATCTCTTTACACAAGTATAATCCACACATGCCAATATCAAGGTGGATGAGATAATCCACACATGTCCATTTGTAGACAATACCGGTTGAATATATAAAATGACATAAAATATAAAATCCAATTTCTTTACACAAGTAACGCTCTTGCAACCAAATGAATCCAATGGGATCCTAACTTCTCGCTAGTGTTTGAATTATTTGTTATGGGATAACCTTCAAATCTCAATCATATGACTATAGTGGTAAGAGAGTCCATATCGTTTATGATCTCAACACCATCTCTAATTTCTTGTATAGGGTTAGACGAACACTTGTTGTTAGATGGAAGATGTTAATATTTTCATTTTTGTTCTTGGAATTAAATTATATTTTTCAATATTATTTCATTGTTTTGTTTGAGTTGTTTTTTAATTTTTCTTGTTTAAATTTTTATAAAATAAATAAAAAGTTATTATATTGATTAATTTATTTGGTGGCATGTAAGTGTGGGTGTTGAAATCATGTTGAAATTAAATTTGAGAAACTTGGAACTATGTTCTATGTTTTTTTTATATATAAATTTCAAATTACATGGAGAATGAGAGACCAAGGATACAACTAACTAATTCACCAATACCAGTTTTCACAAATATTTATATTAATTATATTCTTTGTTTTTAAATAATAATACATTTTTTCATTAATTAATATATACTTTTAATTATTAAATTCATTCAAATTATTGAAAAACAAAACAAAACAATATTATTCTTTTAAAATAATAATCAATCATTCATCTTAAAATTTATATCCCTCTTCCATACCCAACCAACAATCAATATCAATAGTCTCATCTTAAGCATCACTCTTATTAGTCCCGAAGGCCTAGAGGGACTATAGAGATCGATAATTTGTTGACTTCATAGTAGTTTGTCCTTTGACTAAAAATATTTCCATAATATCTATTGTTGGAACTAGGGAACTAAAAACATTGATTTTTAAATAATAAAAAATACCATATATGTCATGAGGAGGTCTTATTGCCAGCTTCACTATTCCCAATGTTTGATATTGTTTGATATGTTAGCATATCCAAAGTTTTTGATCATATACGGTGTTTCTGAGTAAGTTTTGAAAATAGAGAGTCAGTTTTTTATTAGTTGACTTTATATTAGTTTATCTTTTGAATAATTTTTTTTTACATAGCCTCTATTGTTCGAACTATTGTTACTATTTTTTTATTATTGTTATAAAATAATATAATAAATGTTTTTTCGTACGTAATAGACCTGTCACACTGCATTCTTTCTTGAATGTTTACAGAGCAGTCCTGAAAGACTTAAATGTTTACCTAACAGGCCTCACAGCCTTAAATGTTTACTTAATAGGTCTATTACAATACATTTTCTTCCATTTTTTTTTTATATGCAATGTTCTCTGCAGTGAATATGGGCAATATTGTTCTTCAATGGCATTGTTAGTTCAATGGTTCATGCTTGCTTCTTGCTTGTTCATTGATTTCTTATTTTCCTGTTGCTGTTGTTCTTGTTTGCCTGTTGGTCTTGTTGCAGTTTGCACACTTGGGATTCTGCAACCGCGATTGGAACTAGCCTTCTATCGTTCCCCATTGACGAGCGGTTTGGGTGTCGTGTTTAGCTTCGCTTGCTATTTGCAGTTTGCAGGTGGGAAATTTGACTACTGGGGATGCCTGAGTCGAAATCCTCTTGCAGAACATCTTTGTATGTGAGGAGAAAATACGATTTCATTTTCCTATAAGTCACTGTGGCTGTGATGGAGTTAGGTTCTATGTCCAACATTGACGATCAAGAATGAGATGAAGACAACATTGCAATCCTGCTTCTCTGGTCATAGTAATCACATACAAAGATGGACTGCAAGAGGATTTTGATCGCTCTTAGTATTGAAAAATACCAACCGTGAAAACTGCGCCTTTCTTAATTGCTTGTAGAGTGGCAAGACTTTGGATGGTCCTGACAGCTTTGAATGTTTACCTGTCAAGTCTCATAGCCTGAAATGTTTTGTTAACAGATGTGTTACAATACATTTTCCTCCGATTTTTTTGATACAATCTTGTGTGCAGTGAATTTGGCCAATATTGTTCTTCACCGACATTCCTGGTCGGTTGGTTGGTGCTTGCTTCTTGGTTTGATGGACGATGCTTATTGTTGTTTGATTCATCTTTGCAGGATTGAGGTCCTGCAGTTGTAGTTGGGCCTTTTGGTGCTTCTTCACTGGGTTGTTATTTGTTGCTTGCTCTTGTTTACTTCAACTTTGCAAGGTTGGAGTCCTGGATCTGCAGTTGGATCTGTTGTTACAGTTTGTGGGCCAGGTGTTGCACTTCTGTCCTTCTCCATTCACCGGTGGGTCTTGGTTTTTGCGATTGCATTGCTTGACAGGCTTGTTGCAATACATTTTCGTTCTTTATTTTTTCTTCTACAATGTTATCTGTAGTGAATATGGGCGATATCGTTGTTTGGTGGCGTTCCTGGTTCAATGGTTTTTTCTTGCTCATTGCTTGTTGACTGGTTTCTTGTTTTCCTATTGTTGTTGTTGTCGTTCCCCATTGACAGGTGGGTTTCATTGCTAGATTTATGTTCGTGTTCATTCTTTGATGTTTGTTATTTCCAGTTTGCAAATGAAAATTTTAAATGTTGGAGATGCTTGCGCCAAAATCCTCTTCTAGAACATGTTCTTATGCGAAGAGAAAATTCGATTTCATTTTTTTTATGTCAGTGGGTGTTATGGAGGTGTTCCAATTGCGGATGCATAATGCCAACCATAAAAAACTGCAGCTTCCTTAAATGTTTGCACAGTGGGAGGCCTTTGCACGGTCCATATAGTCTTGCATGTTTACTTGTCAGGTCGTGTTACAATATATTCTTCCAATTTTTTTAAATAATCTTGTTTGCAGTAAATTTGGACAATATTGTTCTTCACCGACATTCCTGGTTGACTAGTTGATGCTTGCTCATTGGTTCGCTGGATGTTGCTTATTGTTGTTTGATTCAACTTTGCAGAGTTGAGGCCCTGTAGCTGCAATTAAGACTCTTCATACTTGTTTCTTCATAAACACATCTCCACTTGGAAAATACAAATTGGAACATGGTTTTACAGTTGGCTCCCCCAAAAATACTATTAAGATAAAATAATATGCAAAATTTTGCAGTGGATATAAACAACATCTCTTTTGACTTGAACCAGAGTTTGTTGAGCTCCAACTATATTTCATAGCTGACAATGTTTTTTCCATAGTTAATGTCTTTCTATGGCTTCATAGTTATGAGACTAAGTGTTGTTGTGTGAGCAATAAATTTCTTCTCTCCCTTTATTTTTCCTCTTTTAAACTTTCTCGTTTTTCCCTTTTGTTCTTCCCCTCTATTATGCATTTCTGGTTCTATACTTTGTCACGTTTCTATGGTCGCGAGTTCCTGGGGTGGCCAATTGACAAATCGTCATCTCCATCTATATATTCACATCACGAGTCCAACCGACCGTCGTTCGTTTGAACATACTTAGCCAATTTCTTCTAAACTTGTTCGTTTTTCCCTTTTGTTCTTACCCTCTATTATGCGTTTCTGGTTCTATACTTTGTGACATTTTTTTGCTCGCGGGTTTCCAGTGTGGAAAACTGAAAATCATCATCTGCATCTATATCTTCACATCACAAGTCCGATCGACCGCCGTTCATTTGCATACTTAGCCAATTTTATGAACGTGGGTTTGCGGATAGGTGCTATCGAACTCTGGTAACCAATGTTCGGAGTATACATGTTGCACCCAAAACTTTTTTTCTCTACAATTCGACCCCGGACTCCTCGAATTCGCAAGCCTGACTCTACCTATGATGACTTTGTCTGTACGACCTGCCTTTCCATACTTAATTGAGTCTTCAAAGTTTCGCGGGTTCACGCACTCTCGGGTTCAAAAAAGTTTAAAAGCATTTTTCGCTCCCCTCCATCCCCGCCACCTTCTGCCCTTCCTAATGCACATTAATTATGA
Organism: Picea engelmannii; assembly: GCA_009831015.1. NCBI lineage: Eukaryota > Viridiplantae > Streptophyta > Pinopsida > Pinales > Pinaceae > Picea > Picea engelmannii. The sequence goes on from ML785014.1 coordinate 481,335, forward strand.
TTTTACTATTCACAACCCACCAGAGAGGTTCGAAAAGATTGGCTTTAATAAGCGGAAATCTCAAGGACATCTCCCATTAAAACGCATTAACAGGCGAATACTATGGGATTTGATAAAAAAAATTGCATCCATTTTGAATTTGCAAAAGCGTTAGTTATTTGAGTTTTTTAAAGGCATCATAATAGTAACAATGCAATATTGTACTACCACGCTGCCATCTAGAAACATGTCATCCACAAAGGTCTTGACGTCATGTCCCTCTTTAATACTATGCATATATTACAGGTTGTCATATTTGAGAATTTGCTTGCATATGGGAATGTTAACTCGTGTTATTAGTGACTATTCATCACACATATTCGAAAAGATTGGCATTAATAAGCGAAAAGATCGAGGGAATCTTCCATTAAAACAAATTAAACCAAAATCCATGGAAGATTATATTATTATCCTCCAACGTTCATTTCAAATACTTATTCCCATTTCTTTCTATCATCGAAGAGTTGGGAATTAAGGTGCCTTTGATGTAATGTTCCTGGTCATGGACATGTGAGACAACTTAGAGATGTTATTCAGGCCCAATTGAAAGATGAGGGAATGGTTTTATGTGACATCAAATTTGAGCAAAAAAAACTCTGTTAGCCAACAAAAACTCAGACACAAAAAAAAAAATCAAGTATCTTGTGATTGGTGTTCTCCCTATACTCGATGCTTTCGCTGGTTGATAGGCCTACCTAAAGATTTGTGTGTTGAAATTCTTTCTTTTCTTACTGTGAGTTGGAAGGGACTTTCAACTCACCTGCAAAATGCTCCTTTGTTGAAGTATATAGTTTCTTCCAACAACACATATTTGGTAAGTGTATCAAATTATGCAGACCACACATGAATTTATCTTTTGTTAGAGGAGTCGCACATACTGTGGCTTGAAAAATGGACTGGAATATTAAAAAATGACGCGAAATATTACTCCATTCGTGAATATACTCAAAAGGAAATTATAAATTTGGATCGTTGCGAGTATGAGAAACTGTATGGGTGGTTGAATCAACATCCTAAAATTACAGAAGTTTTTATTTCAAATTTTGTTGCGCTACTTATGGGTGTGGTAACATACTTGACAGAAAGTCATATTCTTTGTCCAAGTTTGTTCACTGTCCTCTGGATGTAGTAATAGACTCCACATACAATCAACTTTCTATCGCTACTGCACATTTTTTTACACTATTCCTATGCATATGATTGCATCTGGGTCGATGAGTTTGTGCCTCTTTGCATGAATATTCTCCTCCTACTTGAAGGTGGGTATATAACCAGGGAACGACACTCTCAAAACTTTCTAATTCCTGCATTGACATGTAATTGAGAAAAGTTAATGGGAAGGAATTCTGGATTATGGACTTTGCAACACTTTCTGAAGATTACTTTATACTACCACCTTCTGCAATAAGTTTGGCGTGTTCAGGTAATGATTTGGTTTCTGAAAATTACCTTTTACTACCACCTTCATGTAATCATTTTATTTCATCCTTTATAAGATACCTTAATGTAGTGGTGTATTCCAAAGCTGTTTCCACCGAATATCAATCTTCCTATTGTTTCCCTTGCTTTGAATAAGGAAAATGCATTTCTTCTGTTGTAGTGGATCTGATATTTGAAAAAATAAAAATAAAAATTTCTCGATCAATACAATTTATTATTTTTTAAAATATAGAACAATGTATTTTTTGAACACACAGTTGTTTGAAAAATTTTAGGCATTGTTTGGGATTCACATCCTTCAAGGATGTTAATTAATCACACAATTAATATTGCTTGTGCCATTGCAATTGAGTCGTCGTCCACTATGGAAATGCATTAACACTCCAATGTCAGCTAATAGATGTCTGACATGTACCTAATGTCAAGGTCATTATCGCACAGGACACCCAACGTCCAAATATTTCTGGACTCAAAGCAACATTGTAGTTGTCGTGACAAAGCAACACTAAAGTCGATGTTCTTTGCAGGTCTGACAATCTTGTAGTCTAAGTGCTTTGACAATGGAAACCCTGCTTGTTCACCGCATTGCCACACTGCTGTCAATAGCATTGTTCCCAGTTCCACCACCAGTGTCGATGTTTGAAGCTGAAGCTATCTGGAGCCTGGGGTCACCGCCAATTTGGATTCTTGAAGGTCAAAGTACCTGGAGCCTGGGATCATGACTTCTTACAATTGAAATTAGTATCAGTAGTGATCGAAAGTTGATTGTATGTCAAGTCTGTTACTACATCCAAAATTCTGTCAACACTATTTGACATAGAAACTAGTTGTTTGTCAAGTCTGGTACGACTTTGTCATAAAACGTTCTGTAATTTTAGAATGTTGATTCAAACGCGCATACAGTTTCTCATGTTCATAAGTATCAAATTTTATAATTTCATTTTTAGTGTATTCAGACATGTAGTAATATTTGGCATCACTTATGAATATTCCAGACCATTTTGTGGGCCGCTATGTCTGCCAACCCTACGACGAAAGATACATTCTGATGTGATCTGCAACATTTAATACACTTACCAGATCTGTTCTACTGGGAGAAGTTATGTACTTCAACAGAGGAATATTTTGCAGCTCACATGGACGTCCATTCAATTTTATAGCAATAAAACAACGAAGTTCAACATACAAATCTTTAGGCAGGATTTTCAACCAAACAGATGATCGAATACAGGGAGAATAGCAGTCACAACATACTTCAATTTTTTTTTGTCTCAACTTTTGTTGGCTAACAAGATTTGTTTCCCCCAAAGATGACATCACATAAAACCACTCCCTCATCTTTGTATTGGGCCTGGATCTCATCTCTAAGTTGTCTCAGATGTCAATGACCAAAAACATTACAAGGAAGGCACCTTAAACCCCAAGTTTTTGATGAAAGAGGGAAATTAACACTTAGCAAAGTATGGAATGTTGAATAACCAACCAATGCAGGCAGGCCATATCTAGAAGAGACAAGATATTCAAAAATTTGGGATAGATATAGCTGGCAACACCAATGAAGTCCAAGACCTGAAATTGGTATTCAAGTCATTGTTTTTTATGAATCAAGCATTTGATGATCAAGTTTAAATCTATAAGAGAATATCCACATGCTTCATTATTGTACATATTTTCTTTTTTCTATCGGTGGCAGGCCCAATCCCGGTCATTATGGAAAATAATCTCAGTTGTATTTTGTAACCTAGTTTATTTGAATATAAAATATTTGAGGTTTTTGTATGGTGTTTTTCAATCTCTGGTATTGTTTTTTATTTTATTTTGTACTTTTTTGTGTGTGTCATTAAACATGGACGGCAAGATTTTCTTTCTGCTGCCTAGCACTTCAATTTAAATAAAGGTTACTCTATTTTCTCCTTACATTTTACATGGAAGAATATTTTTTCATAGGCCATACTTATGTGGCGCCCGCCCTATACTTAAAGAAATAAATGGGAGGACTCGTCCTGCTTTCATTCTTTGGGGTCCCATAAATAGATTGAATTAATGACTCTTTTTCAACAAGGCAACTCAAGTGTTGACGTCATGTCCCTGTTCAATATTTTGCACATATTGCATCTTCTTCTATTTGATAATATCCGTATAAAAAATGTTGCGTCATATATATATATATATATATATATATATTCTTTCTATTGCTTATGGGTTTCAACGAAAATTGCGAATCGAACAACATCCTGCAAATTGGAAGATGCTTTACATTTGGACTAGAAATAATCTATTAATATATATTAATATGAATACAATTGGAATAAATATAAACACCTTCTCTTTAAATTTTCCCTGTTTTCTCCCCCTCTACTATCCATTTTTGGTTCTATATTTAGTTGCATCTCTATGATCATGGCCTCCTGGATTCATGGATTGACAGATGCTCATCTTTATCTATATCTTCACACCATGAGCCTAACCAACCGTGGTCCCTTTCAATACTTAGTCAATTATCTCACCACCGGGTCTCGGGTTTGCGGTATCCAACACTTATGTCCCCTATTTCGTCATATACTTCTTGCACCCAAAAAAATTTTGTGATCTGCAATTTACGCTTTTACTAGTGAGAACTCACCAAGGGTTCGAAAAGATTGGCATTAATAAATGAACAGTAGATATTGTTTTGTGAGATACTTAGCCCTTTTCCCCTTTTCTTCTTCCCGTCTATTATCGCTTTCTGGTTATATACTTAGTCGTCTTTCTATGATCGTAGGTTCCATGGTTGACGGGCTGACATATTTTCATCTCCATCTATATCCTCACATGACGAATCCGAATGACCATTGTTCATTTCCATACTTAGCCAATTTTATGGCCGCGATTGCTGATTTGGTTCTTTCGAACTCTGCTGCTTCTTGTTCCGTGATATACATCTTGCACTCAAAAATTTCGTGATCTACAATTCCACCACAAGCTTCACTTTACCCGAATTCATAAAAAGTTTCAAACCATTTATGGCTCTCTTCCATCCCCGCCACAATCGTTCCCTTCCCAATGCACATTAATTATTCTCGCCTCTAAATTAACTTCCATAGTTTCGTGACCTACAAATAGCACCCGAACCTCCGCCATATACAAATTGACTACTGGACTCCGACATCGTCCCCTCTTTCGTGTTACACATTATGCATTCAAATTTTTCGAGCGATACAATTTGACCGTCGGGGCCTCACGTCTTCTAGGGAGATTTTGTCACCCTATTTTGGATCCTTAGGTTAGCCGGTTCACGAAATCTCCAGTTCCTAGTCACTGTTTCCTGTGATGGCCATCTTCGTACTTCTTTCCAAATATGAAACAACAAAGGTTTAATGCTAAGATGCCATCATGCAATAACTATAAAGATCATCATTAATAAGAAAAAGCCTTGAGGAATAACCATCCCTATAGAACTTGTCCAGAAACATCCAGAGAAGATCTTTCTAGGTAATGGGAAAGCTATTACAAATTTCAATATATTAGTGAAAACAAGTCTGGGCCACCGTTTCCCTATTCCATACTTGGAAACTTTTTCGATTGCGGGTTCTCGGATTGAACGCCTCAAAATTGTGTTTCGAATCTTTCGCGACTTGCAAATAGTGCTTAGAGTTCCACGATATACAATTTGTCCACTGGAATTCCCCATCACGAGCCCGACCGTCTGTCGTTCCTTTCAATACTTACCCCCAAGTTGGTTGTATCTCCATGACGTGGTACATTTATTGTGTATTGAGTCTAGCCTACCGTTTCCCTGTTCCATACTTAGAGACTTTTTTGAGTTTGGGTTCCTGGACTGGCAGGCTTAGGATTGTGTTTCCAATGTTCCTTGACTAGCAAACAGTACTCGGAGTTCCGTGATATACAATTTTTCCGCATGAATGCACCATCATACCCTCTTTTGTGTTACATGTTCTGCGGTCAACACTCTTGAGAGATACAATTTGATCCTTGGGCCCTCACCTCTGCTGGTTTTATCTTGTAGCCCTATTTCGAAGCGTCACCAACTGCTTTCGATAATTAGCCATTCCTTAATTTTTGTTCCCTGTCCCCACCACCTTCCTACTTCTCTCTAGCTATGCAATTGGAAATATTTAATGCTAACACTTCGTCATGCATGAACCTTAAACATGTCATTAATGAGAAAAAGGATCGAGGAGATCTCCCACACTTCTGCCATATCCAAATTGATTGCTGGACTCCCATATCATCCCCTCTTCCGTGGTACACATTTTGCACTCAAGTTCCGAGACATACAATTTGACCCTCGGGAAGTCACGTCTCCTAAGGAACCATTGTCACCCTAATTCTGAAGCATGTCCGATTTCTTTCCATACTTGCCCATTTCATGGAATGTCTTTCACGGATCCTCGGGTTGGTGGGTTCACGAAATATCCAATTCTTAGTCACTGTTTATTGTTCCCACCACCTTCGTACTTCTTTCAAAGTATGCAACGACCAAGGTTTAATGCTAACAATTCATCATGCAACAACCGTACAGACCATCATTAAAAATAAAAAGCATTGACGAGACAGTGAAATTTAAATGAAGCTCAACTCCTCGAATTTAAATGAATGTATTTTCTCTTATTTTCTATTTTATGCCCAAAGACATGCAAAAAAGATCTTACCACGCAATGGGATATATATTACAAGTTTCAATATATTAGCAAAAATGAATCCACCCCGCTGTTTCCCTATTCCATACTTGAGCCATATTTTCAATTGCGGGTTCCCGGATAGATGGGCTCACATTTTCATTTCCATTGTTCTGTGTCCTGCAAACATTACCTAGACTTCTGTGATATACAAATTTCTCTCTGGACTGTCACATCATGCCCTCTTCTATGTTATGCGTTTTGCACTCAAAAAGTTCCAAGACATATAATTTGACCCTCCCACCCTCACCTCCAATGTTTGTACCTTGTAACCCTATTTTGAAGCCCACTTGACCACTTTCGATAATTAGACACTCATTAATTTCTCTTTCTCATCCCGTGACCTTCATAGTTCTTTCTTAATATGCAATTAGTAACCTTTCATGCTAACAATTCACCATGCAGGAATCGTCAACATTGTCATTAATGAGCGAAACGCTCGAGGAGATCTCCCATTAATACGCATTAAACCAAGATCTGCAGAGAGTTATATTGTCCCTTCCAATTGTTCATCTCAATTAAGGAAATCTCCAATCCTTAATTGCTCATTTTCGTACCTTCCATGTTCGCACTTCTATATATGCAATTACTAGTCTTTAATGATAACAACGCATCACGCAACAACCGTCGAAATTTTCATTAATGAGTGAAAGTCTCGAGGAGATCTACCATTCACACGCATTGGACCAAGATTTGGGTAAGGTTATATTATCCCTTCCAACTCTTCATTTCAAACATCGTCTGGAGAAAATCAACGTTCTCGTAAACTTATGGTAGCAGCTCGACAATAGTTCTGTGGAGATACAGTGAATATCTTTGGATGCGAGGACCAAAACTTCTAGTGGTCTAGGGCATACTCTTACTATTCATCCCATTCCGCCCAAAACAAAGTGATTTGGACCTATAGAATCACTTGTGTAGGATGCGTCCCTGAGGTTTTTTACTATAAGGAGGTGGTCTCTTGGTGCGTCAAAAAATATATTTCAAGCCAAATATTTATTCCACTGCGTGACCATTCTCCTGTTTCTTTGTCACCTTAGCTCTTCCACAAGATGTTAAGATTTCTAGAGCCAACATTGAACTTCAGAGGACAAGAGTGCAAGCAGTTCTTATAAAAACATGATAACGGGTTGGACCTCTTACGTGAGTTCCTCGAAGACCCAAAAACAGTTCCTGAAGATATCACAAAGTTGCAGGTCAATTCCTTTTGGAAATCCATTATGGGAAATTGCTTGGTTTACAAGAATAATGAGACAAAAATCCACATGATGTGTTACCCATATAGTTATTTATATTTTGTAGTTCACAGTCAAGGAACAATTCATTTTTTATTGGGGGAAGCTAATTTCCATTGAAATCTTTTCCCAACTGTCATGATTCAAAGAATTGAATAAATTTTATATGTCATCCTTCTTGATTTTTGCAATAGTGCATTGTTTTCCATTTCCAAAACTGTCTCCGTCCAAGAAAATACACTATGAATTCGACCCAGTAACATTCTGGTACTAGGCCTTGTGGAGGAACAAGGCCTCCCATTGTTTTTATGAGGTTTTTAATGGTTTTGTCTCAGTTTTCAAAGATTTATTGGTAGGAAAGGATGCTCCCCAGATGTGTAGCCAGGCAACCAAGTTTTTGGATAGGAAGGAGACACTTGAACAAAAGAAAAATTACAGTGTAATACTGATCTTTGGCTCCAAGGAAAACCCGGCTTTCCTTCCATGCCACATCACAGACAATATGTTTGTTACAGAAATAGCAAGGCAATACAACCACTGGTTGCATTTTTTCCATGACAAGAGAAAAAAACAATTCATTCCTCTGCCCTGGAAATTCAGGGACTTTGTGTGCATAAACATCAACAAGATTGACGAATTCACAGACCATTTCAAGAACTTGAACCTAAAATATGTTGGAAGGATAAAAGGGTTTGACCCTAATGGGATTTTTGGAGCACATTTAATATCAGTTGGCTTTAGAAACTCTTTTATCCATAGACGACTGACCGAAGACAGAGACAGTGACGAAAACACTCTTGCTTCTGACGATTGTGACGTAGAGACATTGCAAAGCGCAGCTGAATTGTACAAACAACATGGAAAAGGAGGCGGAAGAACCAGAAATTGAAAGTGAGCACATGCAACTTGAAACTTTTGTGGATGACCTATTGCACAAAGTTGACCCGTACGCAGACGCGATGCACCATAGTTCCACAATGTAAATAATTGAGACTGATATTTTTTATGAAGATGAATCCTTCATATTCCAGAGCATTGTTTTTTACAACCAATCTAAAAATTTAATCATTGAAAAGAGAGATGTAACAAATAAGAATGGAAAATCTCGTACAAAGATTAACTTTAGGAAAATGTAGCCGCCCCAAATCTCTCGATTTTACTGTGCAACCACTAATGCTCTTGATGATTCCATTGGAGGAATTGAAGTGGAGAATGCCAAACTGAATGACCAAATCAAGGAATTGGAGGAGGCTTTCATTGCTACCCCAGTGTTTTCCAGTCCTTTAGCAAAAACCATGCATGTTACCCCTGCAGCCAAGTTAAAAGGATCCTCCAGCCTCCTCACATCCTCTAGAACCTTTGTAGAGAAGAACATCAAGAAAATAATGCAACTAATTACTGAATCCTGGGAAACATCACAAAATATAGCTTCCTTTCAAAAGAGGGAAAATGATTTGCACGGACATTTGCAGATGAATTTAAAAAATGAATAATGTTTCTATGAGCAGATGGTGACCTCTTTTTCCAACCATGCCATCAACAACTCAGATCTGAAAAGAAGACAAGAGGATCTCCCCTCCCCAAAGCGGATCAAGCAATTAAAAGCATGCTGGCAAAAGAAAGTTAAGAACCTGCAACTCATTGTCAAATCATGTGAACAAGACATATCAGAGAAAGAGGAATTATTCAAAAACCTGACCGAAATAGACTTTGCCGAAAGTACCAACGAGGTTCAAGACCCAAACTTAATCCTCAAATCCTTGTCCTTGACTAAACAAGCCTTCGATGAACAACTTGATATTTTAAAGGGGTTGTCTTTAGAAAAGTTTTACGACATCCTTAAATATGGTGAAGATGTGGTCGAGAACTGGCTAGTGGACTGTTCGACACACAATGAAGAAATTGAACAGACTCTACATAGTATTTCTGTGGATCTAAGGAACTTAGAAAATGAGCTTTTCAACATAGAAATTCGGGATGAAATCAACGTGGCCTCCATGAGAAGCTACATTGAAGAATGGTTCCAACGGAGAATGGACAAGCTCATCGACGAAGGGCAACAACCGGTTGGCACGATTCCAATGGTCGTCGACGATATCAACAAAAACACATCAGACTCATAGTAAGTCTATACTGATCACATCTTGTTTTCTTTATCAATCCAGTTATCCTACCTCTTTAAATAGAAATCTCTAACCAATAACTCATAACTTCCAATTTCTTATTTTCAGGTCTTCCTCTCTATCGGCGCACACTTCTTCTTTCTACGGTCCCATTTCTTGTACTTATTTCTCTTATGGTCCATGGGAGCCCCAATCCCAGTCTATATGACAAACGCATTTAAATTTCCAAAAATATGGAGTAGATTCCAGAAATATGTAGCATACATTATTAATTTTTGATAAATTTCAAAGAAAACTAATTCGAGAATGCTAATTTTTTTTTCCTTCAACTATGTTGGATGTCAGGAAATTTTGTTTATTATATTTGAATGTTTAATGTGTGTGATTCCTAGTCCTTTTTTCCAGGAACCTTTATTGCAAGGAATTATTAATTTTTGATAAATTTCAAAGAAAACTAATTCGGGAATGCTAAATTTTTTTTCCTTCAATTATGCTGGATGTCAGGAAATTGTGTTTATTGTATTTGAATGTTTAATGTGTATGCTTCCTGGTTCTTTTTTCCAAGAACCTTTATTGCAAGTTATTGAGACATAAATTTTGTAAGTCCCATGTTTGAACTATACACACCCCAGGAAAAAACTGCCTCATTCGCATATTAACCTTGGGGTTAATATACCAGCCCAATGTCTTGTGGCTGGCCTGTGACACACTGCCACAAGTCATCCTCTACATGGATACCCCTTGTACTTCAAGCTTCTTCCCACGTGTCTCTGCTCAGTCTCGCCGTAGCAGTGCATTTATTCCCATTCCAACTTAGCAAGGACTATGCTGCCATGCAACAGTTGTTAAAAAACCAACCAAGTTTTAAGAGTACTGAAGATCATAATTTAAGAACTACAAATACAATTGCCAGAATGAATCTAGATATATTAAATATTTTTTAGACTACACAACATACATTCTAAGAACTATAAATATAGTTTTGAAAGGGAATGCAAATATATTAAATAATATAATCACATGGAACAAACCATATATATATTTAAAATTGTAAATGACTAATTATTATAATAATGACAAATTAATGGCAAACTGAGATTTATATAAGGATCAAATATAAATGTCATATATATTAAATATATAATTACAATTATATGGATCAAACAATATTTTTATTTAAAATTATAAATGATTAACTATAATATTGTTTAAAATTATAAATGATTAACTATAAGAGTTAATATTTTTATTTAAAATTATAAATAATTAACTATAATAGTAAAAAAATATAAATGATAAATGATAATTAATATTTTTATTTAAAATTATAAATAATTAACTATAATAGTAAAAAAATATAAATGATAAATGATAATTATAATAGGTAATATTTTTATTTAAAATTATTAATAATAAACTATAATATTAAAAAATTATAATGTATAACCCATATCAAGGAATCAAAATATAATCTAAACGTCATGACAAGTGATAAATGATACGCATAAATTTCAGTCCTACTACCGCACCGGGTTGGGGGGCAAGTTAATGTGATGGGCAAGTGGATTGTTTGGAGATTTTTTTTTAATTAAAGATTTAAATTTTTTGATCGGTGTTTTATTTTTTAATTAAATATTTTAATTATATAATTATTGTGAAAATCATATAAAACATTAAGATTTTATAGAAAAATTAGAAAAGAATTCATTTATTTATTTTAAAATCAAAACTAATTAAAATATTGTTCTTTAAAAAAATTATACAAATTATGCATTCAAAATAATTTAAAAATTTAATCCTCCAAACGGATTACAATATAACTAAATAACCAATTTAAGGCAAAATATTTTAAAACATTTTTTTATTATTACCTTTACAATTAAATTCAAATCTATAAGTTTATAATAATTAATTTATCAATACAATTCCAAGAGCAGTGGGAGAAGCTCAAATAATTTGTATATTATAAGTCATTATACATGTTGGGTGGTAGGTATATTATGTTGAGATTAAATGTCGAAGATAATCTTGTAGGTTAGTTCTCATGTTTATGATTGAGTTTGTTAGAGTATTTGATGCTTTGTAGTGAGATGTTTATTGGTCTTTTTAAAATAGGTGATTTATAATTTGGAATTTAATAATCCACATTTGAATGTTTATAATTCTTGGTTTATTGGACCTTTTAAGTAGGTTATTTTTGTTAAATGAAGTAATTTCTTACATTAGTTGACTAGTTTGATAGTAAATGGTTGATAGGAATTATAAATGCACTTAAATGAGATAGGTGGATATGCATTTATTAGGTAGGTGAAGGATGGAGTGTTCTAGAAAAATATCTAATTCTGTGTATTTGCATTTTTAGATTTTTCTTATGAATATGGAGAAGAGATGAACAACTCCATTGCATTGTGTGTGTTTGCTCTGTTTTACATAAGCTTGTCTTTGATTGAACTTGAACATGGTATCAAAACAAGACTAAGACTCTTTGAAGATTGGAGAGCAATTTGCAGATAGATGGAGAACATTTTTGAACTTGGTTAGGCGGAAGCATGAAGAGGATCTTTTTAAAGGTCGTTCTAGGGGAAAAATCTGAGGAAAAACCTTCAATTGTTTTTTGTTTTTGGAGCTGGTCGCCCCCTGCTAGTGTAGACAGAGCGACTAGGACCCTAGGTTTCCCCCAATGAGTGGATAGGGTGCGACCACAAGGAGACTTACGTTGTAATTTTTTGTGGGTTTGGTCGCCTTCACACATATGATAAGGTGCGACCCTCAAGAAATTTTTTGGTTCATTTTTAAAGTAATATGAATAGCAAGCGTGAAGAAAAGGCTAGTTTCAAGATTTCAAAAAAAATATATTTCTTTTTAAAAAGTGGTTTGGAATTAAAAAAAAAGGGCTTGAAAAAGTTTTTCTTTTTGTCGTTTATTAAAGACATAATTTGTGAAGGGAGTCTTAGTAAAATTTGTATGCCCAAAGTATTTAATCCACCATTAATCACTTCATAAATTTTGAGGGTCATGACCATTACTTCTTGGTAAATACAAAAAAGGGGTTTTTATTTTAAAGTTCGATCTTTGCTAGATTGAAGCTAAAAAGGGAGAGACGTCAACATTTAAATTAAAAAGGGGGAGCTAACTACTCGTAGAAAAACTGTGGCATCTAGCAGCAGTCCGACACTGTCACGAGGACCAATTTTAACAAGTAATAATTACTATGTATGGTCTATTACAATGAAAAATGTTCTCTAGACTGAATATTGTTGGGAAGTGGTAGTTAATACATTCACATAACCAGATCTGACCGATCTACAAGAAATGAAGAATACACATACAAATGCTCTCAGAGAACTCAGGAAAAAGGACAACAAATCCCTATGGCTCATCTAGTAAGGGTTAGAGGAATATATTTTCCCCAAAGTAGCAGCAACAGATCATGCCAAATAGGCATGGGATACTCTTGAAATCGCCTATCAAGGCACATATAAAGTAAAAGTGCAAAGTTGTAGACACATAGAAAGAGTTTTGAGACTCTTCAGATGAAGGATTCAGATTATGTGGATCATTTCATGACCCATGTCACGAGCATCATAAATTAGCTCTGCACACATAGAGAAGACATTCAAGATCAAAAGGTCATTGAGAAGGTACTTCAAAGAATTCCTGATAAGTTTAATATGGTCGTGGTCGCCATAGAATATTCGAAAGAAATCTCAACATTAACAGTTGAAGAACTCATGGGATCTCTGTTAACTCATGAGAGTAGGTTGAGTCGAAATAATGAATCTTTGGAGAATGCATTTAAGTCTCAGGTCTCCATAAGCAAAGACAAAGGCAAAGGTTGAAGGAATAGAAGCAAAGGTAGACGAGTTAGAGGACGCTCTCCAACAAGATAGAGGTGAACTTTAGAACATTTAGAACAAAGTGCATAGTCAGAACAAGCACAAAGATACTCTCAGAACTAAAGGGGGAGAGGAAGAAATTTCAATCAGTCAAGATGGACTGACAAATCAAGGATCCAATTCTATTATTGCAAGAAATTTGGTCACTACGAAAGTGAATGAAGAAATAAGAAAGTAGATCTGAATAGGGGCAGAGAAAATGTTACCGACACTGAAGAAGGAACATCTAAATGAATTTTCTTCTCATGCCAAGTCACAAAAGAAGCCAACAATAATCATGATATTTGGTTGCTAGATAGTGGCTGCAACAATCATATGACAGGTAACAAAGATTTGTTTTCTAGTTTAGATAGTTCTGTCACATCTCAAATTAAATTGAGAGATGATTATCAAAAGAAAGTTTTAGGCAAGGGTGTAATTTCTGTATTGACCAAGGAAGATGAAAACAGGAGATTCATGATGTTTATTATGTACCTGGTCTTAAACATAATCTAATGATTGTAGGCCAGATGAATGAACATGGTTATAAGGTAATTTTTGAAGGTTCCAAGTGTACAATCATGGACAAACCACCCAGTAAGAAAATTATAGCCACATTAAGAAAATATTGGACAAACCACCAAAAATAAAATGTTCCCTTTGATATTGAGAAATCTTAATTATTCACAGTCATATGCCCAAAATGTATCAAGCTCTCATGATACTTGGTTGTTTCATATTAGATATGGCCATTTACCATTTAATAGTCTCAATATTTTATAAAAGAAGTATATGGTCAAATGTTTTTCCATTATAAATGAACAAAAAAAGTCTTCTGAGAGTTGTATTTTGGCCAAAAAACAAAGGGATACTTTTCTCGATGCTTCCTATGGAGCAAAAGAACACCTCGAGATGGTGCATACATACATTTTTGGTCCAATGCAAACTTAGTCAATAGGATGAAGCTTTTATTTTCTAACATTTATTGTTCATTTTAGTAGGAAAGCTTGGGTGTATTTTCTCAAGCACAAATCAAAGACATTTGAAAAATTCATAGAATTTAAGTCTATGGCAGAGAAACAAAGTGGGAAGTACATTAAAGTACTAAGATCTGATTGAGAAGGTGAGTAGGACTCCAAAGAATTTGCATCATATTGTAGGCATCATGGGATCAAGAGACAATTTACAACAAGATACACTCCACAACATAATGGAGTAGCCGAAATAAAGAATCAAACAATAATGAATATGGCCAGAAGTTTGTTGAAGGTCAAGAATTTTTCAAATGAATACTGGGGTGAAGCAGTGGCATGCTCAATTTATATTTTTAACTTGTCACCAACCAGTTGTGTGAAAAATCAAGTCCCTCAAGAAACCTAGAGTGGTATGAAATCTAGCGTTTCCCATTTTAAAGATTTTGGTTGTGTAGATTATGCTCATGTTCCTGAATATCTAAGGAGAAAACTTAATGATAGAAGTAAAAAATGTATATTTGTGGGATATAGTGAGCAATATAAATCATATAGGTTGTATAATCATGTTACTAAGAAGTTGACAGTAACCAAAGTTGTGAAATTTGTAACATCCCACTCTTGCGCACACTGAGCGAACTTATTCTTTGAGGACACTTGCTTGCAAGTGAGCCAGATTATTATACCATTGACCGTTGATTACTATTATGAGGCATTATGGATGTGATTATATGTTATTTTACTGTATTGACTTAGACAGGTGCTATTGACTCGGTTCTCCTGAGTGTGCAGGACTTTGGACCTCGAGGATGTTGAGGCATTGATGAAACCCTTGGAATCTGGATTGAGTCGGGGAGTGGACTATTGGGGTTTGAATGTTGTATATGTGACATTTGTGCATGTTATTAGATGATATGAGTATGGATATTATATCTGACATGATTCGTTGATGATGCAGGCTAACGATAGCTTGTTGACCAGACTCACATGTGGAGTAGAGGGGTCACGCACAAATACCAGAGACGTTGAGGGAGAGGTGTGGACAACAACCCTCCCACAACCTACTAGCACTCCCTCCATGGCTCGAACTGTAGGTTAACGATTACCTAGTTCAAGAAGACCCACGATGTCATGAGGGCAGACTGCGACAGTTGCTCACGATGATTCTAAGGGGTGTGAAATAGGGCAGGGGCCTTATTCCTTAGAGGCCCTTAGTCTCCCACAAGATCATCTCGTGGAGTTTTGACTCCAGGGTTTTTTTATGTCTACCAAGTCAGTCAAGAGGCGAGTGGCACCCTTGGATCACGTAGTGCGTCTTGAAGGGAACGCCACACAAGGGAAACAAAATGAGGCCAGTGGCACCCTTGGAGCACCTAGTGCATCCTGAAGGGCACGCCGTGTTGTTAAATAATAAATGAATGAACCTAGATGGCCTTAAAATGAATAATGTGATGAGAAAGATTTAAAACAATTTCCCTAATAAAATGTCGCCCAACTTGGGAAAATAAAGTCTAGGTCTAAGTGATACTTGTGATAAAAATAAAAAAAATATATTTATTTAAAAATAAAATAAAATAAATAAATAATAGTGATAATCATCATTAATCTTGTGACAAGAAGGGGTAAGCAATTCAATTAATTTATAAAAATCTTTTGGGGGATAAAATTTAAAAAGGGGAAATAATTGTTTTGTTATATATGCTAATTAAAAATTTATCAATTAAAAAGGAAAAGGGGAAAAAGGTAATTTTCTACACATGCCAATTTGAGTTTTAAATGAAAAAGGAAAGAGGGAAATTTAAAAGAATTAGGAAACTAGGAAAAAGAGGGAAACATAAAAAGAAAGGGGAAACAGAAGGAAAAGGCAGAAAGACTAACTTAGTAAGGTATCTAACATTTAAGAACTTTCTAAATTAAACTCAACTAGTAAATTAGTAAGGGGGTAAGTCATTAAAATGTGTAAGGGAATATGGGGACACCTAGGAGTGATTCTAGGAATGTTTTTAGGTGGGTGAGGGAAATAGGAGTAATTAATTATTTAATGAAATTAATTTATGGTGCAATGAAGGGGATGGGTGACACTTGTATGGGGAGGATTTTTATGAATTAAATTATTGAACAATAAATTAAATGGGATTTTTGGAAAGTAAAGGACTTAGAAACTCTATATAAAGGAGGGAGGAGAAGGATGATGGATCTCTTCTGTTATGCGTAACTTTACGCTGTGGAATTTTAGACTTGATTGACTTAGCTTGTGGGAGATGGGATACCCATCTCGGTGAGGAGTGGTAGCTCGACCTTGTGAGGTGAGTTGGGAGCTAGTTGTTCTTTGTTTTAGTGTGCATGGCCCCTTTGTGGCTCGGGGGGATAAGGGGGATGAAGAGTACCCCTAGCGTTGGCTGGGAGGTACCGGTGAAGTCTCATCATTTGACAAGAGGAAGCTACACGGAGCGCACGGGACAACGACTTAAAGCAGACGACTTGGGCTACAGTATGCTTACTTTGATTATGTATGGTAAATTCTTATTATACCTTATGCTTTCATTTCTGTATTTTAATTGGGTAAAGAAAATGTTTGAATTAGCATTTCAACTTAGAGCTTAATTTTTCCCATAGCCTGAAGCTCGCTGCTTGACTTCATTCCCTTGGCATTCGATCCCTGCATGTTGTGATTGTCATTTGGTTCGGTTGATTGATGTGAAGATTTGCGCTTTTTGTCCTCATCCCTAGTTTGTCAGTCCATGCCTGAGCAGTCGACCAAGAGCCGAATCGACTGTCGTCACTTCGGTGCACATCGACCTATAGATTCTAATGTCCTTCTTTTATGTCCATGGATGATGAGCGAAGGATGTGTTTGCCAAGTTGTTTTCCCCTTCTCATCTCTGCGTTGATCTCCGCCTTGCCTCGGTCTCTGCGTGTTATTTCACCTCTACGTCTTAATCGTTCTCGATAATCTGAAAACTGTTTTTGGTATTTCCTGCATTTCAACACCCTCAACCACGAAAATTTAACTCTACGTTAATATATGTTGCAGGATCCATTTAACTCTGCGTTTTTTAAATATTGTCGGATACATTTAAATATGTGTTTTTATATAATGATGGATGAATTTAACTCTGCATTTATATAAGTTGTTGGATCAATTTAACTCTGCATTTTTAATATTGTCGGATACATTTAAATTTGTGTTTCTATATAATGTTGGATGAATTTAATTTGGGGTTTTTACATATTACTGGTTAACTTAAATCTGAGTTGTGATACCTCCCTGCAACTTAACTTCGTGTTTGCTTTGATGATAACAATATTCTCTGCATTTTTTTTTACCTCTGCACTTTAACATTTGAAGACGATTGAGACTGCGTTGTCCTTTTGTTGATGGCCCTTACATTCATTTGGCCACTAGTTGTGACTGCGATTTGCCCGTTTGTCACTCTGGCAATTTTCGATTATTAAGACTGAATTCGTTGCAATTTAAGACTGCGATTTTGGCCACTAGTTGTGACTGCGATTTACCCCTTTGTCACTCTGGTGATTTTCCATTATTAAGACTGAATTCATTGCATTTTAAGACTACATTTTTCACCACTAGTTAAGGTTGCGATTTTGCCATTGTCAGACTTCTATTGTTGCTTGATTAAGACTGCATTTCATTTTTGTTTTCCTGGCGGTTTTGCCACTTCTTAGGACTGCATTTCGTTTGATTTGGGGTGAATTTTGCTCGACAAATTTATATTCTGGTCATATTTTGTTTAGATTGCCAGGCGACCTAACAAGCTACATGCATTCTGTTTTTTACAGCCAATGTATAACTGATTATAACGAATTATATTTCTAGTTAGATTTTAATAAATTGCCTGGTGACTTGTCAATCTACACGAAATCTGATTATAATTTGACAGCCAATGTATAACCTTGATTGAAACACATTATATATTCTAGTCATTTTTTTTATTTAGATTGCCAGGTGACTTGTCAAGCTACACACATTCTGTTTCTTTTTATTGACAACCCATGTATAATTTACATAGTAGTTTTACACCAATGGTAATTTATATTTACTTTATACAACAATTTATTAGTAGTTTTGTAGATAGCCCCTTCATGTGAATAGACAACCTTTAAATTTATTTTGACCAGACTTGTCCATTAGTTTTAATATTGATTTAACTAGACTTGTCATTAGATTGAAATTAATGACTAGATTGTAAAGTAGACTTGCCGAATTGATTTGTATTTAATGTTAATCATATTGTGAGTTAATGACTAAATTGTAAGGTAGACTCGCCGAATTGATTTGTATTTAATGTTAATTAGATTGTGAGTTAATGACTAAATTGTAAGGTAGACTCGCCCAATTGATTTGTGTTTAATGTTAATCAAATTGTAAGTTAATGAATAAATTGTAAGGTAGACTCACCGAATTTATTTGTATTTAATGTTAATTAGATTGTAAATTAAAAACTAATTTATAATTTAGACTTGCTAAATTTAGATTGGTAATCAATGTTAAAAACAAATTGTAAATTATTGACTAGATTAGACTTGATGAATGGTTGGGTTGTTGGAAAAGTTGTGTTTTATCTTGTGCTTCCATTGAAAGACGTCATCTTGTATCTTGTCGACCGGTTGCTTGGGATGTGGGCGTAGTATTCTTGTCATTGTTTTGCCTCCTAGTGCGCTGGATTTTTCTTGAGTCCTTGGTCCTACTAGGATTGTTGCGCCAAGGTTATTGACACGTCTATCACCTGGGGATGGCATGATTCCTGATGAGGGGATCATGACACGCCCTATTGGATAGCGGCGAATGATAACTTGGCTGGAGTCGGTGCCTTCTATGTGAGTGTTGTTGAGCGTTGTAAGTTTGCTTATGGCGCATTGGTTGAACAACTTCATGCATTGGTTCACGTGCCTTGAGGTTGTAGTCATTGGTCGTCAAAGCCGTTGTGTTGGGAGGGGGATTTTGTCCCTTAGCTTGTAGGCGTGGTCATGTTGCATCTGGCGAGTAGTCATTTCTCCTTGTTGTTCTACGCATGTTTCGCCCAATTGCTCTTGTGCCAGTGGGTGGAGTCCTAGTTGTCTGTTGTCTGTTCTGTGGGTGTGCTCCTCGCTGTCAGATGTGTTGTTTATCTATAATCGTTGTTGTTGTCCTATTTTAAAAAGAAAAGAAAAAAAAAACACAAAAAAAATTGCACATTCTGATTCGCTTGTAGTAGCAACGATGAGGGTTGTTACAAAATTCCAAGAAGATAAATCTTGGGATAACCAAACAAATGAAATAATTGTAGATCAGATTCCTTATATACATGAAGATAAACAGGTGGAAGCCATAGGACAACAAGCTTCTCCATTAAGACTTCCAAGAGTGCAAGTACACAGTCAAGGAGAACAAACAGAGCATAGTTATTCTTCTTCATCTAGTAATGATTCAGATCCCACTATAATGAATTTAAGGAACCATAAAATAAGAAGCTTGAGATAAATTTATGGGAAGAATGTGACATGGATCAACACGCACATTTTGCTTTGCTATCATGTCAACCGGTATATTTTGAAGAAGAAGTCAAGGAAGAAAAATGGGTTCATGCAATGAACAAAGAAATTGAAGCAATTGAAAGAAACAATACATGAGATCTTTTAGATCTTCTTACATGTAAACAACCATTGGAGTTAAATGGATTTATACGACAAAATTCTATGATAAAGGAAAAGTAGAGAAGCACAAGACAACACTTGTAGAAAAAGGGTTTTCTCAACAACTTGGTATTGACTATGGAGAAACATTTTCTCCAGTAGCACGTTTGGATACTATTAGAGCAGTTTTGGAAGTTGTTGCCCAAAATAAATGGATAGTCTATCAAATGGATGTTAAATCATCCTTTCTAAATGGAATTTTAGAGGAAGAAATTTATGTGGATCAACCACCAGGATTCCATATCATAGGTAAAGAGTACAAATTGTACAGATTGAAGAAAACATTGTACAGCTTGAAGGAAGCTCCAAGTGCTTGGTACAATCGCTTTGATTCCTATTTTCTCAATAATAGATTGAATAGGAACAACAATGAACCCATGCTTTACACCAAAAAGAGACTAGAAATGTAATATTTTGATAGTTTGTCTCTATGGTGATGACATGATTTATACAAGAAATTTGTTGTTGAATGACTTCAAAGCATCCATCCAAAGTGAATTTGAAATGACTGAACTTGGTCTTATGAAATATTTTCTGGGAATTGAAGTTTAAAAATCTAAAAAATGAATTTTTATTTGTTAGGAAAAATATGGCATAGATATTTTGAAAAGGTTCAAAATGAAGAAATGCAAGCCAATAGATACATCAGTTGCAACAACTACAAAACTAAGTAAAAAAGATGAAGGAACAACAATTGATTATACTTTGTATAAGAGGCTTGTAGGCAGCCTCATGTACCTTACAACTAACCAACCAAATATCATGTATGCAATGAGCTTAATTTCAAGATTTATGGAAAATTCCAAATTCTCTCATTGGAAAGTTGGAAAAAGAATCTTGAGGTATATTGCAGGTACACCAGATTATGGAATTTGGTATTCCAATTAAGAAGATGATTCACTTGTTGGACATACAGATAGAGATTTTGTAGGTAGCGTTGATGATATGAAAAGTACTTTTGGGTACACATTTTTGTTGGGTACATGTTTAATTTCATGCGATTCTAAGGAACGACCCATCATTACAATATCTTTAGCAAAATAAGAGTATGTGAAAACAACTTCAACATCATGTCATTCGGCTTGGTTGACAAGGATCCTTAGTGATCTTACACATGAAGAGAAGGAGCCAACTCCTATATTTTGCGACAATAGTTCAACAATTGCATTATCTAAAAATCATGTGTTTCACCACAAGAGTAAACACATTGATACTTGTTATCATTTCATTCACGAACTTGTCAATGATGGTAACATTATGCTACAATTTTTTGGTTCACAAGAACAATTAGTAGATATCTTCACCAAGCCTTTGAGAAGACATACTTTTGAATTTCAGAGACAACACTTAGGCATTGTTTGTGTTGATTTTTGTAATGGTCGAAATTAAGGGGGAGTGTTAAATGGAGTAACTTCTCCCTTAGCTGACTAGGTTGATAGTAGATGGTTGATAGGCATCATAAATTCACTTAGATGAGATTGGTGGATATACATTTATTATGTAGGTGAAGGATGGAGTGTTCTAGAGAAATATCTAATTCTATGTATTTGCATTTTTTATTTTTTCTTTTGAATATGGAGAAGAGATGAAAAACTCCATTGCAATGTGTGTGTTTTCTTTGTTTTACATAAGCTTGCCTCTGCTTGAACTTAAACAACGTTAAAGCAATTTTGGATCCAACAACCCATATCAAACATACTTTAACCATAACATAGGTGAACTTTAAAGTAATTTTAAATCCAATAGTCCACACCAAACATACATAGAATTGAATACTATACAACAATATGCTTATATTTGACCTAGAAATTTAATACTATAGAACAAGATGCTTATGATTGAACTGGAAAGAAATAAGCACTGAGTTGTAAGGAATCAAATGTTCTACATGATTGGATGTTGATCGTTGGATCCAACTACACACACCCTGCCTGCAGCAGGGTGCTTATGGTTCGCCATATTTTAAAATGGATTTCTGAACCTCGGTTGTAGGTTACCCTCTGTAACACAAAGTAGGTCCATAGTTAATGTAATTATAGAAGCATTGTTGTCATCCAAAAATACCATGTATAGATTGCCGTGATTGTAGGTCCACAATGAAGGTAATTATAGAATCACAACTTTCCTCCAAAAATACCATTTATAGATTTTCGTGATTGTCGGAGGAATCCTGAGGCTATGTTCCCTCCCTCGTCCTCTCACAGAAATTTGAAATTGCCTATGTACAAATTTGAAATTTCCTTGTTTTTGGTTTCCAACAATGGAGAATTTAGCTACTTGAAGAGAATTTCACAGAATATATTGAGGAGACCACATATGAGTACACAAACACATCTGATCGCATAAGTAAGGGTAAGTCGATAATTCCTTCATTCCAAACTGATTCTACAGCTGACAAACAGTTACATTTAAGTGAATAATTAGTGTTGAAATTGTTGCAAATCCTTGGTATCAAGTAGGATTCATCCCGCTAACATCAATGAACAATGCGTATGTATTATGATATTCATGAATTTCCATGGTTCCTTTGGGATGGGTGGAAGGAATCGTGGGATTTATAGTAAAAACCTTTATTTCTTTTTATGCAAATTACCTTCTTATGCATCTCCACCGTCATATTAGATATCAAGACCTGGATGGTTACATTTACAATATGTACTTTGTGGCAATCTATTGTGTTAGAATAATGTCAAAAATTCTTGAATGATTATCAACTTAGAATGTTGTTAGAGATTTATTCGTGGTTTTTTTTACAAGAGTTTAATTTTAGCTTGTCATAGATAAAAGATCCATAATTTGAGGATTATGTTCATGGTTTGTTGGTGAGCATTCCAACTATATATGTAATAGAGTTTTCCTCTTGAATGATAAAGTGTGATGAGCATCTTTGCTAATAGTTTATGCAGCGTTATTCTATGTCGTTTTTAATTTGGTATGAGAGGCAAAAAGAACTCACAATCGCCTGTATGATTCCTACAATCCAGAGCCCAAAAGTTGCACATCTGTGACTTCTGTTACATTTTGTGGTGGTATTGACTCCATTCTTGTAGACATAGGTGAATGCATTTTACATACCTCTGAAGCCACATACGCCTTTTCTATGCTTGCAGCTTACACCGGCTGTGGGGAATTTGTTTTTGTCGAGGTTGAAGTTATACTTGAGCATGATCCCATAGTTCCAACGAGTGGGATTAAAAAAACAACTGCTTGACTAATAGATCCGCTGCTACATGTTGACGATCCTCTGTCTGTTGCTCACGACTGTCCTTCAATATTGATTTTCTTTAGTTTACATTGCTTCCTCGACTGTTTAATCAGTCGTTGTGCTCCAATTACGGAATATTCTTCTTATTTCATTCCAAGAATATTCGTCAAAGTGGAACGAGTTTGAGTTGTTTCTTAAAGGAGGACGATTGTTTGCTCTGTCAAGTGGAGTTGTTTTAATTGCAAGATACCCTGCGCAAGTTTGTTTGCAGCCATAAAGAACATAGTCTCCTTGTCTTGGGAAGATAAATAGCATTAGCTTCTTGTTTGAAGGTCCATGAGGTGATGTACCCTAAAATTGCTGGAAAATCCCAACCTGCAAGTGATTTTCCTAAACAGACATTAATATTCGAGGTATTAACTATGTTTCTAGAATTTCTTAATTTTGAAGTATGTCGAATCCTCTCGTTGATTCTTATCTAAATGAATCCATCAAACTTGATGACAAAAATTATGTTAACTGGAAATTTAAGTTGATAACAGTGCTTTAAGAATATAATTTGCGGACAATTGTGAAAGGAGATGAGCCCAAGCCCACAACTGGTGCCTTGATTCCAGACTGGTAAAAGTGAGAAATGAAGGCAAAAGTGTTGCTGCAAATGTCTATAAAAGACAACATAATTCCTCGTATAAGAGACAGTAAGACTTCCAAAGAAACGTGGGACATTCTGAAAGGTTTTTATGAAACCTCTAATGCAAACCAGATCTTACTTCTAAAAACTAAGATTTTATCTATCAAAATGGAAGCCAATGAAATCATAAGTAATTTTGTATCCCAAATTAAAGATTTAAGTTATAAGTTGGTTGATATTGGTGAAAATTTTTCCACTTGTGATTTAGCAATTGTCACTTTGAAAGGTTTAGTGCAATATTATAAAGTCTTTATTTCAGCAGTCTCTGCTAGACCAACACCCCCTACGTTTGATGAATTGGATGGAATTTTTCTTCAAGAGGAAGAGAGAATGAAGAATTATGATCTGGACTCAAGTGGCTCAGATTTGGAATTGATTGCAAGAGGTAAAAGATCGTATAGAGGTAAACTATGGGACAAGCACAAAGGAAAATTTCAAGCAAAGAAGAAAGGTATGTCACATCTTGATTCTTATGTTAAGAGAAATATTGAATGTGAATATTGTCAAAAACATGAACATCTTGCTAAAGATTGTTATAGAAGAAAGAATCTTGAGTCCAATCATAGATAAAAAGGCATAATGGAATTTTTTTTCATAAAGACACTTCAATCAATGATGGATTTAAAAATCTTAAGTTGCTTATTTCTGAAGCTGCATTTTCTATTGAAACTGATGATGATAATGCATAGTTCACAAATTCTGGTGCATCAACCCATATGTCATGTCATAAAGAATGGTATGATGAATATTATGAGAACATTGATGACACACAGATTTATTTAGGAGATAAAAAATCACATAAAGTTCATGGCCATGGAGTAATAAGTGTGAACTTACCTAATGGACAATTGAGACATATTCATGATGTGATGTATGTTTCTAGTATTAAAAAGAATTTAATATTTGTTTCAATGATCACTGATAATAATTTAAAAGTGGAATTTGGTAAGTTGAGGTGTGTTGTAAAAGATGTCGAGGATCACTACAAGATTATTTCCACATCTACCAGAGTTGGTGGATTATATAAGTTGGATGTGACAATGAACCGTCATGTTGCATTGTCATTCACAACAATTTCAACATAAGAGTTATGGAACGACATGCGTGGGCATCTCAATTACAATGATTTGATGTTATTGCAAAGAAAAATAATGGTAGAAGGTCTTCCTGTAATGAAGAATGATCATTTCCAATGTGAAGCATGTGCACTTGGTAATCAACATAGAGAGGAGTTTCCCATACATACAGAGAAAAGACAAGTTGATATACTTGAATTAATTCATATTGATGTATGCAGACCTATGCAAACTAGGTCACTTGGTGGCACTTCATACTTTCTTATTTTTTTTTATGATAAATGTATATATATATATATATATACTTTTGTCTATTTCATAACGAGAGAAAGTGTTGTATTTGAGTAATTTAAAGAATTAGAACTATGGATGAAAAACATATAGGAAAATGTATTAAAATTCTCATATCTGATCAGGGTGGTCAATATACATCAGAAGCATTTAAAATTTATTTTAAATTTAATGGGATCCAACAACAATTTACAACACCTCATACACCTCAACAAAATGGTGTTGCTGAGACAAGGAACAAAACACTGGTGGAGTGTGCTCGGAGTATGCTTCAAGGTAAAAACATTTCTAATGGTTTTTGGGTAGAATAAATTAATATTGTTGTTTATTTAAAGAATCGAATTCCAAATAAGAAATTAGATTTTCAAACTCCTTTTGAGATTTTTTATGGTTATAAACATGATGTTAGTCACTTAAGAGTGTTTGGATTTAGCTACTGAAAGACTACTAGTTGAAGAGAATTTCACAAAATATATCGAGGAGACCACATATGACTCCACGAACTCATCGCATAAGTCAGGGTAAGTTGATAGTTCTTTCATTCCAAACTGATTCTACAGCTAACAAACACTTACATGTAACTGAATAATTAGTGTTGAAATTATTGCAAATCCTTGGTATCAAGTAGGATTCATCCCGATAACATCAATGAAAAATGCATATGTATTAGGATATTCATGAATTTTTATGGTTCCTTTGGGATGGGTGAAAGGAATCGTGGGATTTATAGTAACAACCTTTATTTCTTTTTATGCAAATTACCTTCTTGCGCGTCTCCATCGTCATATTAGATACCGAGACCTGGATGGTTGCATTTACGGTATGTACTTTGTGGCAACCTCTTGTGTTAGAATAATGTTGAAAATTCTGGAATGATTATCAATTTAGAATGTTGTTAGATCTTTATTTGTGGGTTTTTTTACGAGAGATTAATTTTAGCTCGTCATAGATTCTAGATGCATAATTTGAGAATTATGTTTTTGGTTTGTTGGTGAGTATTCCAACTATATATGTAATAGATTTTTCCTCTTGAATGATAAAGTGTGATGAGCATCTTTTCTCATAGTTTATGCAGCGTTATTCTATGTCGTTTTTAATTTGGTATGAGAGCGAGAAAGAACTCACAATCGCCTGTGTGATTCCTACAATCTAGAGCCCAAAAGTTGCAGATCTGTGATTTTTGTTACAGTTTGTGGTGGTAATGACTCCATTCCTATAGACACAGGTGAATGCATTTTACATACCTCTGAAGCCACATACGCATTTTCGATGCTCACAACTTACACAAGCTGTGGGGAAATTGTTTTTGTCGAGGTTAAAGTTATACTTGAGCATGATCCCATAGTTCCAATGAGTGGGATTAAAAAAAAGCAACTACTTGACTAATAGATCCGATGCTGCACGTTGGCAATCCTCTGCCCGTTGCTCATGACTGTCCTTCAATATTGATTTTCTTTAGTTTACATTGCTTCCTAGACTGTTTAATCAACCGTTGTGCTCCAATTACGTGATCTTCTTCTTATTTCATTCCAAGAATATCCGTCAAAGTGGAACGGATTTGATTTATTTCTTAAAGGAGGACGATTGTTTTCTCTGTCAAGTGGAGTTGTTTTAATTCCAAGATACCCTGTGCAGGCCTGTTTGCAGCCATCAAGAACATAATCTCCTTGTCTTGGGAAGCTATATAGAATTAGCTTCTTGTTTGAAGGTCCATGAGGAGCTGTACCCTAAAATTGCTGGAAAATCCCAACCTGCAAGTGATTTTCATAAGAAGACATTAATATTCGAGGTATTAAATATGTTTCTAGAATTTCTTAATTCTGAAGTATGTCAAATCCTCTCACTGATTCTTATCTAAATGAATCCACCAAACTTGATGACGAAAATTATGTTAAATGGAAATTTAAGTTGATAAAAATGCTTGAAGCATATAATCTGTGGACGATTGTGAAAGGAGATGATCCCAAGCCCACAACTGGTGCCCTGATTCCACACTGGGAAAATCGATAAATGAAGGCAAAAGTGTTGCTGCGAATGTTTGTAAAAGACAACATAATTCCTCATATAAGAGACAATAAGATTTCCAAAGAAACGTGGGACA
The DNA here is from genome assembly GCA_009831015.1 of Picea engelmannii. Taxonomy (NCBI): domain Eukaryota; kingdom Viridiplantae; phylum Streptophyta; class Pinopsida; order Pinales; family Pinaceae; genus Picea; species Picea engelmannii. Next base: position 508,755 of record ML785014.1, read on the forward strand.
TTCTTAAATGTTTGTATGAAACCTCTAATTCAAACCAAATCTTATTTAAAAAAAACTAAGCTTAAAATGGAATCCAATGAAAGCATAACTAATTTTGTATCCCGAATTAAAGATTTAAGTGATAAGTTAGTTGATATTGGTGAAAAGGTTTCCAGTTGTGATTTAGTAACTGTCATTTTGAAAGGTTTAGTGCAATATTATAAAGTCTTTATTTCAACACTCTTTGCTAGACCAACACCCCCTACTTTTGATGAATTTGTTGGAATTATTCTTCAAGACGAAGAGAGAATGAAGAATTATGATCTAGACTCAAGTGGCTCAGATTCAGAATTGATTGCAAGAGGTAGAAGATCGTATAGAGGTAAACTGTGGGACAAGCACAAAGGAAGGTTTCAAGCAAAGAAAAAAGGTATGGCATATCCTGATTCTTATGTTAAGAGAAATACTGAATATGAATATTGTGGAAAACCTAAACATCTTGCTAAAGATTGTTATAGAAGAAAGAATCTTGAGTCCAATCAAAGATTAAAAGGCATAATGGAAATTTTGTGCATAACGACACTTCAGTCAATGATGGATTTAAAAATCTTAAGTTGTTTATTTCTGAAGCTGTATTGTCTTGTGAAACTGATGATGATAATGCATGGTTCACAGATTCAAGTGCATCAACCCATATGTCATGTCATAAAGAATGGTATGATAAATATTATGAGAACATTGATGGCACGCACATTTATTTAGGAGATAACAAATCATATAAAGTTCAGGGCCATGGAGTAATAAGTGTAAAATTACCTAATGGACAATTGAGACAGATTCATGATGCGATGTATGTTTCTAGTATTAAAAAGAATTTAATATTTGTTTCAACGATCACTGATAATAATTTAAAAGTGGAATTTGGCAAGTTGAGGTGTGTTGTAAAAGATGTCGAGGATCACTACAAGATTGGTTCCACAGCTACCAGAGTTGGTGGATTGTATAAGTTGGATGTGACAATGAACCGTCATGTTGCATTGGCATCCACAACAATTTCAACATAAGAGTTATGGAACCACTTGTATGGGCACCTCAATTACAATGATTTGATGTTATTGCAAAGAAAAATAATGGTAGAAGGTCTTCCTGTAATGAAGAATGATCATTTCCAATGTGAAGCATGTGCACTTGGTAATCAACTAGAGAGGAGTTTCCCATACATACAAAGAAAAGACAAACTGATATGCTTGAATTAATTCATATTGATGTATGCAGACCTATGCAAACTAGGTCACTTGGTGGTGCTTCATACTTTCTTATTTTTGTTGATGATAGATCTAGATATACTCGGGTCTATTTCATAAGGAGAAAAAGTGTTGTATTTGAGTATTTTAAAGAATTAGAACTATGGATGAAAAACAGTCAGGAAAATGTATTAAAATTCTCAGATCTGATTAGGGTGGTCAATATACATCAAAAGCGTTTAAAATTTATTGTAAATTTAATGGGATCCAACAACAATTTACAATACCTCATACACCTCAAAAAGATGGTGTTGTTGAGACAAGGAACAAAACAATGGTGGAGTGTGCTCAGAGTATGCTTCAAGGTAAAAACATTTATAATGGTTTTTGGGTAGAAGCCATTAATACTGTTGTCTATTTAAAGAATCGAATTCCAACTAAGAAATTAGATTTTCAAACTCCTTTTGAGATTTTTCATGGTTATAAACCTGATGTTAGTCATTTAAGAGTGTTTGGATCCATTGCCTTTATACATATTCCTAAGGATGAGAGAAGAAAATGTGATGCAAAATCAATAAGTGTGCTTTTATTGGGTATTTATATCATCAAAAACCATACAAATTGTTTCATCCCAGTTCACAAAAATTGTTTGCAAATAGAGATGTGGTATTTCATGAGAATGCAAATAGAGGTGATACAATGAATGATGTTGATGCTTGGCATATTTATAATGAGAATAATGATCATATCAAGATAGATGCAATGGTTAAACATGAACAAGAACAGGTACAGGTTCAAGAACGGAATGAAAGAAGTATGTACACTTCAATTAGTCATGATAAATCAAGTGGAGAAGAGTCACCACAGAGAAGGAGAAGAGATGAAAGAAGTGAAGGACCAATGATGTCATCATGACAAACTCAACCACCTATAAGGTTTAAAGATTATGCATTGATGTCACATGGAATGAATGTTGTAGAACCTGTAAGCTATGACCAAGCTAAATAACATAAAGAGTGGAGAAATGCTATGAATGAAGAATCTGACTCTCCTATGAAAAATCACACATGCGAATTAGTAGAATTGCCTCAAAACAAAGTCCCTATTGGAAGAAAATGGTTGTACAAAACTAAATTTAAAAAGTAGATGGTAGCATTGATAAATATAAGGCAAGATTAGTTGAAAAATGATATTCACAAATATGACGATACTTTTTCACCAATAGCTAAATTGAATACAATTAGAGTATTGATTCCCTTAGTTACAACACATAAATGGAAAATGCCTCAGTTAGATGTCAAATCTTCTTTCCTGAATGGTGATTTAAAGGAAGAGGTTTATTTGGTTCAGCTTGAAGGGTTTTTCAAGCAAGGAAAGGAGCATCTAGTTTGCAGGTTAGTGAAATCCTTATATGGTTTGGAACATGCACCGAGATCATCGTATGTAAATATTGATTCATTCTTTTATCAGAAAGGATTTGTGAAAAGCAAGAGTGATCCTAACCTGTATATTAAGAAAGATGAATATGGAAATGTTGTGTTATTATCTTTATAAGTGGATGATCTCATTATTACAGGTCGTGCACACAAGTTAATTGATGAGATTAAAAGTCAGTTGTCTCAAGAATTTGAAATGAAAGACCTCGGTGAATTTGATTACTGTTTAGGACTTGAAGTCTGGAGGGAGCCTAGTAAGACAATGATGACACCAAGCAAATACAAAAAACAAATTCTTAAAAAGTTCCATATAAGTGAATGCAAAGCAATGTCAACTCTCTTAGAACAAAATGCAAAGTTATACAATGATGATGGAACTAAAGAGGAAAATGATACAATATATCATTAGTTTGTGAGAAGTTTGAACTACCTCACCACTACCAGACTAGACATTGCATACTCAGTCAACATCCTTAGTCAGTTCATGGCTAAGCCTTTTGAGATCCACTGGAAAGCTGGAAAGAAAGTCCTTCGATACTTGAAAGGAACAATAAATTTTCGTATTATGTATACTGATGAATATGATGTTGAACTGACAGGTTTTTCTGATTCAGATTGGGCAGGAAATCCTGATGACAGAAGATCTACCTCAGGCTATGCATTTCATATAGGATCGAGGGTTGTGTTATGGAGTAGTAAGAAACAACCAATTGCTTCTTTGTCGTCAACATAATCTGAGTATAAAGCCTTGACCAGTGCTACCTATGAAGTTGTTTGGTTGCAAAGAATTCTTGCAGATGTTGAAGACGAGGAAAATGGTCCAACATGCATCAATTTTGACAATCAAAGTGCTATCAAATTGACACATAATCCAATATATCATGCAAGATCAAAGCACATCGAGCTACAATACCACTTCGTGAGAGAGAAGATTGAATCAAATGAAATTGGTTTGATATTTTGTAATATAAATGATAATGTGGCTGATATATTTATCAAACCTCTTATCATACTCAAGTTTGAAGTTTTTAGAAGCAAGTTAGGTGTTGTAGAAAATTCATTTCTCCATTAAAAGAGGATGTTAGAATAATGTCGAAACTTCTCTAATGATTATCAATTTAGAATTTAATTTTAGCTCATCAAAGATTCTAGATCCATAATCCGAGGATTATGTTCCTAATTTGTTGGTGAGCATTCCAATTATATATTTAATAGAGTTTTCCTCTTGAATGATAAAGTGTGATGAGCATCTTTGCTCACAGTGTAGCGTTATTATCTGTCTTTTTTAATTTCTTGTACTTGAAAAATTGTAGCAATGGTATTATTTTTTGAACTGTTAATATACTAAGCATGGATTTTACAGTGAAAAAAAGAGGTTTTATGGCTCTTTTTTTTTTCAAGTACAATAGTTTAACAAAACCCTGACTTCATTAAACTTACATTTGAACTAAACTAATTATTAGTTAGACTAATTTCGTACTGTAGAATGGATACTTTAGTTTTATTTTGTACTAATTATCTGCCAGTTCGCTTAGTACTAATTTTGTAAATTAGTAATCCAGGTTAAATTTTCAGCAATAAAAATTGATAATCTCGAAATTGCCTTTAATAAGGACGGTAGGTGATACGTTGAGTTTTAATCAGGGTAGGTTCGTTAAGGTAGGTGTATTGGGTACCTATAATCGGGGTAGGTTTTCTAAAATAGGTGAGGTGAGTTTATATCCTTAAGGAGGTAAGGGTGGGTAGTACTGATTGGATCCCTAGCTGGGTAGGTTAGGTTAGATCTATAGGGAAGGCGGTGGGCATAGGGAAGGCAGTGGACATAGGATCCATCCCTAGCTGGGTTAGGTAGATCCTTAAGAAGGTATGTGAGGGTTTTAGGGGAATAAATACAGGGCTTTATGCTCTGAGTTTACGACTCCCCCTCCTTGTAAGGCAGGCCAAGCGACCGCGCTATAATAAGGATTTACCCACCCATATAGGATAAAAATGCGTAATTACATAATTCGCCCCGCTTCCTGCCCATAGACAATAAACAACTGGTTATCCATATATTTATTGTGTGATTTCTCTTTTTAGAAATCACACAATAAATATATGGAATGGTATTCCATTTAATCGATACATTTTGATTTTTTTTTTGGATTTTTTTTATTTCATTGGAGTTGAAGATTTGGGTGGCTAAGTGTGTATAATCAAAGTGTTTTAGAATGTTGAGATTCTCAATCTATTTATACGTTTAGAAATACAATTTAAACAACAGAAAATTGCTATTTCTTCAAATTTATATCATTAAATTAGATGAAAAAAACCAAAACTTAAAATAGTTAGACAACTCAATCTGTCAAATATAAATATTTCATAAATTAATTTGAAATTACATTATTAAAATGTCATGATAAAAATGAAGATTGAAATGAATTTATAATATAAAGCCATGATAAAAATGAAAATTAAAATGAATTTATAATATAATAATTTAAAAGAAAGGTGAAGCATTAATTGTCATTTGATTGTTTATTTATAGATTGGTATATTGTCCTTGTTAGTAATAAGCATCTGGTTATATAACATTAAATTTTCTCTATGTGCGTTGTTGGATACAAAGTTATTTTTATCTAAGAACACATACTCATTGGGTACTTTAAGATTTTGGAAATCTTGTTTGTAACATGGAAATAACAGCTTTCTGTTCAAAACTTTAGTTTACAGGATTTTAACAAAATATTTATTATTTCTATATTTTAAATAAATCTGGTAAAGTTCAATAAACTTTCTTAAAAAACATGGGATATGGAGTTATTATATAGTTTTGTTATTTTGCTAATCTGATTAAAATTGGATTATAAATTTAAATTTAATGTAAAACTATGATTTTTAAACTGTGTTGCAAACTGTGATATTAGAATAATTCAGCAATTAAAAACTGTGATATAAAAATAATTTCAAAACTTTAAATCTACCCAAATATTCAATTTTAACCATACAACTTGCCAATTTCAACAATTCTTCTTCAAAATTGGATTATAAATTTAAATTTAATGTAAAACTATGATTTTTAAACTGTGTTGCAAACTGTGATATTAAAATAATTCAGCAATTAAAAACTGTGATATAAAAATAATTTCAAAACTTTAAATCTACCCAAATATTCAATTTTAACCATACAACTTGCCAATTTCAACAATTCTCCTTCTACCAAATTAGGATAGGATAAATACAAGACAATAAGCGATTTGAGAACCCTATATCAAACTCCTGTTAAAACTGCTTGTGCGAGATGTACAGAAGGCTTGCCTCACGGGTGTTTACTGTTTGCCGACTTGAGTTGTTGAAGTAGGCAGAATGATGTCGGCGTATCGAAATGGAGTTGTGCCAAAATAAATGTTTTATGAATTACGTTTTGGTTCATCGAAGGTGTCATTTGGGTTATTAGAGTATAGGAATAGGAATAGGGTATAAAATATCAAAATAAAAAATGGAATAGGAATAGGGTATAAAATATCAAAATAAAAAATGGAATAGGAATTTTGGTGGAGATGATAACATTTTATTTTTTTATTAGATTAAATTGTTTAACAATGTATTTATAAATTAAAATAAGATGATATAACACAAGAGTGATAGAAGAGAGTATTGAAATATGTAAATAATTTTTATTTGCTATATAAAATTGTTGGAATTATATGTATGATGATGGTTATTAACATCCATTGAGACCAACTTTGTTTTATAGACCTTAAAAGATGAGGAATTACTTCTTTTTCTTTAGAATTTTTGTGTACTCAAAAAGATTTAAAAGAAACATTACTAAATCACCATAGTTTTGATGAGTTAAAATGTTACTAAGGTCGGTATTGAAATAAATATTTTGAATTTGAGATCTAATGTGGATATGCATTGGACATTCTATGAGAAAGTGTTTTCCATATTCAATCCTCTTAGTGTCACCAAAGATGACAAATTCTTTCAATCCATGGTGTTTTAGGAATTGTCCAACACCTTGTTTCACTATGGTGTCCAACACCTTGTTTCACTATGGAGCTCATGAGAGTTCATTATTATTTTATCAATGCTACTGTCATTTGGTATGCTAGTTAGAAAAAAAAGATAATTTTGATCTTCTAGAGTAGGGTTAATTGTCTCCTTCTAGTATCTTAATTTTATGTTATCCTCTAATTCTTTATTGCACCATAATTTATCCCTAAATTTA
>ML785014.1:544000-559454 GCA_009831015.1 Picea engelmannii
TTAAAGAAAAGGGGGAAACCTAAGGAAAAGGGGAAACTTAAAGAAAATGAGAAACTTAAAAGAAAAAGGGGAATGTCTAACTTAGTAAGGAATCTACCCTTTGGAACTTTCTATTTATGAACTCAACTAGGAATTAAGTAAGGTGTAAGTCATTTAAGAATTGTAAGGGAATATTTGGATACCCAGGAGAATTTTAGGAACGCTCTTAGGTGGGTGAGGGAAATAGGAATATTTAATTAATTAATAAAATTGATTTCCTGGTGCAACTAGGGGATCGGGCAACATGTGTACAGGGAGGTTTTTCCTAATTAAATTAATGAAAAAAGAATCTAGTGAGAATTTTGGTAAAATAATTACTTGAAAAATCTATAAAAAGGATGGCGGAGGAGGAGTATGGATCACATTTGGCTTGCGTAACGTTACGATATTGAAATTTCATCTTGACTGAACTTTATCTTGTGGGAGTTGGAATACCCAGCTCGGGTAACGAGTGGTAGCTCATCCTTACGAGGCAAGCTAGGTGCTAACATTCTCTAGTATTGTGTGTGTGGCCCCTTTGCGGCTCGGGGGGCTCAGGGGGAAGAAGAGTACACCTAGCTTTGTCTGGGAGGTACCGGTGAGGTCACATCGGTTGGCAAGCCGAAGCTGGATGGAGCACACGAAGGACAACGACTTCGGAGCATTCACATTTTGATATGATACACATGTGTATATTTGGTTGAAGGGTAGTTAAATTATGTTCCTGCACCTTCTGTTAAGGTACTTCTATTGTGTTAAAGTTTATGTTTTATTCAGCGTAATACTATCCAGAGATTTCATTTTTCTTTTAGTGAATTTGTCTTGAAGAGCCCAACGTTTTTTATCAGAGAATTCAAAGTTATCCCAACCTTATGCTCACTGTACTTTTGATTGATTTCCAATGGCGAACCCAAACTCTGAATGTAAATGACTTCTCTGCGTTTCTTTTTTTTTATTGTTTTAATACAAAGAAAAATTGTGTTTTTATCTTTTGCTCCTTTATCCTTAAAGTTATTAGTTCGTGCCTAAGCAGTCGACCAGGAGCCGAATCGACTGTCTTTCATTCTTGTGTTAAAGATTTAGATTCAAATGCCCTTCTTTCCTGTGCATGGATAATAAGTGTAGGCTTATTTCTCTGTGATTATTGTGATTTATTCGTTGCAAACTCGTTCTCCCACACAACGATTTGGGGATGTCTCTCCAGTTCACCATACATTTTATTTCTCTGCGATTAATGTTGTTTTTTTTCCTCTGCAATTTCTATTTCTTTCCTCTGCGTTTGCAATGAGTTCTGGTCATGATGCTCGTAGTCCCTTCCCTAGTTGTTGCATTTTCATCCTTGCATTACCCTCAGCGAATGCCAGGATTTAATCCCGTGTTTTGCTCGTTGCACACATCAAAATTCGTGGTTGTTTTCTCCCATAATTTATTAATACCATAATTTGTCGATTCTTAATCTTGTGTTCAAAGGCATGCTAATATGTCCATTCTGAATCGTGCACTTTGGAGAAAACGGAATCCATTATCTTGGACAGTATTAAACAACAGATTGAATTATTAATAGTGGATAACTCTATCTAATCTGGTTTCTTTCTCATTTTTTTAAATGGGTAAGATAATGATCTGTTGATTTCTTTTTAAATTTGGGTTTAAAATTAAACTAATTTGGATATGGAAAAGTTTCATATCAATTTTTCATGAACCAAGCGGAATTAAAATTCTGCACAAAATTTATATTAATTTTCTTTTTCTTTAACTCTACTATTTCACGTTTTCTTGCCCCTTTTTACCCGTGGATTTATGAGTTTCTAGACCGTTTTTATTTTCTAAGCAACGATTTCGAATTTATGTTATTCTTCATTTTGGTGAGTCTCTGTTTCAGATAGTTGACAGGTGAACAATTCTTTTGGATACCTAGGGTTAAGCGTACCCAACATTTAATCCCCTTGAATAAACAAACAACAAAATTTAAAAGAAAAGTGCATTGATAACGGATGCATCAATGTCGTGGTCTATATACGCCTGGATCGTACCCATTCCTTAATAACCACTGCGTGATTTGATGCAGTTACACAAAGTTTTTATTATAATTCACAGAGTTCTATAAACACCCAAAACATTTAACTAAGGAGTGGGTAATATTTGGCTGCATTATGTAATTGAAAATGTTTGTTTTGTTTAGTTATTGAATGATTAAGAGCTGGTAGTATTCTTTTTGCAATTTAGAATGATTGTTTTCGCAACGATTAGCACTGAAAACTTATTGCTATTTGAATTTCAGTTAATACTACATAGATATGTTTATGGCCATTGAGCTCCAATCATTACTACACAGAGATTTTATTTACTATCTAAATTATTAAACTAAAACTACACAGAAAATTATTTACTATCCGTAACTGTAGCGCGACATCAACACAGTGAAATTCTTTCTCTCACGCAGATAATTAATACTTCAGTAATTTCAAACTATTTGGATTGGCAGTTGGATGATGTCCAGAGATCTATTAAGGAGGTTAAACATAACATATTATTCATCACGAAATTATAGCATCAACAACTTATTAATAATCTTTGAGGTCAATTTTTATGATTCTGAAAAAAAAAAAAAAAAAACAATCTTTTATGAGTTATTATTGATTTTATTGCCTACCAATCGTTTCTAGGAAAAACCCTTTTTATAAAATCCCTTCAAGGAATTTAGATATTTTTAGATGTGATACAATGGGAGCAACTAACCTAAAACTATTTGATTGACAAAAGTGACTCACCTTGCCATGTGTTGATTCTATGGGTGGGAATCGATTTACAAGTAGAGAACCTTAACATAAATAGTTGTTTCATCAAGAAATGCACCTTGTTATGTTTGGTACTAGGGATGTAATTGGATCTTCAAGTAGTGATTCATTAAAGTGATGATTCCATGAATAGCTCTTGGAGTGGCTCTAATAATTTATAAGATGTTTTAAATGAAATGACATTATTTAGAGGTTATTCAATTCCATGTTTTGTTGCTTTCAATGAACAAGTTATTTAGTATATTAGGAACTTTGACAGTAGAAGATGGTACATGGACACGCTAGTTGTGTTTGTTAAAGGTTTAGATTTGATTGTGTGTGGGATTCTTGTGCGCTCATCACACCGTGGTGACATGATTCCTTGAGTTTAGATCATTGTGCGCATTGATCGATAATGCACACGAAAACTGGCTTAGGGTCTCTTGCCTCCCAATGTGGATGTTGTCGTAATTGGGGTTGTACTTGTAATTACAACATTTGTTGTGTTTGTCTCTCGCTCGTCGAGAAGGTTCGGGATTGAGGTTGTCTTTAACTTAGTATGCGTGATATTGCATGTGACAGGTGGGCAATATTTTTATTTCTTCATCTGATTGATTGTAGTATGTGTATCCAATTGCTTGATGTGCTAGTATGCTAGGTTGTGATGTTGTTTGTTGCTTGAATTGCATGTGTTTTGTTCGTCGTCAAGTTGCATTGATTGACTGTTTGTAGATGTTACTTCCATGTAAGAAAAAAATAAAAATATTATGCACTTATTATGCATTGCGTGTTATCGTAACGATGGGGACGTTACATATGGTATCAAAGTCAGTTTGGCCTGCGACTTGGGATCACTGCGACTTCCATTGATTGGATACTTGATTATAAATGTCACTAATTAAAATTGATTTGTATTAGTGCAAGTAATCATGGTTAGAGGACGTTGTGGAGGCAAATGACGGGGTACTAGGGGAGGATGCGCGATGCCCCCAGTAGCATCCATGCCTGAGGGGTCAAACCCCCAGGGAGATGAAAAAGTTGTCGGGTAGGAACCGATAACTGTGTGTGATGCGGTTGGGTTGATGGGGTCCTTTCAGAGGATGTTTGAGGCATTGATCAATCGTTTGGATAGAGATGAGGCCAGGGCGTTGACAATTCCTGAGGGTCCACCACACGCTTCGATCGGTACTAGTATCATTCACCAAGAAATTGAAAAGGTCAATTTTCCCCAGTACATTGGTGCCCCGCACGACGCAGCCGCCGATGCATGGTTGGAGAGTATGGTGATGTGCCTTTCACTTCATGAATATACCTCCAACATGAAGGTTTGCATGATAGTCTTTCAGCTGAAGGGGAACGCTCTTCTATAGTGGAAGATGCTCCTACCACATTTACATGTGGGAGTCGAAGACCTGTCATGGGAACTATTCGAGGAACGATTCTGGGAGAGGTATCTGTCTGATGAATTTTTTAGGGTCATCTGAACGAGATCAATGCCTTGCGACAGGGCAACCGTACGGTGCCCGAGTACGAGGCCCATTTTATGGAGCTTCTTCGATATGCTCCACACCCGAATACCGAGAAACTTAAGGTCAACAGGTTTTTGTTTGGCCTTAATGTCAGCATTCATGCAAGGGTTAGTATTCTGATGCCTAAAACCTTGCATGATGTTGTCTAGAAGGCCCTCATAGCAAAGGAGGAGTTTATCAGCAGGGATCAGAGCAGGACTCCAACGAGACCAGCGGGGCAGGTGTCATCTGGTGTGTGGCAGCATCAGACACCAGCTAGACATTCACCAAGATATCGTGGCTTTCAAAGAGGATCCACTTTCACTACACCTCAACAACCAACGTTTCAGCAGTGAACTCCTTACTAAGGACCATAGCACCAGCAGTAGCATCGATCGTAGTAACAACAGTTTAGGCCTGTTCAGCAGAACAGACCAGGGTTTCACGTCGACGGGTCGTCAGCTTCTACTTCGGGTAACAGAAGTACTAGACTGAAGAAAGAGTGTTGATTATGTGGGGAACCACATTACCATCGCGACTGCCTACTGGAGAGGACCAGAGCATATGGATCATCTGGACCCACTACCATGGGAGAATTGGGCAAGGCCCATCAGATTCATGTAGCGGTAAATAACCGCCAGCTAGAGCACTAGTCGACTGTGCTCGAGATGTCAGGTATCGTTGCTGACTAGACCCTTAGTATTCTGATAGATCCAGGTGTTACTGAGAGTTTTATTTCTGGTGCAGTGCTAAAAAGAATTAAGGTAAAGGAAATTGAACAGGATGAGTTTATCTTTGTAGAAAGGGCTTCGGGAGCCAAACAACAAGTTGGTGGGAAGGTTACGGGTTGCAGCCTTAACCCGAGAGAGTTGTCACTAGGTCCAACATGTACGTCACAACCTTAGGGTCTTATGACATCGTGATCGGTATGGATTGGTTGGAATCCCATGATGCGATACTCGACTGTAAGATGAAACAATTGAGCTTGGTCAATGACGAGGGAAGGAGACATGTGATTGTAGGTCAGACCCAGGGAGTCTCCCTGAGGTTCATATATTCCTTGCAGCTACGAAAGAGCATGAGTAAGGGATGTAAGCTTTAGGCGATCCTTGCGTTATATGAGAAGGGAGTAGCAGAAGGTCTAGAACACCTTCTGGTGGTGAGAGTGTTTGTGGACGTCTTCCCTAAGGAGTTACTAGGGATGTCGCCTAAGAGGGAGTTGGAATTTACAATCGACCTAAAACCGAGAACTGAACCGATAACAAGAACACCTTATCGGATGTCGACCCCAGAGTTACAGGAGTTGAAAATGAAACTGAAGGAGTTGCTTGACCTAGGACTTATACATCCAAGTCTGCCACCGTGGGGTGCGCCTGTTACCTTCATGCGGAAGAGGGATGGGACATGGAGACTCTGCATTGAATATCATCAAGTTAACAAGGCAACGATCAAGAATCAATATCTGTTGCCAAGGATTGATGATCTGTTTGATCAGCTGCAGGGTGCGACGTTGTTTTCAAAGATCGACTTGAGATCAGTGTATCACCAGTTATGGATCAAGGAGGATGACATCCCTAAGACCTCCTTTAAGACGAGGTTTGGACATTATGAGTTTACTGTTTTACCGTTTAGACTGACGAATGTCCGTGGGGCACTTATGAGTTTGATGAACGGGGTGTTCTACGAATACTTGGACAGGTTCGTCCAAGTATTCATTGACTGATGGCAAGGAGACATGACTCGATTTTTGTGGTAATCAACACTCTGACAAAGAGTGCTCATTTTGTTTTGTTGTGTACGACGTATCAGGCACCTGACATAGCTAGAGTTTTCATCAGTGAGATTGTGAGGCTACATGGCGTGCCTAAGAGGATTATATCCGATAGAGGATCGATGTTTACTGGACAATTTTGGACTAGTTTCCAAGAGGCCTTGGGAACCCAACTTAACTTTAGTACCGCATATCGCCCAAAAACAGATGGACAGACTAAGTGAACAAACCAAATCTTGGAATATATGTTACGTATGTACGTGATGGAATAACAAAAACGTTGGGAATAATTTTTTCCACTGGTAGAATTCACATATAACAACAGTTATCAAAGCACCATTAAGATGGCACCTTTCAAGTTTCTTTACGGGTGACCATATCAGACTCCTTTGAGTCGGGAACGAATTTAGGATAGGGTCCTGGTGGGACCAGAAGTGATCCAAGAAATGGAAGATCAAATGCAAACAATCAGACAAAGGATCAAGGAAGCACAAGATCGACATAAGAGTTATGCCAATGGCGCATCATGTCGATCATGGTTATGAAGTTGGAAATAGATTATTCTTGTGGGTGAATCTACATAACAGTTCGATCAAGTTTGGAAAGGGTACTAAACCCTCTCCTAGGTTTGTGGGAAGTGGCCCACATCTTATCGACTAGCCTTCCCTGATTCTTGAGGCGTATGCACGATGTTTTTCATGTATCTGTTTGAGACATTATGTTAGTGATCCTACACATGTTATTGACATGAGTTACTTTCAAGGATCGGACGAGGGTGCTCTTACGATGGAGCTAATCCGCATCATGGACCATCGCATTCAACAGCTATGGAATCGAACAGTAGGTCAGGTCAAGGTCCAGTGGGACAACTATAGTACACACTCGATGACCTGGGAGGATGCATATGATATGCGTTAGTGGTTCCCATTTTTGTTTGATAGCTAGACATATGATATTGTGATACACTTTATTTCGGCACTTACATACTATGAAACTTCAGGACGAAGTTTAAAACAAGAGGGGGTGTATGTAACATCCCGCTCTTGCGCGCACTGAGCGAACTTATTCTTTGAGGACACTTGTGTGCACGTGATCCGGGTCTTTATACTATTGGTTATTTTAATTATGATTATGACATATGGTGGATTTGATGATATGTTATATTTTTGTATTTACATCAATAGGTGCTATTGACTGGGTTCTATTGAGTTGTTCAAGACTCTAGATGTTGAGGATGTCAAGGCATCGATGAAACCCCTTTGGATTCTAGATCGAGTCAGGGAGTGGACTGTTAGGGTTTAATTGTTGTTGATGTGACATATGTACATATGATTAGATATTATGATGTTGATTGTTTTTGTTGACATGATTCGTTGATGGATATAGGTTGACGATAGCGTGTTGACTAGACTCACATTTGGAGTAAAGGGGTCAGGCACGAGAACCGGGGAAATTGAGGGAAAGGTGTGGCAGTAGCCCTGCCACAACCAACTAGCACTCCTATCATGGCTCAAACTATAGGTTAATGATTATCTAGTTCTACAGACCCGCGATGCCGTGAGGGAAGACTGTGATAGTCACTCACAATGATTCGAAGGGGTGTGCAATAATTCCTTAGAGGCCCTTAGTCTGCCACAAGATCACCTGATGGAGTATTGACTCCAGGGGTTTGACATCTAGCAAATTCAGTCAAGAGGCGAGTGGCACCCTTGGAGCACGTAGTGTGTCTTAAAGGGCACATCGCATGAAGAAAATGAAAAGAGGTGAGTGGCACCCTTGGAGCATTGGTGCATCTTGAAGGGCACGTTGCAATTTTAATTATGGTAAGTTATTCAAACTAATGCTTAGAAAACTATGCCTCCTTAGGACTTGGTTGACCTTAAAATGAATGGTTTGATAAGGAAAGTTTAATAACAATTGTTCCCTTAAAAAACTATCGCCAAGCCTAGTGAATTGAAAACCTAGTTCTAAGTAGAACCTTTGAACAAAAAAAAAACTAATTAGACATGTAAAAAGAAGGGGGTAAATAAAATTCAAGCATTAATAATTATAGTGGAAATTTTAATAAAGGTTTAATTAATAAAAGGGGTAATTGGTTGTTTTGTCTAAACCTGCTAATTCTGAACTTAGTTATAAAAAGGGGAAACTTTAAGAAAAAGGGGAACTTAAAGAAAACGAAGAAACGAAACAGGGAAAACTTAAAGAAAAGGGGAAACTTAAAAGAAAAAGGGGAATGTCTAAATTAGTAAGGAATCTAGCCTTCGAAACTTTCTATTTATGAACTCAACTAGGAATTAAGTAAGGCATAAGTCATTTAAGAATTGTAAGGAAATATTGGGACACTGAGGAGCATTTTTAGGAATGCTTTTAGGTGGGTGAGGGAAATAGGAATATTTAATTAATTAATAAAATTGATTTTCTGGTGCAACTGGGGGATCGGACGACATGTGTACGTTGGAGGTTTTTACTGATTAAATTAATGAAAAAAGAATCTAATGATAATTTTGGGAAACTAATTGCTTGAAAACTCTATAAAAATGATGGAGGAGGAGGATTATGGATCACATATGTCTTATGTAACGTTACGCTGTTGAAATTTCATCTTGAATGAACTTTCTCTTGTGGGAGTTGGGATACCCAGCTCGCATAATGAGTGGTAGCTCATCCTTGTGAGGTGAGTTGGGTGCTAGCATTATCTGGTATTATGTGTGTGGCCCCTTTGCGGCTCGGGGGGCTAAGAGGGAAGAAGATTGTCCCTTGCATTGGATGGGAGGTATCGGTGAGGTCACATCGGTTGTCAAGTGAGAGTTGAACAGAGGGCGTGGGAGACAACGACTTCAGAGCATTCACATTTGGCTACGATACGCATGTGTATATTTGGTTGAAGGGTAGTTAAATTATGTTCCTTCACCTTTTGTTAAGGTACTTCTATTGTGTTAAAGTTTATGTTTTTTTTAGCGTAATACTATGTAGAGATTTCATTTTTCTTTCAACGAATCTGTCTTGAAGAGCCCAACATTTTTTATTAGAGAATTCAAGGTTATCCCAGCCTTATGCTCACTGTACTTTTGATTGATTTCCAATGGCGAACCCAAACTCTGAATGTAAATGACTTCTTTGTGTTTCTTTTTTTTATTGTTTTAATACAAAGAAAAATTGTGTTTTTATCTTTTGTTCCTTTATTCCCAAAGTTATTAGTCCGTGCCTGAGCAGTCGGCCAGGAGCCGAATCGATTGTCTTTCACTCCAGTGTTAAAGATTTAGAATCAAATGCCCTTCTTTCCTGTGCATGGATAATAAGTGTAGGATTATTTCTCTGCAATTATTG
Organism: Picea engelmannii; assembly: GCA_009831015.1. Taxonomy (NCBI): domain Eukaryota; kingdom Viridiplantae; phylum Streptophyta; class Pinopsida; order Pinales; family Pinaceae; genus Picea; species Picea engelmannii. The sequence goes on from ML785014.1 coordinate 553,402, forward strand.
TGATTTATTCGCTGCAAACTCGTGCCCCCACACAGTGATTTGGGATGTCTCTCTAGTTCACCATACGTTTTATTTCTCTGCGATTAATTTTGTTTTTTTTCCTCTGCAATTTTTGTTTCTTTCCTCTTCGTTTGCGATGAGTTATGAGAATGATGCCCGTAATCCCTTCCCCAGTTGTTGCATATTCATCCCTGCATTACCCTCAATGAGCGCTGGGATTTAATCTTGCATTCTGCTCATTCCACACTGCAAAATTCGTGGTTGTTTTCTCCCATAATTTATTAATCCCACAATTTGTCGATTCTTAATTCCATGTTCAAAGGCGTTCTAATATGTCCATTATGAATTACACACTTTGGAGAAAGCAGAATCCATTATCCTAGACAGTATTAAACGACGAAGTGAATTATTAATAGTGGATAACTCTATCTAATCTCGTTTCATTTTCATTTTTTTAATGGGTAAGATAATGATATATTGATTTGTTGATTTCTTTTTACATTTAGGTTTAAAATTAAATTGATTTGGATATGGAAAAGTTTCATATCAATTTTTCATGAACCAAGCAGAATTAGAATTCTGCACAAAATTTATATTAATTTTATTTGTCTTTAACTGTGCTATTTCTCGTTTTCTTGCCCCTTTTTACTCGTGGACTTCTGAGTTTTTGGACCATTTATATTTTCGAAGTAGTGATTTCAAATTTATATTATTCTTTGTTTTGGTGAGTCTCCGTTTCAGATAGATGGTAGGTAAACGGTTTTTTCTGAGACCCGAGGTCAAGTGGACCCAACATTTAATACCCTTGAATAAACACACAACAAAATTTAAAAGAAAATGACATTGATAACGGATGCATCAATTTCATGGTCTATCTACGCTCGGATCGTACCCATTCCTTAATAACCACCTTGCAATTTGATGCAATTACACAGAGTTTTTATTATAATTTACAGAGTTCTATAAACGCCCAGAAGATTTAACTAAGGAGTGGTTAAGATCTGGCTGCATTATGTAATTGGAAATGTGTGTTTTGTTTAATTATTGAATGGTTAAGAGCTGGCAATATTCTTTTTGCAATTTAGAATGATTGTTTTGGCAATGATTAGCATCAAAAAATTATTTCTATTTGAATTGTGGTTTATACTACACAGATATGTTTATGGCCATTGAACTCCAATCATTACTACACAACAATTTTATTTTCTATCTAAATTATTAAACTAAAACTACACAGAAAATTATTTAATGTCCGTGACTGTAGTGCGACATCAACACAACAAAATTCTTTCTCTCACGTAGATAATTGTTACTTCAATAATTTCAGACTATTTGGATTGGCAGTTGGATGATGTCCGAAGGTCTATTAAGGAGGTTAAACATAACAAATTATTCATCATGAAATTATAGCATCAACAACTTATTAATAATCTTCGAGGTCAATTTTTATGATTATGAAAAAAAAATCAAACTTTTATGAGTTATTATTGGTTTTATTGCCTACCAATCGTTTCTAGGAAAAACCCTTTTTATAAAATCCCTTCAAGAAATTTAGATATTTTTATATGTGATACAATGGGAGCAACTAACCAAAAACTATATGATTGACAAAAGTGACTCACCTTGCCATGTGTTGATACTATGGGTGGGAATCGATTTACAAGTAGAGAACCGTAACATAAATAGTTGTTTCATCAAGACATGCACCTTGTTATCTTTGGTACTAGGGATGTAATTGGATCTTCAAGTAGTGAGTCATTAAAGTGATGATTCCATGAATAGCTCTTGGAGTGGTTCCAAGAATTTATAAGATGTTTTAAATGAAACGACATTATTTAGAAGTTATTCAATTCCATATTTCGTTGCTTTCAATGAACACGTTATTTGGTATATTAGGACCTTTGATAGTAGAAGACGGTATGTAATATCCCCCAAAATAAATTATTATTAAGTATGAAAATACTTCGGAATTTATTTCTGTTTTTGGTAAATTCAAAATTGGAAAATTATTGCCATTTATGGCAATTCCAAATTTCTAATTTAGTTAATTGTAATTTATTATTATGACTATTTGGAAAATATTTTATTTTCCTCAACCAAATCTTTGACTTGGAGACTTGTAAGAAACAAATATTTTTATATTTATTGCTAAGAGACAAATGGAACAGCCAGGTTGAAATCAACTAACCATGACTCCATGAGTGGGGAATATGCTAGAACTACCTCAGGGTTGAATGTTACAAGTGGAAAATCAGGAATTTGGCCATTGACAGCCCCTGAAAATCAAGGATTTGTAAAGATGCAAAAATTCCCAAGAGGGAAAAGACCTAGGCATAAGATGCTTTTGCATATATGGCATATGGGAGGAGGCAAGACATTGCCTAGTATGTTGGGGAAAATTAGTATCACTTGTTGTTATGAGCACTGTTTTCTGAGTGTGAGGCAAGGAGAATTTTTCTGTAACTAAAGAAGGATTATAACTAAGGAGGAGTTATGGAGTTCGCCCTCATGGGTTCATGGTTAGGCTAGGGGGTGAATAGAACAAATAGATTGGTTGCTCTGTTCTATGGTTGGGTGGAACTTGGTTGTTCCATTTATTGTTTCAGCGTTTGGTTTAGATATGTTCCTCTACTCTTCTCTGGTTGAATTTTCTGTTGATTAAATAGTTGGTAGTATACATTTTCCTGGGTGGATGTCCTAGTGTTTTATGGCTGATAGAATTGGAAAGCCACTGTGTATGATAACTGTAGCAAGTACAATTTGATTTTATTAATGCATAAAGTATTAAAGCTACTGTGTGTTAGCTATTTAGATGCAAGGTGGCGGAATTACAATGGGTATAGTAAAAAAGCGATGGTCCCCAGGTAGTGCATTACAGAATGCCATAAATGTCTTTGGCAGGGTTCATTTAAACCATGACAGTCATATCTATGCCGACTTTGCATCAGACTTATGGCAATTGTAAGGAAAATTAGTTTAGGCTATAGCTTAGCCTTTTCTTCCAGTTTAGATGGAGTTCTACTCTTACTGTCGGGTTTGTTAGCCCTTGTGCCAGGGTTAGTTTTAATGAGAGTGGTAAACAACTAGGAACGAGCAACATTTACCAACCATGTAGTTACAACTTTTCTGAGTTTAAACACTTACACATACTGAATGTCATGCTAGTAGTAACTCATTCAATAAATACCTTTCAAATACGAGCGAGGGATTTATCAATACATTCGGACTAGGGTCATTATATGCATTGATGTGTTTCCATAACATGCCTATAATTTGCGCATTTATAATGAAAATGCTATATATATATATATATATATGTCGAAGTAATTAAGCTACATTCCACCTTCTCGAGAATAGGATTGAGATAGATTCTTTCAATTTACATTTGTTCAAGGAAATGGTAAGTGTAAATGGTGGAAAGTAAAAGAAGTAATAAAATCACCTTACAGTTATAGTTAAGAAATATTTGAGAGATATTGGAAGCATTTGAATAATTCTAATGACCCTAATTAAAATAAATAAATAAATAGGTAAATTTGGGGTACATTACATGGTACCTGGACGCGTTGGTTGTGATTGTTAAAGGTTTAGGTTTGATTGTGTGTGGGATTCTTGTGCACTTGTCGCACCGAGGTGACATGATTCCTTGGGTTCAGATCACTGCACACGTTGATCGATAACACACATGAAACCTGGCTTAGGATCTCGTGCCTCCCGATGTGGACGTTGTCGTAATTAGGGATGTACTTGTAATTACAATGTTTATTGTGTTTGTCTCTCACTTTTCAGGAAGGTTCTAGTTACTAGTCGTCAAAGGTTATGGTTGGTTTATTGATGTTGTCGTTAGCTTAGTAGGCGTGATCTTGCATGTGATGGGAGGGAAATAGTTTTATTTCTTCATCCGATTGATTGTAGTATGTGCATTCAGCTGCTTGATGTGCTAGTCTGCTAGGGCATGATGTTGTCTATTGTATGAATTGCATGTGTTGTGTTCGTCGTCAAGTTGCGTTGATTAATTGTTTGTAGATGTTACTTCCTTGTAAAAAAATATGCACTTATTATGCATCGCATATTGTCATAACGATGGGGACATTACATCTTGGAAACAATCCCATTCACTAGTTTTCTACTGAAAGAATATTTCGGCCGAAAGAAAGTTTTTTCGACCGAAATATGTAATTTTAACGAAACCTATAAAAAATAAATGGTTTCCTAGATTTTCAGCCGAACCAATTATTTTTCGGCCGAAAGGTGAGTGAGAGAATTCCCTCTGTCAAAAAAATTGAAGAGACACGTCGTTTCATTTCACTTGGTGCCAAATCTTATAAATACGCTTTCGGTCAAACCAATTTAACACAATTCACTCGTTTGTTTCATGGTTTTGTAGAACACCTAAACAAAGTTTTGAATCATCTTTTTTCATTTTTTTGAACAATGTAGTTGATGTTTTGAATGCAAAAAAAATAAAAAAATTTTGAAGATCAAGTTTTTATTGGAATAACAATTTATATATTGAAGGCTAAATGTTTAACATTTTTTCAAGGGGAAGGCTTTGTTGAACATTTTTTCAAAGTGAAGGCTTCGTTGAACATTTTTTCAAGGTGAAGGCTTTGTTGAACATTTTTTCAAGGTGAAACCTTTGTTGAACATTTTTTAAAAGTGAAGGCTTTGTTGAACATTTTTTCAAGGTGAAGCCTTTGTTGAAAATAAAATTATTGATATTATTTTTTAATAATTTTATTGACAATGAAGTTTTTCTGAGACTATTCTAAAATGTTGATTTTTTAATTTTTTTTTACAAATAACTATAGCCATGGGAAACAAAAGCTTGCGCAAAAGAAAATTTGATCGCACTCGAGACGAAACTCACCATAACAAGCAAAGGAAAGATCGTTATTGGAGAAATAAATGAGAACGTGCAAATATTAAAGAAAGAAACGACGATGATGTAAATAGATATTTTCAACAAGAAGAAGTCCAACCAGGTATGCATGCACATATTGTCTATATTAAAAGTATATAATTAAAATTTAAATAATTGTTTAATATAATTGATTGTAATTTCGATTTTATGTTTTTCATAAAACATAAATAGATTTTTGTCATAACATTGATGAAGCCGTTGAAACCAAAATTGAAGCAGAAGTCGAATCGCCTATAGGTATGTACATAAATTTAGATAATACAAGATGAACACTTGTATATAGTTTTGTGAATTTATGTTCTAGTTTTGTTTTTTAATATAAACATCAAATTGAAATATGCAGGTGGATCTATCAACATTGATGATGAAATATTAGAAAATGTTAATACTGACAAATTTGGGAAGAAAGAATCTAAGCATTATATAAGATATCGAACTAAGAATATGTATAATACTTTTTTCAAAGATGAATCAGTAACAATACAAGCCCAACTTTTACTCTGTCTAATAAGGTCAAGAAAGTTAAAAGAAGCTACATCATTATTGGGTATTCAAAATTCGAAAAAATATACAAAGGTGAAACAAAATGTCTTTGACAATATAACTAGTGTATTAAAATCGTTTGAAAAATATCGAAAAAAATATGTCAGTGTTGCACATAGAGTGATACAAACATCAGTTGTTTCATATAGCAATATAAAAGATCGTTTGACACAACACATGGCAAAAACGACAGGAACCTCAAGAAAAACATAGTACAAACATAGAATTTTTTTATTGCAAATAGACGCAAATGATGAATTTGCTTGTTCGACAGTGATTTCTAGACAACCCTACAAAGATAGACTTGCAGAAAACGTTAAAAAATCACCCCATAATTGTTGGTTGATAGAATCTCATGTTTCATCACATACACGGGATGTGTTGCGACGAAGAATAGCATGAAAAAAATATGAAGAACATCCAAAACATATATTTCCAATGGAACAAATAGAATTGTTCAATAAGTTCAAAGAAGAGCACAAAGAAGTTAAAATTTTCATCAATACATTTGTGCAACAAAAACCATGGTTTGTTAGACCCATCATTGTTCGTGACACTTGTTGTTGTCGTTATCATGTGGAATTTT
>ML785014.1:579605-602015 GCA_009831015.1 Picea engelmannii
GGAAGGTAGGTGATACGTTGACTTTTCATCAGGGTAGGTTCGTTAAGGTAGGTGTATTGGGTACCTATAATCGGGGTAGGTTTTCTAAAATAGGTGAGGTGAGTTTATATCCTTAAGGAGGTAAGGGTGGGTAGTACAGATTGGATCCCTAGCTGGGTAGGTTAGGTTAGATCTATAGGGAAGGCGGTGGGCATAGGGAAGGCAGTGGACATAGGATCCATCCCTAGCTGGGTTAAGTAGATCCTTAAGAAGGTAGGAGAGGGTTTTAGGGGAATAAATACAGGGCTTTATGCTCTGAGTTTACGACTCCCCCTCCTTGTAAGGCAGGCCAAGCGACCGCGCTATAATAAGGATTTACCCACCCATATAAAATAAAAATGCGTAATTACATAATTCGCCCCGCTTCCTGTCCATAGACAATAAACAACTGGTTATCCATATATTTATTGTTTGATTTCTCTTTTTTCTCTTTTTAGAAATCAAAGTATGTATATATAAACATGAATCAGCTAATTTGAATATGGAATGGTATTCCATTTAACTGATACATTTTGATTTTTTTTTGGATTTTTTCTATTTCATTTTGGTGGAAACTTGGTGAGAAAGTATTGGAATTGAAGATTTGGGTGGCTAGGTGTGTATAACCAGAGGGTGTTGAGACTCCCAATCTATTTATGCATTCAGAAATACAATTTAAACAACAGAAAATTGCTATTTCTTCCAAATTTATATCACTAAATTAGATGAAAAAAACCAAAACTTAAAATAGTTAAACAACTGAGTCTGTCAAATATAAATATTTCATAAATTTATTTGAAATTACATTATTAAAATGTCATGATAAAAATGAAGATTGAAATGAATTTATAATATAAAGCCATGATAAAAATGAAAATTAAAATGAATTTATAATATAATAATTTAAAAGAAAGGTGAAGCATTAATTGTCATTTCATTGTTTATTTATAGATGGGTATATTGTCCTTGTTAGTAATAAGCATCTGGTTATATAACATTAAATGTTCTCTATGTGCGTTGTTGGATCCAAAGTTATTTTTATCTAAGAACACATACTCATTGGGTACTTTAAGATTTTGGAAATCTTGTTTGTAACATGGAAATAACAGCTTTCTGTCCAAAACTTTAGTTTACAGGATTTTAACAAAATATCTAGTATTTCTATATTTTATTGTTATTTTTAATCTGATTAGAATTGGATTATAAATTTAAATTTAATATAAAACTATAATTTCAGCAATTGCAAACTGTGATATTAGAATAATTCAGCAATTAAAAACTGTGATATAAAAATAATTTCAAAACTTTAAATCTACCCAAATATTCAATTTTAACAATACAACTTGCCAATTTCAACAATACTCCTTCTACCAAATTAGGATAGGATAAATACAAGACAATAAGCGATTTGAGAACCCTATATCAAACTCCTGTTAAAACTGCTTGCGCGAGATGTACAGAAGGCTTGCCTCACGGGTGTTTACTGTTTGTCGACTTGAGTTGTTGAAGTAGGCAGAATGATGTCGTCGTATCGAAATGGAGTTGTGCCAAAATAAATGTTTTATGAATTACGTTTTGGTTCATCGAAGGTGTCATTTGGGTTATTAGAGTATAGGAATAGGGTATAAAATATCAAAATAAAAAATGGAATAGGAATTTTGGTGGAGATGATAACATTTTTTTTTTATTAGATTAAATTGTTGAACAATGTATTTATAAATTAAGATAGGATGATATAAGACAAGAGTGATCCAAGAGAGTATTGAAATATGTAAATAGTTTTTATTTGTTATGTAAAATTGTTGAAATTATATGTATGATGATGGTTATTAACATCCATTGAGACCAACTTTGTTTTATAGACCTTAAAAGATGAGGAATTACTTCTTTTTCTCTAGAATTTTTGTGTACTCAAAAAGATTTAAATGAAACATTACTAAATCACCATAGTTTTGATGAGTTAAAATGTTACGAAGGTTGGTATTGAAATAAATATTTTGAATTTGAGATCTAATGTGGGTATGCATTGAACATTCTATGAGAAAGTGTTTTCCATATTCAATCCTCTTAGTGTCACCAAAGATGACAAATTCTTTCAAGCCATGGTGTTTTAGGAATTGTCCAACACATTGTTTCACTATGGAGCTCATGAGAGTTCATTATTATTTTAGCAATGCTACTGTCATTTGGTATGCTAGTTAGAAAAAAAGAAGATAATTTTGATCTTCTAGAGTAGGTTTTGTCTCCTTCTAGTATCTTAATTTTATGTTATCCTCTAATTCTTTATTGCACCATAATTTATCCCTTAATTTAGATATAATATTATTTCTAATATTGTTGATATTATGGAGAGTGACCTCTTCCTTCATTCCTCAATTATTTAGCCAAGACTTCACATCTTTATGAAAACCTTACTTTAGTTGCAAATGTGGGAAAGCTCACTTCTATGAGGAGGATTGTATAGGGAGTATTTCCTTTAATTTTAACATTATAAGTTACAAACTGCTTCTAAATTTGCTCGATCTTTCTCCATGATTACATATAGGTGTTGCAGCCCCAACCTTCACAGCCATATAAGATAACATGAGTGACGAGAGTCTCAAAGAGGAGTTTATTTTTTTCCCATAACCAAAGGTCCAATATTTTACAGTTGTTTTAAAGGCCGAAATCAATTTTCCACCTGTCATTTATCTTTTTCTCATTTCTATAGTTCTAGCTAAGCTTGTGATGAAGATTGATTATGAGATATTTGTAAGAATTCACTTCCTTCGAGTTGTTGTTGTCATATACAAAATTACTGTAAGTGATATTTTCAAATTTTATTATCATTACATTTTTTTGGTCAATATTAAAAGTCATACCTATAGTAGAGTAAAAATTATTGAGAATTTTTAGTTTCTTGTCAAGATCGTAGAGACATGTCGCTATAAGAAAAATATAATCAACATAGAGAAGAAGGGGGGTGCCTACTTCAATTAAAACCATGTTGATGCAACTTACTTCTTCCAAGAAACCCTCTAACTTGTCGATGTATATAGAAAAAAGGGTAGGGGACAAGGGACAACCTTGCTTAACTCTCATATTATAGTTAATTTATTCTTACTAGCCTTGAGTGTTAATAAAATTGACAATAACATTCTTTTACAGCCTTATCATAACAACTGTCCAAACTCAAAATGAACTTTGAGTTCTTCTAATCTATTCCAAAGGTTAGTTCTATGCATTGTGAAAAACACTTTCCTGAAGTCAATGAAGCAACACAAGAGATTGGCTTTATTATTACCAAACTAATCTATAATTATCCTAACTATAACAAGGTGGTCCATGGTTGAATGATAGGTACTAAATCTTGCTTGGCCTTTAACCTTTTCCCTTAGCTTTCAGTTCATATGTTGATCTTTGCCAAATTATTCCATATAACTTGGATAAAATAAGGCTAATCATAATGGTTCTATAATTAGAGAGGTTGTTTTTATCTATACTTTTAAAAATAGGCACTATGAGGCTTTGAATCAATGATTTAAGGAACCCTTGTTTGACTACTAGATCGAAGAGCTTGTGAATGTGAGGGATGAGGATACACCCTTCAATTTTAATGATTTCCATTATGTACTCTTCAATATCCTTAGCTTTCTCTCTTGTGAGTTACTTAACCCCAAATTTGATGTCATCTAAAGAAAAAAATTCTTCCACTCTAAAAAGGATTTGAGTGTTATCCATAATAATAGGGGGTTCATAACTTTTCAAGGTAGGAATTCTAGTCCCTTAAGGAAATCATACTATTTTCTTTATTTTTATGAGTTAGAATTTTCAACCATAATTTCTTAGGATCTATCTTAGAGAGGTGTAATAGATTATTTTTCTTTCTATTTATATAGTACCTTATTTTCTTTACATTAGGGATTTGTACATATTTATCTTCTTATAATTCAGGGATTCAATATAAACATCTCTATTGTCTCTTCTAGCAATTTTACAATCTTTATCATACCAAGTGTTGGTCATTCTATTTTCCTTTTTATATGACAAGTCAATAGAGAACTTGTTAATAGACGTAGGGTTGTTGTAAAATTATGATAGTGGTATTCAATGTTGATTGTATTTCATATACGACTTAATTCATTATTTAGATCCTTTAGAAAAATATCACCTTTATTTTTCTCAAAGAGAAAGTGATATTGGTTATTATAATTCTCCTTTATGGGGCTACACGCATAAAAACGTTTAGAGATAGGTTTAAAGGTCTATGATAAGAGTCTAGTTCATGGTCATTTGAGATGTCAAATTTTACTATTTGGTTGTATTTGGGGATACTAAATATATCACATAATCTACGACACTACTGTCAAGCCCATTAATACGAGCCATTCAGTTGGATTTCAACAATTTTATTCGACCATTGCAAATTCTTAGATCTTAAGAGCTACAGAGCTTGATTAACTTGGAACTAAAAAAATTCTCAACCAAGTCTTAAACGTTTCTCTTGTATCTGCTAGCTAAAACAAGTTATTCATCTAGCCATAGAGGATTAGGGTTCGAATCATTACATAAGATAATAATTTGGTTAGTTGTTGTTCTAGCATTAAAGTCTCCTAGCAAGAGGACATTACCTTCAATTCTCAGACTATAAGTTCTTGTTCTAAGCCATTGTAAGGATAATTTTTATCTGAAACGTTTTCATATAAAAGGTATAATTAATAGGCACAAAATAACATATTGTTATATAAATATTTTTAGTATTAATGTCTAAAATATCCATCCACATGTAATGATCGAACGATTCTTTGTTGTGAAGTCTAATATGATGCTAAATGAATGTTTTCCTCAATGTCACAAGCTACGCCTCCAATCCCTCTCTAATAATATCTATTGTTCCATACCAACCACAAAGAGAACCCTTCTATGTTAGAAACCTTAGAATCTTCATGTTCTCAGGTTTCAATATGCAATATAATATCAATTTCACTCGAGATTCAACTTAGCATGGGACCTTTGCTCCATGACAATTCCAAGAGAGGATCTAGAGTGTCCCAAATTCCAATTTATTATTATCCTTTTGCTTTCTATCCCTAATTGAAATGCGGACAAAGTTGTTAATAATATGAGTTATTATTGACTATGATGTTATGCTAATTCCACTTTTATATTAACAATTAATAACTAATTGAATTTTTAAAAATTAGTCTATAAATAATATAATTTTTTTAAAAATTAGACTATAAGATGAGCATTCCCTATTCTAATTAAAGTTCCACTCTTATCTTAATAATTAAATTTTAATGAACAATATTGAACTTTGTTAACGATTAAAATATATTGAACTTTGTCCCCGAGGTGTAGGACAGTCGGACGGAGTGTGTTGTTAAGCCACTCCGTGTTGTTAAAGTCATCGGTTCGAAACTTGCGAGGACAAAAAATCCAACCATGTTAAGGGTTGGTGTGGCTCAGGCCGGGTGCAATCCCTGGGTAATTTTGACGGCTTAGATGCCCCTAAGTCACGATTTCTCAAGCCACAGGTTAATCACGTAACCAACAGGTCCTGCACAAATTAACAAACAAAAAAAAATATATTGAACTTTGTTAATGGTTAAAATATATAATAAAGGTTAAACATTTAAATATATTTCAGTGTACATAGTAATATTTATAAAATATTTACATAACTTTTAGAAAATATTTAAACCTTTAAAATTATTAATATATTCAAACATTTACTTAACTTTACTTTAAAATTGATAATATATTTAAACATTTACCTAACTTTACCATATCAGTACTATGTTTAATATTCATAAAATTTAACTTTACCATATGAGTACTATGTTTAATATCCATAGAATTTTGAGTTACATACTAATTTTTATACAGTAAATACCAATAAGGCCAAATCTTTCTACTATGGTCAATGATGCTCTTGGGGAGTTATCATAGTCGTTGGAAGACATTCATACTTTTCCTTAGCCTCTTGAATTATGTAATACTCGATTTTCAAGAATTAATGGTAAGGCCAAATCTTTCTAGTATGGTCAATGATTCGCTTGGGGAGTTATCATAGTAGTGGAAAGACATTCATACTATTCCTTGACCTCTTGAATTATGTATGACTCGATCTTTCAAGAATTAATGGTGGTTGTGGCGAATCAAGAATGGTTTGAGCGAGGTTCAAGACAATTTATTTGATTTCTTTATTGGATGAGGATTCTCTTCCATATATATCTTATATTTCCTCGTTCGATGTAATATTGTCGACCTCAAGTAAAAATATCTCCTTGAACTCATTTAAGACTCAAACAAGACTGAGACATCAAACCTTCATCTCCATCTAGCACTCCTACTCTAAGCCAAAATTCGAAGAGGCATAGGAAAAGGTAGTCCAATAATTTTCAGAGGACAAGTCATCCATGCTCGTTAGTGAAAGAAGTAATCAGTCAATGTAGATCTTGAGCTTTGTTTCACTAGTTTTTAAGGAGACTTTGGTCCTTCCATCTAGGGATTCAATCGTGGTGTTCAAGGATCTAACTTTGATTCAATCGTGGTGTTCAAGGATCTAACTTTAATAAAGCTTGTACAAAGCTTGTACAAGAATTTTATTTTCATGTTTATAAATAATGAGAATTGGATAGAATAAATTAATAATAATATTGGGGTTAAATAAGGTTGTCTTTTATTTTTTATTTTTTTGGTAATTTATATTGATAAGTTAGAGGAATGTTTAGAAGAATTTAGTTTTGATGGAACTATCTTAATTGGGATGATAATCACTCTTATTCTTAAAGTAGATGCTATAGTTTATTGGACTTGGAAGCCTTGTGATCTTAAAAAATATTTAAAAATTCTTAAAAATTTGGTTTTAGTGTTGACATTTCAATAAATATTGATATCCATTGATGGCCCTTTTGTTTTTCTTTTGATCTTCTTCTTACTATGAAAACAATACTATGTTTTGAAGGGGATTGATCCCTACAAGAACTTGACCTACTAATTTTAGTGAGCGAAGAACACCAAATTGTGTCACATGGAAGGGGATCACCACAAACAACAAATAAAATAACTTGTACTACGATTCTAGAGTGTGAGAAAGAACTATGTAATGAAAACATGAGGTGGAATCTTAAACATCAATGCCGATGCAAACAAATGAAAACAAAGTGCACAATTCTTATAGGAATGAAATAATTTAACCTTCTAATGGTTACGTGGGGTATATTTTTAAATGACTCCTAATTATGTTTTTATTGAGATTAGTGGTTGCTCGACGTATGTATTCAAATGGTCTTTACCTATATTTTTATTGATGATACTATAGGGTTCTCTCTACTTAGACTGCTAATGTAAGTTAGTCCTTGGTTATTGTTTTTCAAGACTTTTTTTTTTTTCAGATAAGTAGTATGGGATTGGATTTGTTGGGTTTGCAAGATACTTGAAGAGGCTGATTTTGATCAAAACCTGAATTGTGATTTTTAGGATTTCCTATGTATATTTTGATTTCACGCTTGAAATAACGAATATTATTTTTTTCCTTGGAAAAAAATGAATGAAATAATTTTATTGAAATTAATTACCAATGCATAATATAAATGTCAGATGTGCCTTAATGTTATACATTTGATTACCATATTGTTAAATAACACCAATATTATATTTTTCATTATTGAAATGAAAAAATATTACGTGTTTCTAGCCCCAACAATAATAGTGGTCGTTCACTCACTCTTGGTGGGTATCACTCCATATCTCTTAACCCTAGCCTTTAGATCTCTTATTGAATTTCCCTCAGCCTTGGGAGAACTTAAAACCTTTTAGTTGACTGGGCAATTATTCTAATTTTCTAGGTCATTCAAAGCGATATATCACAAAGATTGTATAGATTAGATTTTTTTAGCATATGTCATGGGGGATACCTATTTTTGTTTTTATTTTGTCATGTTAATCCAACCTCCTTTCACTTCCTTGGTATGGATAGTAGTGGAAAGGGCATCCTCTCAAGACAATGAGAAAAGAGATATTCAACTATATAGGCAAAAACCTCCTATGGGTTTTCCTCCTTTATTGGGTCATCCTCTATAGAGTTATCCTTCTCTTCTCTAGATTCTTGTTTTGTGTAATCATGTTTTATGTGATTCTCCAATTCCATTAATTTATGACATTCATTGGTTCCTTTCCACCAAGTGGGTTTCTAACTTTTCTTTATTTTTCTTATCAAATGTCTTTTCATTTAGTCTATGTTTTGACAAAGAGGCTTTCACATGTATGTATTTGAAGAATGAACAACATATAAAGGCTGCATGTTTGTAATCCAAATTCTTCTTCCAAATTATGCACACAACCTTGATTAGGTTGCCCTCCAGGAAGATCCTCTATAAAATCAATTTCTACACAAAACCAAGCATAGGTCGTGAAGAACTTATTATTGGTTTATGAGGAACAAGAATTAGATTCCATAAGGTATTCATAAGAGTAACTAGAGTTTCTGAGCTCTTAAAAAGAAAGGGAATGTTTCAAATTCTTATCTAAACACGAGAAAAATATAAGGAATCCAAGGATGGATCAAATAAATGGAGCTAAGATGTCAAGCACAAAACAACATGTCCCATGAAACATCCCAAACAATTATTGTCTCTATTCTTCAAAGAATAAAAGGAAATACTAAATAATTCTCTAACACACATAAAAATGGAGGCATCTTGTTGAATGAGAGGCTTCCAAGCATGCAACATCATTGATGAAGATATATAAGATGAGCACACAAGCCATTGAATAGCTATATCAAGACACAATTCTTAAGGTAAAAAAAATATTTTTTTGCTTTTTTAATGAATAAAACTTTTGATAAACTACTAGCTTCTCTACTATGAAGCATCTAATAGGTTGAGAAAGTGAAGCTAATTAAGGGGAAAAAAAGGTACATGACAATACTTGGTTGAAGGATTTTTTTTTTCAAAATGAGAGAATTACGTGTGACAACACTAAAGAGAGTTGAGACCATAGATACACTAGAAACACTCATGATGAAGTTTATAATGAGTACATAAGAGTTAACCTTATATATTTATAAGGTAACATAGTGTGCTCTAGTAATGTGAAGAGAATGATTATATGAGTGAAATATGCAAACACAAATGTTTTGTAAAACTTGGTCATCCACATCATCTTTCATAGAGTCCCTCTTGAAGAGGAACTAATTATATATATTGAAATGTTGTTGATGTGGCATAATTAGTTTATTAATGTTAATATTATGTATATATATAACATCTTTATCTTTATTTAATGTTAATATTATCTTTATAAACCTAACATCTTTATATATGAAAATTAATTTATGTTTATAAATATTTTGTATTTAAATTTAAAATTTTGTAATGTTATATTTTAAAAATATATATATTAAATAAATATTTAAATTAATAATTAATGTGTTTATGATTAATTAGTTAAATAAAATTCTATTTTCCTATAAGGCTGAAGTACTACTAGCCTTATTTAACCAACCTTATGAAATTAACAAGTCATAAGGCGAAATGATTGATCCAATAAATATTAAAAAAATGCAAACATGGGACCAATGAAGAGACACATCGACAAGAATACAATACTGGTCAAAGAAGGGTAAGATTTTTGGTGAAGATTGACCTCGTTGACAAAGATTGGCTCAATACCGTTGATATAGTTGATGGAGATAATGCCCATACATCTTCTTGAAAATGGAATCTCCAATCAATGTTGTCCTAGATGAGGGGGAGTTGATATTTGATTTTGTTTTGGGTTTCATCAATGATGATGTGCAATTCTATTTATGTCGACGTAGTGATGACCATTAATGTCCATGTTACTGGTCAAATAAACAGTGATAAATAAGAAAGTCAACAACAACAACCGCTCTGTCAAGTTTCTCATTATAGAAGAAGAAATGTTAGTAACTAACTCTTGTTTAATTTAACATTTAAGGATGAGCATGATTCCAATATGGGATTTGGTTGGTTCCATTTAGTTCCACTCAATACAACATACAACTAATTGGCTTAGTACTTTAGTATGGTACAATTGCGCTCTTCATCATTGGAAATAATATGACCTAATGTATAATGGTTCGATTGTGATTTATTTATGTAATGTTCTATTTTTGAATTGCCACCATTCTAATGGCTAACTTTTCCATAAATTATTTTTCATTCTAATTGGTCTGGTTCGACAAATACCAAACCTTACCAAACTTTTCGCCTGTACAATCTTAATTACCTCCCTTGCTCTGTACACACGGCGTTTTAATACTGTTAATTATATTTTGCGTTTTAATTCATACTGGAAGACTGTTGAATATGTATTCGATCACGTGGTTTGACATGGAATATGATGGCTCCCAGATCTTTCCACGTTGACGAGAAATTTTAGGGTGTCATACACAAAGCAAAAAATGCGAGCGAGTGGGTTGAAAAGTACACATCCAGATCGGGATTTGTACAACTCCACCTAAAAGCACTATTTGTTGACAAAAATTACAGGGGATTTGATATGATAGAAACTGGTATTGGTTACGGTTTATTTTTTAATGATGGGAAGTGGTATTGGTTACTGTTTATTTTTATAAATTTTGAATGACTTTCTGTATGTGGCTTGCTTTTTATTGGTACCGACTTTCCGCTGGCTTGTACGGTTTATGCTTTGCACAGCCTTTTCGCAAACTTACCACACAACTCCAAACATGGTTGCTTAATAGCATAGTTAAGAAAAAAAATTGACTACCTAAAACGGAAAAAAAAACTTGGAAGTATATATCGCTTTAATATACTATTTTTTTTTTTAAATTTTAAAAATTTAAATGGAAAATCATTATATTCAAAATCTCAAAAATTATTTTGTTATGTTATAAACTTGTCATGTTATAAACTCTACATATGAAAGAAGATACTACAACAAACAACATAGTTTTACATGACAATGTTAATTTGTTATGTATAAAGAAAACATTTTCAAACATGAAAAGCTTGAGAAACCATAAGCTTCACCAACCCAAATCAATTCTAAAGATGAGTATAATTATTCATTTCCAATGTTTATTAGAAAAAAATCAATTTAACATTGAAGGAAAACCAACAATTTTTATTTTCATTTATGTATTTAATTGTTACCTATCTAGTTATTTGCCGTCTTTATTTTCATTTATGAACCATACGAAATCCTGAGAAACGGACCTTGCTAATCGAATCATGCACCAATGATCTGTAAATGGACCAGGGCTCGTTTTCAATCTTGTAGTGGACGAAACCTGGTGGTAGCTTTCTTCCAAAATAATTCTTGGAAAGAGGGAAATGCCTAAGCTTTTGACTTTACACCTTTTTCCTAGAAATTTTTAAATTCATTTTGACTTCACACAATTTTTCTAGAAAATTTGAAATTCAAAGTGATGCAGCGACGATTCTTCTTGCTTTGATAATAGCTTTACGACTAGGCTCCAGAGGAGAAATTTTGAAATTCAAAGTGCTGCAACAATTGCCAGTTCTTGCTTTGATAATAGCTTTACTACTGACGGTAAGAAACCAAGCTCGAGAGGAGAAATTTTGAAATTCAAAGTGGTGCAACAACTGCTGGTTCTTCTTGCTTTGATAATAGCTTTACGACGGACGGTAAGAAGCCAGGCTCGAGAGAATTTAGGATCGAATTCGAAGCCAGGTATCTTTTATCATAGCTTGTACAGGGTTTAGGATCGAATTCGAATTTTCCTATTAACTCGAGAATCGAATCAAATCAACCAACTTTCTAAATTTTTTGGTCTCAATTCGACCTAATTTGGTAACTAGGGTTTACGATCGAATTCGAATTTTCCTATTAACTCGAGAATCGAATCAAAGCAACCAACTTTCTAATTATATTTTTCTCAATTCGACCTAATTTGGTAACTATGCTTAAGAGTGCTGACAAAGACATTCTTTTCTTGGTGATTCAATTTTATTGGTTACCAAATTAAAACCAAAATTAATTTGAACACAATGTTATTTGGTCCTAAATAGTACAGCCACTTAAGTTGTGGTTATCGACCGTTTCAGATTCAAGAGTCTGTTGTTCAAGAGTGGTTAATGAATCTAAGAGTCGGTCGCTTCAGATTCAAGAGTCTGCTGTTCAAGAGTAGCTAATGAATCTAAGAGTCGGTCGCTTCAGATTCATAAATATTTTTCCAAAATAAAACACATACTAGTAACAATATGACACTTTAATCCTGGTTAATTAAGTAAACTTGGCAATCACTAGTTAGGGCAATAAATTATAAATCATATTAAATGAAAAAGTAAACAAATAAACTAGGAAAAAAACTTAATAACCAAATTGCTAGTCACTAATTAATTTCTTCATCAAATATACTTAAAAAATTATTCTAACCGTCATCCTTTTAATGATCCTTCTTCATTAGAGTATTGAAATTCCAACCCTGTGGCCCACATATCTTAAGGAACATTCAAATTCTTGTATTACTCTATAATTTTAAGATGGCTCCGTCTTTCTATGTTATTAGCAATGTTATTTATTTATAACGTAAATATTATTATATGTCAGTTCAAAATAATAAAATGAACTGATAGGATGATCAATATTGATGTTGATCAATATTGTTTAAATTATTAAAATTAAAGGAAATGATTATATTGTAAATAAAGATGATATTAGAAATATTATTAAGTCAAATTTAAAAAAAAAATATGGGTGTCATAAAAGTTAGAGAAAAAAGAAAAATTAAGATATTATAAGGAGGTAATCAACCCTAATTTAAAAAATCAAAATTATATTTCTTTTTTGACAAGTGTAGAGAGGAAAATAAACATTGTTAAAATAAGAACTAATTCTCATGAGCTCGAGAGTGAAATTGGGAGATGGTCAATTCTGAAAACACCCTGAGATGAAGATGAAAAGCACTTTATCTTAAAATTCCCAACATATACCCAGATTAAATTTCAATTTCAAAAAAAATATCAGACTACCAATCTTCATGACTTTTTAAATCAACAAAACTATGGTGAAAAATAAAATTCTAAAGAATTTCAAGTAGTTATTTAACTTTTTGAAATTTGATAAACCAATTTAGTGGATATTAATTATCTTTACTTATCATTATTTTTTACCACATATATAATATATTATATAAAACCAAAAATATAATAACAATAATAAATTAAAGTGTGGTTAAATAATAATCATTCACAAATATTTTTGTATAAAAAACATTATAATCTAAGAATAAAATTCTATCAATTATTAAAAATAAATATGTAGTTTTCATGGATATTCTGATCCAACAATTTCTGGTAGTATTTCTAATTAAATTAAATAAAAAATATAGTTGAAAAAGGACCAAAACCCATAATAATTAGAGTAGGAAAAAATAAATAGATTAAATATATTTTATTTGATTTTATTCATAAATTTTTTAATATTACAAATTTATCTTCACTTAATTATTTAAGTATTAAGAAATTTGCATTGTATTTTTCAAAAAATAAAATATAAATAAGGAAACCCACCTAATTTTTAAAAACAGTAAAATATAAGGAAAGCCCAAATACTTCTAAAGTGAAGAAAACTTCTAATTTTTCAAAAACAATAAAATATAAAAAAAGCCCGTATACCTCTCAAGTGAAACAACTCCATACAAAATGTAAAAAGGAACCTCAAACTTCAATTAGGCAAATCCATTTTAACACCAAATTTAAAAATGAAGACAAGGAGCTTCAAACTTGGCAAATCCATTTGAACACCAAATTTAAAAATGAGGATGAAACTTCAATTTCATTTTACCATTCATCATTATCTACTATCCTATGCACCCCAATCTAATCAAGTTTCATACAGCAACCAATGCAACTTTCATGGTATCTACAAATATCCTTTATGCCTATGATAAGTAAATATGTATTTTTTTTGTTAGGTCTATGATAAATAAATATGTATTGTTTTTGTTTACAATAGTATTGATTATATGCAATTCAAACCATTTGGATCTAGTAATATTATGAATCAAGGAGACCAGGTTTTTTGAGTGCGAGTATGGGTGCGAGTGCGAGTGCAGGGTGGTGCCATGGCGGTGCTAGGGGGTGGGGTGGCCGCCCCCCCTCCTTCAAAGACGGTCAAAGATGCCTTCCGCAGGCTGGTCAATGGCAGAGGAAAGAAGACCTTCCCTCCGGTGATTCCGAAATTCATAAAGAAGTTGGAGGAAATTCCGGAAATCGTTTTACCCGAAGAGAATCCAATGAAGATCGCTTTAGCCCTGGCCCAAAAAGGGCTCGTGGGTCAGTTCATGGGCCTTTGGCCGTCTACCAAAACCACGGACAACTGGATCCAACGGAACTAGAGACCAAACCTGGAACACGAAGTTACCTGCTACCCAGTTGGAAGAGGGTTTTTTGTGTTCGAATTCATCTCAGAAGAAGATCGGGATTTAATTTTCAGGAATGGGCCCTATTTTATGGGTACGCAGGGCCTCTATTTGTACAAATGGACACCCGACTTTGACCCATTGGTGGACACACCTAAGGAAGTGCCGGTGTGGGTCAGATTACCAAACCTTCCGATGCACTGTTGGGATTACGAATCACTGCAAAGGATAGGGAACAGAGTGGGTAGGTTTATTGATGGAGTTGACAACAAAGGACAATACAACTGCGCCAGAATCTGCGTGGAAGTCGATCTGGAAGCAGGGCTCCTTGAAGCAGTAAAGCTAACGGTTGGATCTTGGACTCACTATCAAAAACTTGACTACGAGCACCTACCATTCAAGTGTAGGAACTGTCAGGAGCACGAACACTTCCAAAGGAACTGCCCCAAGATGAAAACCATTGGGAAAGAGGACGCAAAAGGCTGGCAGAAAGTGAAGAGAGGGAGAAACTCTCACAATGCTAAAAGAAAGGACAAAAGGAACCAGGAACCCGCAAAGGACAGAAACCCCTCACAAATGGCTCAAGTAGCCCCAAAAGAGAAACAAACCCCTATAGTTGAACCAGAAGGAGAGGGATCCCAAACGCCTTTGGGCCCAGCTGAACCAATCTCGCCCTCCAAGAGCCCCAGTATGAGTAAAGATAACATCAGTTTGAATACGAATACAGATGTGGAAAACCTGGAAGAGGAAGATACAGAGGTAAGAAGTCCTAAAGGAACACCGAATCAGCCATAGAGAGGAAGGAAGACTGAGAACAAATGAAGGGAAGAGCAATCCTATAAGGAAGTGGCTCAAGGCACTCAATACACACTCCAAGAGATGGTGAATACTAGGTTGGGAGTGAAACTGGGGAAGACACCGAAAGGTGGGCTCCCTCTCCATTCAGGTAAATAATGCAATACGTCTCCTGGAACTGCAAAGGGCTTGGAAGCAATCTGAAAGAAGAAGCCTTGAGGGACTTAATAAGGCTTGAATGACCTGAAGTCCTCCTAATCCAGGAGACGAAATTGGAGGAGGAAGATCTCCTAAGGGCAAGCAACAAATTCTGGAAGAAAGGCCCTGGAAGGGCAATAAGCGCTAGAGGAGCCTTGGGGGGACTGGCAACACTCTGGGATTCCACAAAACTGGAGTTAGTAGAAGAGGCAGGAACCACCCATTGGTTATTTACCAAGCTATTCCATAAAGGCTCTGGACATCTGGTAAGTCTTTTTAACCTGTATGTCCCTGTTTCAGTCAATGAGAAGAAAGAATGCTGGGATACCTTAAAATTGTTCCTTAATAGGCAAAACACCGAGAATCTAGTCGTGGCAGGGGATCTAAATGTCACCCTTTCGCTGGCCGAGAAGAAAGGGAGCTCTATTGTCTGGGACCCTGCTAGAGAATGGGTTGAAGACCTGATGTCGGAATGGGAATTGGAAGATATACCTCCAACTAACGATAAATTCACTTGGACCAACAAAAGATTAGGACCAGGCCATATAGCAGCCGGGCTTGACCGTTTCCTTATCCATTCCTCCTTCCTTACCTTTGGACTATCGGCAACCTCCAAGTTTCTCCCTCATTACACCTCTGACCATAAACCCATTTCCCTATCCCTTCTTCCTTGCTCTGTTCTTGGCCCCATTCTGTTTATATTTAGCCCTTTATGGACAGGTCAGAACGATTTCCTCAACCTGGTCCAATTCTCCTGGAATGTTCCCATCACTGGCTCCCCCTTTTTCGTGTGGGAAGAGAAGCTTAGAAGGCTCAAAAATAATCTAAAACTGTGGGCCAGGAAGCTAGGCTCACCCTTGGACGAAAGGAAAAGAGTGCAGGAAACCTTGGAAAGACATCAATCGGTTATGGAAGAAACCCAGGTCACCCAGGAACTCCTTATTATGGAATCCAAAATCCAAAGAAAGTATCATAAAAGCTGCAGGGAAGAAGAAACCTATTGGAGACTCAAATCAAGGGCGTTATGGCTCCAAGATGGGGACAAGAATACAACTTTCTTCCACAAGAAAACCCAAGCAAGGATTAACTACAACTCCATCAGTGAGATTCAATGGCATGACCAAGTCTTCAAAGACTCCCAAAGCATAAAGGAGGCGAATCATTCCTATTTCAAAAATCTCTATTCATCTCCCGAAATGGAGGACCTGGATTCGTTCTCCTATCCGTTAACAAAAATTCCAGCATTGGTCACTGAAGAAGAGAATTGGACGCTTAACAGGCCGGTCAGTGTTAATGAAATCAGGAAAGTTGTTTTCAGTATGAATCCAGACAAGGCGCTTGGGCTAGACGGTTTCACAGCTCGCTTCTATATTCTCTGTTGGGATATCATCAAAAAGGACTTATGCAGAATGGTCACGAAATCCCAAAATTGTAATAAGTTGGGTGGCAGCACAAACTCTTCCTTTTTATCCCTCATACCAAAAGAAAAAGGGGCTAAAAGATTCAACAGATTCAGACCAATTTCCCTCTGTAACACGGGTTACAAAATCATAACCAAAATAATGGCTAACAGGCTCAAAAGAATTCTGCCAAATTTGATTCCAGAAAATCAAGGAGGGTTTGTAAAAGGGAGACAAATTCTAGATAACATTATTTTAGTTCAAGAAGCCATCCATACCAGCTGTAAAAAAAAAGAAAAAGGAATGGTTGTCAAGCTGGATCTAGCCAATGCCTTCGACAGGGTCAAGCATGACTTTTTGTTTACAGTCATGAGAAAATTTGGTTTTAATCAGAAATTCATCGGGTGGGTTAAGGCCTGTATCACAGCTCCTTTGATCGCCCCTCTGATTAATGGGTGACCTGCCAAGTTTTTTCAGGCCTTAAGAGGGCTGAGGCAAGGATGCCCACTCTCTCCGGTGCTCTATGTCTTACAAGCCTTGGTGCTAAGTTTCCAATTGCAGAGC
This sequence comes from Picea engelmannii, assembly GCA_009831015.1. Taxonomy (NCBI): domain Eukaryota; kingdom Viridiplantae; phylum Streptophyta; class Pinopsida; order Pinales; family Pinaceae; genus Picea; species Picea engelmannii. Next base: position 596,943 of record ML785014.1, read on the forward strand.
TGCCTCCAAAACAGATCCCTACCAGACATTAGAATTGTCCCTTCAATCAAGGAGCTCAACCATGCTCAGTTTGCAGACGACATCCTCTTATTGGGTAATTCCAGTCTTAAAACAACAAGGAACTTCAAGACATAACTCGACCTTTACAAAGCCTGCTCGGGAAGTGAAATTAATTACCACAAGAGTAAGATATTCGGCTGGAACTGTAACCCTCGTGAACTGCTGCAAATTGGGCGTATCCTTGAGATAGAAGGCATAACAACTTGGGGCAACTTTATCTACCTGGGGATCCCAATTTTCAAAGGTCAAACTAAGGTTGTGCACTGGCTTCCCTTGGTGGATAAACTCAAAAACAAGATTCAGGCGTGGGGGGAAAATTGGCTCAACAAAGCAGGTAAATTGGTACTGATGAACTCGGTCATAACCAGCCTTCCTATCTATCAGTGTTCAGTGCTTCTTGCCCCCAAAACTATAACAAATAAAATTGATGAATTGCTCCGGAGATTTCTGTGGGAAGGAGGAAAGAATTGTGAGAAGAAACTCCATCTAGTTAACTGGGACAAGGTCAAGAAGCCAAAATTGGAAGGGGTTCTTAGCATAAGAGACGTGGCTGTTCATAACCTCGCTATGGGAGGCAAGCTTCTTTGGAGAATGATTACCGGGAAAAGATCCTGGAGCAAACAAATACTTAGGAAAAAATATTTCATAGGAGATAGGGAACGCTGTCTAGAGAGACCCCCAAAGTTGCATAAGGGCTCCCCAATATTTCTCTTGTTCCAGAGGGCCCTGCCTTTCTTTCAACCATTTCTCACCTGGATCCCAGGAAACAGATCAAAAATTTAGATACGGGAGGACTCCATTCTTGGAGGTCTACCCCTCATAGGGATAAGAGAAACAAGGAACATCAACGACTAGCTCTTGGCCAACAACTGTAGAACACTTTGGGACATCTCTTTCTGGGAGAACGACGACAAACAATCTTGGAAAGACTGGAATCTAGGGAGCTTTCCGGAAGAGATCAAAGTAGAAGCAGTGACTCTTCTAGATTACCTTTAAGGGAAGGCGCCAATTAGTGCCAGTTACAAAGATAAATGTGGTTGGGGCTCAGATTCAGGGATATACATAGTAGCAGCGGGTTATAAGGCAACGCTTGGAACTCCTTGGGTCCCCCCCAACCCAGGCCCGTGGAAAGCACTTTGTAATTTTCCCTCAATTCCCAAAGTTGACCTCTTTGCTTGGACCTTGACCCACAACAACATTTTAACCTTTGACAATCTCAAGAGGAGAGGTTGGGAAGGGCCTTCTCTCTGCCCCTTGTATTTCCAGGAAGAATAAACCTCTGTGCACCTCCTTTTCTCTTGTGAGTTCTCCAAAGAAGCTTGGGGTCTGCTAATAGGTTTGGCCTCCTCTAACCTCCCCACCTCGGCCTCGGAGCTCCTAAGTAGATGGATGTCTTTATCCCCGTTTGATCTAAGCAATAAGTACCTCCATAAAACCATCTGGATGTGGATCCCCAAGTTTATATGCTGAAAGATCTGGTTGGAGAGGAACAACAGAATTTTCAAAGACGAAAGAAGACTACCTGCCCAGGTGGACATAAAAGCCAGGACTATGATTTCAGAAGCTTTAAATGTGAAGACCTCTATCCGGAACTTGAATCCACTCTAGGAGGATGAAGGAAGGTGGCTCAAGGAATTCACCCAAGACCACTCTGATGCCAAACAAGTGAAATCTCTGCCAAATAGGAACTGGGAGATAAGGATGGAAGAACAGGAATTTCTGAAGTGGATATCGTCACTTGATGAGTGGTGTCTCTTCTTCGATGGGGCCTCCAAAGGAAACCCCGGTCAGGCAGGTGGAGGGGGAGTAATCCTTGAACCCTCCGACAATCTTCATTGGTCGTATGCATGGGGCTTAGGCTATGCCTCTAACAACCAAGCGGAATTCCTAGCAATTTGGCAAGGCCTCACTCAGGTGTTAAAACTGGGAATTTAGAATATCATGATCTTTGGAGACTCTAAATAGGTAGTTGATTCTTTGAACACAAAAAAAATCCCTAAGAACATAAATCTGGCTCAATTGTACCAAAAAAATATTCTTCTCCTGGCGCAGATAAAGGAATACAAATTGTTTCATGTGCTGAGATCTCTGAATGAGCAGGCCGATAAGGAAGCCAATTGTGGTACTCTCCTAAGTAAAGGACACCTGAAGGTTAATGGGGAAGCATCCCATCATTTCATCCCCTAAGCCATTATACAATAGCGACATGGCTCTTCACGTGGGCAAGGAGACTGTTCGAGAAGTCATCAAATCCAACAAAGCTCCGGTCGGACGGGCGAAATCTCAGAGCAGAGATTCGAAGTCAGAATTAGGCCATGGGGGATCACAAGAAGGGGAAGGCAACTCCGATTTATTGGGGCGGCCTCTGGTGCAAACCCTCATCACTGGAAACAGACGTGCGAGCCCCCTGAGCACAAGGGAAAACAAGTTTTCAGCAGCAGCGATCATGGAATATAGCCAGCGATATTGGGTCGTCTGGCTATGTAAATTTGCACAAAATAGCTATTTTTGGTTGTTTAAATTGTATTAGCTTGATGAAATATCCCTAAAAAACTTGGATTATACAAACTTAACCACTCAAATTTGCATATCCAACCATTCATCACCAAATTTATGGCCAATTCAAACCCAAAAAATTACCAAAAAAAACTTCCAAAATGTAAAACCGTTTAGACTACTATGTTTTTAAGAGATGAATTTATTTTCAGCCAATATCCATGTAATTAGGCCTAAAGGCGCACACCTATTGGTAATGGGCACATTTAATGATATTTTAACCTTAAATCTTAATCTTACAACCAACAATTAAAGATGCTGGCATATTCTTAGTTGTCCTCCCAAATCAATGAATGGGATTTACTGCTCATAACTTCCTTGCATTTATTAATGGATGCGTTCACATGTTTACTTTTTCACATTTACCTAATCATATTAAAAAATTACTGTAAGGCTATATGATTGCCACATTAAGATGATTAACAAGGATTAAAATCTATGCAAAATTTTATTTCCATGTTTGGATGATTAGCAGACACTACCTCAAATAGATTGCACATATCTGCTCGGATGTGAACGGTGGCCACGTACTATTGAGAGATGAATGATTTTTTTAATTAAATGGCTATGGATTATTTTTGCCGAGTACCACAAGATTATGGAAGGAAAGAGCGGACCATTTATGTGCCTGTTCATCTTTCGTCTTCTTTACGGGATTTAGTGCCAGTGAAACCCAAGGTAATCCTTTCTGATAGCTATTTTCATTCTGTGACTGGTTAGATCGTGTCGCCTTAACCAGTTAGTGGTTTTAATTGTTCATTAATTGCTAACTGCTGTGTGATATAGAAGATAGACAGACGAAATACTAATTCTCTTATGAGCGTATGGAAACTGTAACTCGAGTGTTGTATGCATCGCCCTTTTTTGTTAGAGATAATGCTTACAGTTGTTGTAACTGTGAGTTTCTAGGTTAACTATGACTGTTGTAACTGTGAGTTTCTAGGTTTACTACTTTTAGCTAATCAGATCCACTTTCTTAGGATCTAGATTGCTAGGAGTCAGTGATCTGCATGCTATATATGTAACCTCCATTTGTCTATTAAGTAATACAAATTATTCTGTGTTTGAATCTGGTGCAATGGCTTCCCTCTCGATTTCTAAGTTGGTATTAGAGTTGGTTCTGGATTAGACTCCTTCATGGGAGGGCCAGGAATATGTGAGAGACTGAGAGCTAATCCTCTGCACATATTTAGCTTAGGGAGTGCTGAATTTCTGATTTTTTTGTAGAAGTGTGAGAATAGATTTATTTTGTGAGTGTGCTTTGTTGTTTGTCTTGTGAGGAGTGCTGACCTGTGATTTGATGTGCCATTTATTTTGTTAGCTGTTGAGTGGAGATAAGTATTGATCGAGTCGCTTCCAGTGGAGAGAGAAAAGTCTGTTACCCACGAGAGTCATCGCTGTTGTGCATGTAAATCTCAAGTATTTTAGTGTATAATTAGTAGCAGGATGCCATAGATTAACAAAGAAAAATATTTGGAATTGGCCAAACTGGACTTCAATAATATGCTAGTGGTCATATTTGATTCCAGATCCTATCTCCGTTTCTTATTGAGATCACAACAGTTGTGGGATTCCAGAGTGTAGTATTTAGGCCTCAAATTATTAAGATTCATTTCCAGGTTGAAGTTACCGAGAATCACAAGTAGTCTCATTATGGGGCCAGGTCTTAAATTTACAATAAAAGATGTCTATAATGTTCTTGGATATGTGTGTAGTATTCAATGTTTTTATTTGGTGTGCAATTGCTGATTTGTAAATTTATATGATTATGAAGAACCAAATATAAAACAGGGTGATGTAATTCAATCTTGTAGTTCTTGAGAGCTTTGGTGCTATAAGAATGCATTACTAGTTTGAGTATGTAAGCAATTCTCTTAAATGTTGGAAGGTCTTGTTGTACTTCGGTGTTCCAAGCTAATCAGTGATGGGTTATCATTGTGTTGGTAAGTGTGTGTAAAAAGGTCATTTTGTAAGATCGATTACTGAATATTTCAGTATCGAGACTATTCTTCGGGCTAGTTTAGAATCGTCGGTGATATAGATACTTCAAAGATGGTCGGAAGCGGTTGTATTTGTGCTGTATGAAGTGGTAGCTTGAATATGATCGAGAGAAAGAGCGTGTCTATGAAGTTCAGAGATGGGTGTAACTGCGTATGAGGACCAGTGAGACATACATGAAAAAATTTGTGTTGTAACCTTTTGTTATGTTTTGTAATTTGTGATTGTGATATTTGTAATGTAAGCATTAAGGGAGGGTGTTAGAGATAATTCTTACAGTTGTTGTAACTGTGTGTTTCTAGGTTAACTATGACTGTTGTAACTGTGAGTTTCAACTATGACTGTTGTAACTGTGAGTTTCTAGGTTTACTATTTTTTGCTAATTAGATCCACTTTCTTAGGATCTAGATTGCTAGGAGTCAGTGATCTGCATGATATATATGTAACCTCCATTTGTCT
>ML785014.1:606878-617628 GCA_009831015.1 Picea engelmannii
TTACATCTATGTTAATGGTGATCTTGTGGGCAGTAGGATCCCACAACCTGTGCCCCTTAATACCATCACCATATCCAACAAAGATAAGCCTTTTTTATTTTGGATCTAATTTAGAACGCTGATGTTTCAAAATTTGAGCATAGACATCACAACCAAAAACTTTAAAATTAGAATAATTACAAGGGTGACCTGTCCATACCTCCTCAAGAATTTTGCATTCTATTGTTGTTGATGGTGATCAATTCACTAGATAACAAGTTGTAGTTACTTCTTCTACCCATACTTCCTGCTACAAATTGGCGTTACTAACCATACTCCTTGCTCTCTCTAGAAGAGTCTTGTTCATGCGTTCAACAACTCCATTCTGCTAAGGAGTATAGGCAGTGGTTTTATGCCCATCGATCCCAAATTCCTTGCAATAATTCTCAAACTCCATTGGCATAAATTCACCACCATTATCTTTTCTTAATTATTTAATGGATCTACCAGTGCTCTTTTCCACTAAAGCTCTAAACTGCTTGAAAACTGTAAATACATCAGCCTTACTCTTTAACATATAGATCCACACCTTCCTAGAGAAATCATCTATAAAAGTTACAAAATATGATGATCCTCCATATGAAATAGTAGGGGATGGTCCTAAAACATCATAATGGATATAGTCTAGGATTCATTCACTGGTGTGTCTTCCGGTTTTAAATCTCTGCCTATTCTGTTTTCCATAAACACAGTGCTTGCAAAAATCTAACTTTAAAGACTTTAGGCTAGTAAGTAACTTGCGATCAGTTAACACCTTTAATTCTTGTTCGCTCATATGACCCAACCGTTGATGCCACAGTCGAAAAAAATCACGATTGTTCTCAGATACCGATGTTGCATGATCTGATTCAGTCCTCCCTTCTAACAGAAATAGGTTACCAACGTTCTTTTCTTTCATAACCAGTAGAATTCCTTTGTAGACTTTCATAACTCCACCTTGAACAATAGTCTTATAACCTCCTTTGTCTAAGACTCCCAAAGAGATTAGCTTCTTCCTAAGATCAGGTATGTGTCTTACATCAATTAGTATTTTAACAGTTCCATCAAACATTTTAATTCGGATGCTACCAATTCCCACAACTTTAGATGAAATATCATTACCCATATAAACTACTCCATCATCTATAGACTGGTAAGTAATAAACCAGTGTCTATGAAGACACATGTGGTTTGAAGCACCAAAATCTAATAGAGATTGTTGATCATGACATGAACCAGTACTAATTGATAAAACTTCATCAACCATACCTGACTCTGTTGACAAACCTGTTTCAGTTGCGTTTGCTTCCTTCGTCTCTTTTGGAGGGTTTTCTTTGGAGGCTTGCTGTCGCTTCCAACAGTCCTTCTTTAGGTGTCCATATTTACCACAAAACTAGCACTTGAGCTTTCTTTTTCTGCCCTTCAACTTTGACCGAGGAAATCCCTTTGACCTTGTCCTCTTTCTTTTGGTCTACCTCTGATCACCAATGCCTCAGATGTAGAGGTTTCTAGATTGGATTTCTTCCTTGTTTCCTCGGACAGTAAAGCTCCAACAGTATCATCAAACTCAATTGTTTCTGTTGAACTGAAACTAATAGAGGTAACGAAATGATCCCGTGACACGGGCAAAGAACACCATAATGTAATTTCCTTATCTTTGGATTCAAATTTCACTCCCATGCTATCTAACTAGACTAGAAGAGTATTGAAAGGATTTAGATGATCAACAATTTTCGTACCTTCCTTCATGTGCAAACTGTACAATTGCCTTTTCAAGAAGATCTTGTTTGTCAAGGATTTATTCATGTACAGGCTTTCCATCTTTGACCACAGACCAACTGCTGTCTTCTCTGTAACAATGTTGAACAGTACATCGTCAACCAAACATAGGAGTATGGCATTCAGTGCTCTTGCATCCATCTCATCCTAGTATTCATCTGTTATGGATGCGGGCTGCTTTGTTTTTCCCAAAAGCGCCTTCACCATGCCTTGTTGCATGAGCAAATAGTGCATCTTAACCTTCCAGATCTTGAAATTGTTCTCGCCATTAAACTTTTCAATTTCGAATTTAGCACTCTGCATCTTTTTCATTAGAAAAAACATACAAAACAAACACCACTGTTTGTAATGGTCAAAGCCCTTTCAAAAAGTATGTGGATGAATAGTCTTATGTAGTTTTAAAAAAATACATACATCCATTTTTTTTTTTATTAAAATAAATTAAAAAATTCACCTTGAATTTTTTTTTTTTTAATAAAATTCACCCCACCTTATTCTCCACCCTTTAACATCCTCATCCTCCACCTTTACATATTATATTTTAATTCTAAAATATAATAAAGAACTTTTCCATTTCATATAAAAGTATACCTTAAATTTTGAAAAACAAAAATTCCATACGGATCTTTTGAAGGTCAGCGCTTATAAAGGTATACTTTCAAACAAAAAAAAAAATCATACCAATGCTTATGAAGGAGGTCAGCGCTCCTTTTAGCTGTACTGGGCAGCGCTGAAAGGAATCTGGGTAGGCAAGTACTAAAGACAACGCTCCCCTTCACCGGAGCTGCTAGCGCTAAGCTATAAACAATGCTCCCCTTCGAGTTTGCTCTTGAGCGTGCGGTTTTTTTAGTGAACAAAACAATCTCAAATTTTCATTTTATTTTATTCTACGTAGATAAGAAATACATAATTTATCTGGTTCACCTAAACCAGATTGTTATCTATTAAGCATAGGTATCGATTGTTTTATTATTCAGATTAAGGAGATTACAACAGGTTCACATTCATTTCACACACCCCATTATACCATTTTCCCAATTTCCCCTCTATGCCTCTACACACTTACATCAATAATGAATAGATTTAAATTAGTTACACAACTAATTCTAAACTTGTGCGTTCATACCAAATTGACAAATTTGATTAAACAAACTACTCCACTAAATTTGCTCATATCTACATATCTATTAAATCTGAACAATTCGTTGACATATTCAACAAATAGTACTGTTAGAGTTAAAAAAAAGAAAGCATAGTGAATGAATATGACAAGTGGGTACATGAAGAAGCATGATGAGTTTAGTGTCTCTATATGGCACATGTGAATCCCATTTTCTATGCATTCCACAACCCTCTTCAACGCCATGTTTCCCTCGTTAATTTTGCCAGTCTGAACATTTGGATAAGATAGTCCACAACGCCATGGTAATTTTTATGGTGGAAAAGATAGTCCACACATGTCAATATCATGCTGGATAAGATAGTCCACGCATGTCCATTTTTTCTAAACGTAGACGATAGACGATACACGTTGAATATATAAAATAACATAAAATATAAAATCCAAATTCTTTACACAAGTATAATCCACACATGTCAATATCACGGTGGATAAGATAATCAACACATGTCCATTTGCACACAATACACGTTGAATATATAAAATGACATAAAGTATAAAATCCTAGTTCAAAGTAACGTTCTTGCAACAAAATGAATCCAATGGGTTCCTAACTTCTCGCTAGTGTTTGAATTATTAGATAAATCTCAATCATATGACTATAGTGGTAAGAGAGTCCATATAGTTTATGATCTCAACACCATCTCTTGGGTTGGGTTAGACGAACATTTTTTGTTTAATATTTTCATTTTTGTTTTTGAGTTGAACTATATTTTTTTTAGTTTTGTGTGTTTTTTTATAGTTTTGTTTGAGTTGTTTTTTAATTTCAATTATTCAAACACTTTTAAAATAAATAAAAAGTTATTATATTGATTAAAATTTCTATTCATCAAATAATAGTATTATTATTTTTTTAAAATTGTTCATGAATTTAATTTATTTGATGGCATGTAAGTTTAGGTGTTGAAATTAATTTATTTGGTGGCATGTAAGTGTGGGTGTTGAAATCAATTTATTTGATGACATGTAAGTGGGTGTTGAAATTAAATTTGAGAAACTTGAAGCTGTGTTTTATGTTTTTTTTGGGGGGATAAATTTCAAGTTACATAGAGAATCAGAGAGAAAAGATACAACTAACTAATTCACTAATACTACTTTCCAATTTTTTTTTATATTAATTATATTTTTATTTTTAAATAATAATACTTTTTCTCATTAATTAATATATATTTTTAATTATTAAATTCATTTAAATTATTAAACAAAATTTAAAAATGAATATCATTCTTTTAAAATAATCATTAACCATTCATCTTAAAATTTATATCCCTCTTCCATACCCAACAATCAATCAATATCAATGCCCTCATCTTAAGCATCACTCTTATTAAAAAACCAATCAAATTTTGAGAATACTCAAGACCGTAATTTAAGAATTACAAATATATTTGAGAGAAGAAATGAAGATATATTAAAACCCAACCATCAATCAATATCAATGCCCTCATCTTAAGCATCACTCTTATTAAAAAACCAACCAAATTTTGAGAATACTCAAGACCGTAATTTAAAAATTACAAATATATTTGAGAGAAGGAATAAAGATATATTAAATAATTTTTAGACTATACAAAGACACATTCTAAGAATTATAAATATAGTTTTGAAAATAATATAAATATATTAAATAATATAATCACATAAAATAAATTATATTTTTATTTAAAATTGTAAATAACTAATTATAACAATGAAAAATTGTAATTTATATGATAAAATTTAAAATGTCAAATATATTAAATATATAATATAATTATATAAAATAAATTATATTTTTATTTAAAATTGTAAATAGCTAACTATAATAATTACAAATTGTAATTTATATGAGGAAATCTAAAATATCAAATATATTAAATATATAATATAATTATAATGAAAAATTGTAATTTATATGATAAAATTTAAAATGTCAAATATATTAAATATATAATATAATTATATAAAATAAATTATATTTTTATTTAAAATTGTAAATAACTAACTATAATAATTACAAATTGTAATTTATATGAGGAAGTCTAAAATATCAAATATATTAAATATATAATATAATTATAAAGATCAAATCATATTTTTATTTAAAATTATAAATGATTAACTATAATACTATTTAAAATTATAAATGATTAACTATACTAATCATTTTTATTTAAAATTATAAATAATTAATTATATTGATATAAAATTATAATGTATAATCTATATCATGAGGGAATCAAAATATAATCTAAACGTCATGACAAGTAATAAATTATAGGCATAAATTTCAGTGCTACCACCGGGTTGCAGGACAAGTTAATGTGATGGGCATGTGAATTGTTTATAGATTTTTTTTTTTAATTAAAGATTTTAATTTTATGATCGTTCATTTAGGTTTCTGTGGTGAGAGATTTGTTCAGAAAATGTCGAAAGAACCACAATACTTTTGAGAGCTTATAGACGTTTCGGATCCACAACAAGATCCATTTTCAGGACAAAAAAAGCCTAAGGAAAAATAAGAGAGGAACCCCTAATAAATAATGATGAGGCTGGTGGAAAACTAAGGTCGGCAGAGTGAAACCCTAGATTTGAGGAGATTTTTCAAAAAGTATTTGATAGTGGTTTAGTTAATTAATGGGTTTAATTTGATAACCCGACGATGTTAATATTAAATTATAGGTTAAAACTAAAGTTAATTTGATGAGGTAATATTAATATTATTAGTGGTTTAATTTGATAACCATATGGTGTTATTATTAATGTTAATTTTATGCTAGTTATAGGTTAAATTTAGGGTTGATTTAATGAGGTGGCATTAGTATTATTATTGTTACCCTAGGTTTGAGGAGAATTTTCAAAAAATTATTTAAAAGTGATTTAGTCAATAAATGAATTAGGTGGTTTTAAATTTTAAAATAGGTATTTAATATTGGTATAGTTAATTAATGGGTTAAGTGGTTTAATCCGATAGTGTTAATATTAAATTATAGGTTAAAACTAGGGTTAATTTGACGAGGTAGTGTAATATTATTGGTGGTTTCATTTGATAACCATAAGGTGTTATTATTATTAATATTAGTTTTATGTTAATTATAGGTTAAAATTAGGGTTTATTTAATGAGGTGGCAGTAGTATTATTATTGTTATGTTAGTGTTAGGCTAAGTGAAACCTTAAGTTTGAGGGGATTTTTCAAAAAATATTTAAAAGTGATTTAGTCAATTAATGAATTAAGTGGTTTTAAATTTAGGGATTAATTGATACTATTATTGTTATATTAATGGTTTAATATTATTAATATTAGCTTTATGTTAATTAGAGATTAAATTTAGGGTTAATATAATAAGGTGGGGTTAATATTATTCTTGTTAAATTAGTGATGGAAGACTATAAGTTGAAAGACTATAATTGAATATTTTAATTTTATAATTACTGTGAAAACTATATAAAATATTTAGATTTTAACATATAAAAAATAAAAAAATTCAATTTATTTTATTTTAAATCAAAATTAATAAAAAAATTGTATTTAAAAAAATTATACAATCAAAATAATTTAAAAGTTAACACTCCAAACCTATTACAATATAACCTATAAACAAGTATAAGAAAAAAAATATTTTATCAAAATATTTTAAAAGTTTAACATTCCATACTCATCAATATAACCTATAGAAAGTTTAACACTCCAAACGGATTACAATATAACCTATAGAAAAATATAAGGAAAAATATTTTATTAAAATAATTTAAAAGTTTAACCTTCCAAATGGATTACAATACAAGACAAAATATTAAATTTTTATTTTTTTTAATCTTTGAAAATTAAAAGTTTAACACTCCAAACCAAAACAAACTGATTACAATATGACAAAATATTTTAAAATATTTTATTATTATTTCAACTTAATTTAAATGGGAAAAATATTACCTTTACAATTAATGTCAAATCTATAAATCCATAATAATTAATTTATCAATGCAATTCCAAGAGCGGGAGAAGCTCAAATAATTTGTACATTATAAGCCATTATACAGGTTGAGTGGTTAGTTTGAATGATGGATTTGTATTTAACACTTTGGTGAAATATAGATTTGTTTGAGTGCATCCATACTTCATATTATGTTGAGATTAAATGTGGAAGATAATCTTTTAGGTTCGAGATTAAATGTGGAAGATAATTTTGTAGGTTCGTTCTCATGTTTATGATTGAGTTTGTTAGAGTATTTGATGCTTTGTAGTGGAATGTTTATTCGTTTTTTAAAAATAAGTGGGATGTTTATTGGTGTTTTTAAAATAGGTGGGATGTTTATTGTTTTTTTTTAAGATAGATGATTCATAATTTTGAATTTAACAATCCACATTTGAGTATTTAAAATTTTGGGCTTATTGCATTAAAGTAGGCTAACCATAAATAGGTGATTTTCTGTTAAATTGAGCAATTTATCTTATTAGTTGTCGAGTTTGTTAGTAAATGGTTGATAGGCATCATAAATGCACTTAGATGAGATAGGTGGATATGCATCTATTAGGTAGGTGAATGATGGAGTGTTCTAGATAAATATCTAATTCTATGTATTTGCATTTTTAATTTTTTCTTATAAATATGGAGAAGAGTTGAGCAACTCCATTGCATTGTGTGCATTTTCTCTGCTTTACATAAGCTTGTCTTTGATTGAACTTGAATATGCTATCAGAGTAGGACTAAGACTCTTCGAAGATAGGAGAGAATTTTTTAACTTGGTTAGGCTGGAGCATCAAGAGGAGCTTTTTAAAGGTCGTTGTCAAGAAAATATTTGAGGAAAATCCTGCAAAAAAATTATTTTTTTGGAGTTGTTCGCCCCCTGCTAGTGTAGAAAAAGAAACTAGGACCCTAGGTCACCCCCCGTGAGTGGATATGGTGCGACCACAAGGAGGCTTATGTGGTAAATTTTTGTGGGTTTGGTCGCCTTTGTACATACGATAAGGTGCGACCCTGAAGAAATTTTTTGGTTTGTTTTTAAAGAAAGATTAGTATAAAGCATGAAGAAAAGGCCAGTTTCAAGATTTAAAAAAATATATATTTCTTTTTAAAAAGTGGTTTGGAATTAAAAAAATTTCAATTAAAAAAAAGGGGCTTGAATTTTTATTTTTTTGTCATTTATTAAAGACATAATTCGTGAAGGGAGTCTTAGTAAATTTTGTATTGCCAAAGTATTTGATCCACCATTAATCACTTCATAAATTTTGAGGGCCATGACCATTACTTCTTGGTAAATACAAAAAAGGGGTTTTATTTTAAGGGTTGATCTTGCCTAGATTGAAGAAGACGTCAAAATTTAACTAAAAAAGGGGGAGCTAACTACTAGTCGCAGGACCATGGAATCTAGCAGCAGTCTAACATTGTCATGAGGACCAATTTTAACAGGTAATAATTACGATGTATGATCTATTACAATGAAAAATGTTCTCTGGTCTGAATATTGTTGGGAAGCAGTTGTTATTGGGTTCACATAACTAGATCCAACTGATTTATAAGCAATGAAAAATGCACATAGAAATTCTCTCGGAGAACTTAGTAAAAAATATAGCAAAGCCCTATGGCTTATCTAGCAAGGGTTAGAGGAATATATTTTCCCCAAAGTAGCAGCGAAAGATCATGCTAAATAGGCATGTGATACTCTCAAAATTTCCTATCGGGGAACAGATAAAGTAAAAAATGCAAAGTTGTAGACACTTAGGAAGAGTTTCGAGACTCTTCAGATGAAAGATTTGGATTATGTGGATCATTCGATAACCCATGTTAGGAGAATAGTCAATCATCTGCGCATACATGGAGAAGAAATTCAATATAAAAAGGTCGTTGAGAAGGTACTTCAAAGCCTTCCTGATAAGTTTAATATGTTCGTGGTTTCCATAGAAGAGTTGAAAGACCTGTCAACATTGATAGTTGAAGAACTCATGGGATCTTTGTTAACTCATGAGGGCAGGTTGAGTCGAAATAATGAATCTTTGGAGAATGCATTTCAGTCTCAGGCCTCCATAAGTAGAGACCGAGGCAGAGGTCGAGGGAATAGAAGAAGAGGAAGACAAGGCATAGGATGTTTTCAAATAAGAGAGAATTCAACTTTAGAAAATTTAGAATAGAGTGAACAATTGGAACAACCAAAAAGATATTGTAAGAACTAAAGGGGGAGGGGAAGAAATTTCAATCAGTCAAGATGGACTGAAAAATCAAGGATCTAGTGTTATTATTGCAAAAAATTTGGTCACTACGAAAGTGAATGCGGAAAGAAGAAAGTCGATATGAATAGGGGCAGAGAAAATTTTACCAACACTGAAGAAGAAACAACCAAATTGAAATATTTTTCTTATGTCAAGTGACAGAAGAAGAAAACAACAATCATGATCTTTGGTTGCCAGATAATGGCTGCAACAATCATATGACAGGTAAAAAAGATTTGTTTTCTATTTTAGATAGCTGTGTCACATCTCAAATTAAATTGAGAGATGATTATGAAAATAAAGTTTTAGGCAACGGTGTAATTTTTGTAATGACCAAGCAAGATGAAAAGAAGGATATTCATGATGTTTATTATGTACATGGTCTTAGACATAATCTAATGAGTGTAGGAAAGATGGATGAACAAGTTTATGATATCATTTTTTAACGTTCCAAGTGTAGAATCTTGGACGAACCACCAAAAATAGAATGTTTCCTTTGATATTGAGAAATCTTAATTTGTTACAGTCATATACCCAAAATGTATCAAGCTCAAATGCGACTTGGTTGTGGCATATTACATATGGTCATTTACCATTTAATAGTCCCACTCTTTAACAAAATAAGTCTATGGTTAAATGTTTGTCCATTATAAATGAACAAAAATAATCTTGTGAGAGTTGTATTTTGGCCAAACACCAAAGGGATATTTTTCTCAATGCTTCCTACGGAGTAAAAGAACACCTCGAGCTAGTGCATACATACATTTGTGGTCCAATGCAAACTCAGTCAATCAAAGGAAGATTTTATTTTTTAACATTTATTGATGATTTTAGCTGGAAGGCTTGGGTGTATTTTCTCAAGCCCAAATCATAGACATTTGAAAAATTCAAAGAATCTAAAGCTATGGAAAAGAGATAGAGTGGGAAGTACATTAAAGTACTCAGATAAGATTGAGCGGGTGAGTATGACTCCAAATAATTGTGGCATATTGCAGACAACATCAGATCAAGAGACAATTTACAACAAGATAAACTCCACAACAGAATGGAGTAGCTGAAAACAAGAATCAAAGAATAATGAATATGGCCAAAAGTATGTGTAAGGTCAAGAATTTGTCAAATGAATATTGGGATGAAGTAGTGGCATGCTCAGGTTATATTTTGAATTTTTCACCAACCATTAGTGTGAAAAATAAAGACCCTCAATAATCCTGGAGTGGTATGAAATCTATCGTTTCCCATTTTAAATATTTTGGTTGTATAGCTTATGCTCATGTTCCTGAAGAGATAAGGAGAAAACTTGATGATAGAAGTGAAAAATGTATATTTGTGGGATATAGAAAGCAGTCTAAAGTATACATGTTGTACAAAACAATAATTAAGTGCAAGGTTAAGTAAGGTAATGATACATGAACATAGTAAAACGACAAGAGCATAAGTATAACCTTGGTAGCAGATAGATATCTATTCTAATCATCATTAGTAAAGTTGCCAAGGTAAAATTCGTTAAGGTAAAGCATCATTATCAAGTGCTACAACTTCTGTAAAAACAATCCCTAAGATGTAACAACCCTTGATTATTAATTAT
>ML785014.1:625204-646034 GCA_009831015.1 Picea engelmannii
GATTATTAATTATAATTAATTAATAATATAATCCTAAAAATTGTTTATTATATAATATTAACTAAATTAATTATCATTAATTAATTGTTCATAATTGTCAATGGTTATTTAATTATTAATCAACTCTTTAATTATGTGAGTAATGAATTAATAGGGTTGATAATCTAAATTATTAAAACTTACGTATATAAGTGGGATAACAAACATTAAATAAAAGATATGGAGCATTAAATAAATGGGATAATGTATTTAATTAATGGAATATGATACAAAGTGGATTGCGTATATAACAAGGGATAAAATAAGAATCCCGAGAAGATGAAAGAATTAATGGGAATGGATAAGGGTAATAAAGGAGTTAGGTGAGGAGGTAAATGCGGGGGGGAGTCGGTGAAGGAGGGATAAGGGAGGAAGGAGTTGGATGGGGGATTATACGGGAAGTTGGCCATGAGTTGGGAGAGCTCTGAGTATTGCAGAGAGCCGAGAGGGGCTGTGAGATTGTTGTGCTCAAATTGAGGCACGTGATTTGCTGGTTGTGACATATTGATCAGGCAGGCACCGAGTTGCTAGAGGTTTTGGGCTCAGAGGGCCAGGATATCCGTAGATATCCTGGAGCTAGGTCGTTTTCCTAGTTGGTAGGGTGGACAATAGTTTTGGGAAATTATTTTTCTGTGTTTGCAACAGGACTGGACTGTGTAGCAGGTAGCAGGAGAGAAGCAACAAGGCAGCTGGCAACAGAAATTAGCATCAGAGTGAAGGTATTTAATTCAAGTTTATGCATTGTTTTAATTAGATTTATTACTCATTGATAAATTTTACTTGCGTAAGTGTTGAGAAAATTGGGAATAATTCTTCTTTTACAAACCTGGTAGAAATTGTTGTACATTTGGTCGGATTTGGTAGAATTTTTAGATGTTAATTTAAAACCAGTCATTACATAAGAAGCACAACCATAGTGGGTAAAATCATGAATATGGGTGTCTATTTTGCTTGTTTTATGAGAAAAAAAAACTATATTTTCACAAGTTATTCAACTTTCGGTATACACAAGTATTTTTTTTTATTTAGAATTTCACTTTACAGTAAAAACAAACTTGTGAAGAATTTTGATATATTTGCACTGACTATTTTTCAATTTTTTTATTGAGATTTGATATGTCAATTTGGCAATTGTTTAACAATATGTTCCTTAAACATGAAAGGAATGATAATGAGTTATTTCCCCCCCCAACAATGTATCTATTATTAAACTTTTGTTTTTGACAAACGTAATATACTGCAACAATCTATAGAGACTCTATTTTATTATGACTATAAATATGAATCTAACGAATGAATATTATAATCTCTAGAATTTTTTGAAGTTGACCTAGCTAAAAATGTTGCATATTTTAAACACATGTTTTCCCCCACCTTGTATCTATCTTAATTTTTACTTAAAAGTAAAATCTAAAAATACCCTTTTGAAAAGAACAATTTAAGGATTCTGAATATATTTTTTTATAAATTTTCCACTGTGTATTTTTAGAGATACAGATATTTCATTTCACTGAATCATAATGTCACTTGAAAATATTACGCAGTGTTTTTAAAAATAAATAAATAAAAATAGACAAAAATAATGAAAATGAAAAAAAATTATATCCATTGAAAGTAGATTCAATTTTGCAAATGCTCATATCAATTTCGAAACTAAATTCTGAGTATTTGTAGGAGTCCACAACCTCCAAAGTTTAGGTAAGGTAGAGGGAATTATCAGGTTCTTGTGTAACATCTGAATCTTGTGGGCACTGAGCGGACTTATTCTTTCACGACACTTGCGTGCATGTGATCCGGGTCTTTATACTATTGGTTCTTTTAATTATGATTATTAGATATGGTGGATTTGATGATTTGTTATTTTGTTGTATTTACATCGACATGTGCTATTGACTGGGTTCTCCTGAGTTGTGAAGGACTCTAGACGTTGAGGATGTCGAGGAATCGATGAAACTCCTTGGACTCTGGATCGAGTCAGGGAGTGGACTGTTAGGGTTTAAATGTTGTTGATGTGACATATGTACATATGATTAGATATTATGATGTTGATTGTTTTTGCTGACATGATTCATTGATGGATATAGGCTGGCAATAACTTGTCAACCAGGCTCATATTTGGAGTAAAGGGGTCACACACGACAACCAGAGACATTGAGGGAGAGGTGTACCAATAGCCCTACCACAGCCTACTAGCACTCTCGTCGTGGCTTGAACTGTAGGTTAATGATTACCTAGTTCGAGAGACCTGTGATGCTACGAGGGAAGACTGTGATAGTCGTTCATGATGATTCTAAGGGGAGCGCAATAAGGCAGGGTCCTTATTCATTAGAGGCCCTTAGTCTCCCACAAGATCACCTGATGGAGTATTGACTACAGGGGTTTGACGTCTACCAAATTCAGTCAAGAAGCAAGTGGCACCCTTGAAGCATGTAGTGCATCTTGAAGGGCACATCGCACGAATAAAATGGAAAGAGGTGAGTGGAACCCTTAGAGCATGTGGTTCATCCTGAAGGGCACATCACAATTTTAAATATGGTAACTTAATAAACCTAATGCCTAGAAAACTATGCCTCCTTAGGACCTGATCTACCTTAAAATGAATGATGTGATAAGTAAAGTTTAATAACAATTTTTCCCTTAAAAAACTGTCGCCAAGCCTAGTGAATTGAAAACCTAGGTCTGAGTAGAACCTTTGAACTAAAAAAAATAAAATTAGACATGTAACAAGAAGGGGGTAAAGAAAATTCAAGCATTAATAATTAAAGTGGAAATTTTAATAAAGGTTCAATTAATAAAAGGGGTAATTGGTTGTTTTGTCTAAACCTGCTAATTCTGAACTTAGTTATAAAAAGGGGAAACTTTAAGAAAAAGAGGAACTTAAAGAAAAGGGGGAAACCCAAGGAAAAGGTGAAACTTAAACAAAAGGGGAAACTTAAAATAAAAAGGGGAATGTCTAACTTAGTAAGGAATCTAGCCTTTGGAACTTTCTATTTATGAACTCAACTAGGAATTAAGTAAGGTGTAAGTCATTTAAGACTTGTAAGGGAATATTTGGACACCGAGGAGCATTTTTAGGAATGCTTTTAGCTGGGTGAGGGAAATAGGAATATTTTATTAATTAATAAAATTGATTTTCTGGTGCAACTAGGGGATCGAGCGACATGTGTACAGGGAGGTTTTTCCTAATTAAATTAATGAAAAAAGAATCTAATGAGAATTGTGGGAAAATAATTACTTGAAAAATATATAAAAAGGATGGTAGAGGAGGCGTATGGATCACATATGGCTTGTGTAATGTTACGCTATTGAAATTTCATCATGACTGAACTTTATCTTGTGGTAATTGGGATACCTAGCTCGGGTAATGAGTGGGAGCTCATCCTTGCGAGGTGAGTTGGGTGCTAGTATTCTCTAATATTGTGTGCGTGGCCCCTTTGCGGCTCGGGGGGCTCAGGGGGAAGAAGAGTACCCCTAGAGTTGGCTGGGAGGTATCGGTGAGGTCACATCGGTTGGCAAGCGGAAGCTGGATGGAGTGTGTGTGGGACAACGACTCCAAAGAATTCACATTTTGATATAGTACGCATGTGTATATTTGGTTGAAGGGTAGTTAAATTATGTTCCTACACCTTCTGTTAAGGTACTTCTATTGTGTTAAATTTTATGTTTTATTTAGCGTAATATTATTAAGAAATTTCATTTTTCTTTCAGTGAATTTTTCTTGAAAAGCCCAGTGTTTTTTATCAGAGAATTCAAAGTTATCCCAACCTTATGCTCACTATAATTTGGATTGATTTCCAATGGTGAACCCAAACTCTAAATGTAAATGAATTCTCTGTGTTTTTTTTTTAATTGTTTTAATACAAAGAAAAAATGTTTTTTTATCTTTTGTTCCTTTATCCTTAAAGTTATTAGTTCATGCCTGAGCAGTCAACCAGGAGCCAAATCGACTGTCTTTCATTCCAGTGTTAAATATTTAGATTCAAATTCCCTTCTTTCCTATGCATGGATAATAAGTGTAGGATTATTTCTCTGCGATTATTGTGATTTATACGTTGCAAACTCATGCTCCCACACAACGATTTGGGGATGTCTCTCCAGTTCACCATACATTTTATTTCTCTGCGATTAATGTTGTTTTTTTTTCCTCTGCAATTTCTATTTCTTTCCTCTGCGTTTGCAATGAGTTCTGGTCATGATGTTCGTACTCCCTTCCCCAGTTGTTGTGTATTCATCCTTTCATTACCCCCATTGAATTCCAGGATTTAATCCTACGTTCTACTCGTTCCACACTGCAAAATTTGTGGTTCTTGCTCCCATAATTTAATAATACCATAATTTGTCGATTCTTTATTTTGGGTTCAAAGGCATGCTAATATGTCCATTCTGAATCGTGCACTTTGGAGAAAGCGGAATCCATTATCCTGGACAGTATTAAACGACAAACTGAATTATTAATAAAGTATAACTCTATCTAATCTGGTTTCATTTTCATTGTTTTTAATGGGTAAGATAATGATATGTTGATGTGTTGATTTCTTTTTAAATTTGGGTTTAAAATTAAACTGATTTGGATATGGAAAAGTTTCATATCAATTTTTCATGAACCAAGTGGAATTAGAATTCTACACAAAATTTATATTAATTTTCTTTTTCTTTAACTCTACTATTTCATGTTTTCTTGCCCCTTTTTACTTGCAGATTTTTGAGTTTCTAGACCATTTTAATTTTCTAAGCAACGATTTCGAATTTATATTATTCTTCATTTTGGTGAGTCTTTGTTTCAGATAGTTGGCAGGTGAACGATTCTTTTGGAGACCTAGGGTTAAGCACACCCAAAATTTAATCCCCTTGAATAAACACACAACAAAATTTAAAAGAAAAGTGCATTGATAACGGATGCATCAATTTCGTGGTCTATCTACGCCTGGATCGTACCCATTCCTTAATAACCACCACGCAATTTAATGCAGTTAGATAGATTTTTTATTATAATTTATAGAGTTCTATAAATGCCCAAAACATTTAACTAAGGAGTGGGTAATATCTGGCTCCATTATGTAACTGAAAATGTTTGTTTTGTTTAATTATTGAATGATTAAGAGTTGGAAGTATTCTTTTTGCAATTTAGAATGATTGTTTTCGCAACGATTAGCACCAAAAACTTATTGCTATTTGAATTTCAGTTAATACTACATAGATATGTTTATGGCCATTGAACTCCAATAATTACTACACAAAGATTTTATTTACTATCTTAATTATTAAACTAAAACTACACAGAAAATTATTTACTATCCGTAACGGTAGCACGGCATCAACATAGTGAAATTCTTTCTCTCACACAAATAATTAATACTTCAGTAATTTCAGACTATTTGGATTGGCAGTTGGATGATGTCCAGAAATCTATTAAGGAGGTTAAACATAACAAATTATTTATCATGAAATTATAGCATCAACAACTTATTAATAATCTTTGAGGTTAATTTTTATGATTCTGAAAAAAAATAAATCTTTTACGAGTTATTATTGGTTTTATTGCCTACCAATCGTTTCTAGGAAAAACCCTTTTTATAAAATCCCTTCAAGGAATTTAGATATTTTTAGATGTGATACAATGGGAGAAACTAAACTAAAACTATTTGATCGACAAAAGTGACTCACCTTGCCATGTGTTGATTCTATGGATGGGAATCGATTTACAAGTAGAGAATCTTAATATAAATAGTTGTTTCATCAAGACATGCACCTTGTTATGCTTGGTACTAGGGATGTAATTGGATATTCAAGTAGTGATTCATTAAAGTGATGATTCCATGAATAGCTCTTGGAGTGGTTCTAAGAATTTATAAGATGTTTTAAATGAAACGACATTATTTAGAGGTTATTCAATTCCATATTTTGTTGCTTTCAATGAACAAGTTATTTGGTATATTAGGACCTTTGACAATAGAAGATGGTACATGGATGCATTGGTTGTTTTTATTAAAGGTTTAGATTTGATTGTGTGTGGGATTTTTGTGCGCTCGTCGCACCGTGGTTACATGATTCCTTGGGTTTAGATCATTGCGCGCGTTGATCGATAGTGCACATGAAAACTGGCTTAGGGTCTCATGCCTCCTGGTGTGAATGTTGTCATAATTGGGGTTGTACTTGTAATTACAACGTTTATTGTGTTTGTCTCTCGCTTGTCGAGAAGGTTCTAGTTACTGTTTGTCGAAGGTTGTGGTTGGTTGATTGATGTTGTTTTTAGCTTAGTAGGCATGATCTTGCATGTGATGGGCGGGTAGTAGTTTTTTTTCTTCATGTGATTGATTGTAGTATGTGTATCCAACTGCTTGATATGTTGGTATGCTAGGTTGTGATGTTGTTTGTTGCCTGAATTGCATGTGTTTTGTTCATCGTCAAGTTGCATTGATTGATTGTTTGTAGATGTTACTTGCATGTAAGATTTTTTTTATTTTTTATTATGCACTTATTATGCGTCGCGTGTTGTCGTAACGATGGGGACGTTACATATGGTATCAGAGTCGGTTTGACCCGCGACTTGGGATCACTACGACTTCCATTGATTGGATACTTGATTATAATGTCACTAATTAAAATTGATTTTTATTAGTGCAAGTAATCATGGTTAGAGGACATCGTGGAGGCAGATGACGAGGTACTAGGGGAGGAGGCACGATGCCCCCAGTAGCATCCCTACCTGAGGGTCAAACCCCCAGGGAGATGAACAAGTTGTCAAGCAGGAACCGATAATTGTGGGTGATGTGGTTGGGTTGATGGGGTCCTTTCAGAGGATGTTTGAGGCATTGATCATCCATTTGCATAGAGATGAGGCTAGGGCGTTGACACCTCCTGAGGGTCCACTGCGTGCTTTGGTTGGTACTAGTATCATTCACCGTGAAATCAAAAAGGTTAATTTTCCCGAGTTCTTTGGTGCCCCGAACGACGCAGCCGCCGAGGCATGGTTGGAGAGTATAACCATGTGCCTTTCACTTCACGACTATACCTCCAACATGAAGGTCTGCATGGCAGTCTTTCAACTGAAGGGGAGCACTCTTCTATGGTGGAAGACACTCCTGCCACAATTGCATGTGGGAATTGAAGACGTGTCATGGGAACTGTTTGAGGAACGATTCTGAGAGAGGTATCTTTCTGAGGAATTTTTTAGGGTCATCTGAACGAGATCAATTCTTTGTGATAGGGAAGTCGTATGGTGCTCGAGTTCGAGGCCCATTTTATGGAGCTTCTTCGGTATGCTCCACAACTGAATACCGAGAAACTTTAGTTTAATAGGTTTTTGTTTGACCTTAATGTCAGCATTCGTGCAAGGGTTAGTATTCTGATGCTTAAAACCTTGCATGATGTTGTCTAGAAGGCCCTCATAGCATAGGAGGAGCTTATTAGTGGGGATCATAGCAGGACTCCAGCGAGACCAGCAGGGAAGGTGTCATCTGGTGCGGAACAGCATCAGACACCAGCTATACATTCACCAAGATATCATCGCTTTCAAAGAGGATCCACTTTCACTATACCTCAGTGACCAATGCCTCAATAGTGAACTCCTTACCGAGGACCATAGCACCAGTAGTAGCATCGACCGCAACAATAACAATTTAGGCCTATTCAACAGAACAAACCAGGGTTTCACGCCGGTGGGCCGTCATCTTCTACTTTGGGTACCATAAGTATTGGATCGAAGAAAGGGTTTTGGACATATGGGGAACCACATTACCAGTGCGAATGCCTAGTGGAGAGGACCGGAGCATATGGATCATCTAGAACCACTACCATGGGAGAATTGGGCAAGGCCCATCGAATTCATGCAGTGGTAAATAACCGCCAGCTAGAGCACCAATTGACTGTGCTCGAGATGTCAGGTATCGTCGCTGACCAAACCCTTAGTATTTTGATAGATCCAGGTGCTACCAAGATTTTTTTTTCTGGTGCAGCATTAAAAATAATTAAGGTAAAGGAAATCAAATAGGATGAGTTTATCTTTGTAGAAAGGGCTTCGGGAGCCAAACAGTAGGTTGGTGGGAAGGTTATGGGATGTAGCCTTAACCCAAGAGAGTTGTCACTAGGTCCAACATGTACGTCACAACCTTAGGATCTTATGACGTTGTGGTCGGTATGGACTGGTTGGAATCACATGATGCGATACTCGACTGTAAGATGAAAAGATTGAACTTGGTCGATGATGAGGGAAGGAGACATGTGATTGTAGGTCAGAACCAAGGAGTCTCCCTAAGGTTCATATATTCCTTGTATCTACGAAAGAGCATGATTAAGGGATGTAATATTTAGGCAATCCTTGCGTTATATGAGAAGGGAGTAACAGAGGGTCTAGAACACCTTCTGATGGTGAGAGAGTTTGTGGACGTCTTCCCTAAGGAGTTACTAGGGATGTCGCCTAAGAGGGACTTGGAATTTTTAATCGCCCTAAAACCAAGAACTAAATCGATAACAAGAATTCCTTATCGAATGTCTACCCCAGAGTTACATGAGTTGAAAATGAAACCAAAGGAGTTGATTGACCTAGGACTTATACGTCCAAGTTTTCCACTGTGGGGTGCGCCTGTTACCTTCATATGCAAGAGGGATGGGTCATGGATAATCTGCATTGATTATCATCAATTGAACAAGGCAACAATCAAGAATCAATATCTATTTCTAGGGATTGATGATCTGTATGATCAGATGCAGGGTGCAACGCTATTTTCAAAGATCGACTTGAGATCAGGATATCACTAGTTATGGATCAAGGAGGATGACATCCCTAAGACCACCTTTAAGATGAGGTTTGGACATTACGAGTTTACTATTTTACCATTTAGACTGATGAATGCCCCTGGGGAATTTATGAGTTTGATGAACAGGGTGTTCCACGAATACTTGGACAGGTTCGTCCAAGTATTCATTGACGATATTTTGATTTACTCTCGAATGATGGAGGAGCACGACGAGCACTTGTGCTTGGTGCTACAGTGTCTACGAGAGAAAAAATTGTTTGGGAAGCTGTCAAAACGCTCGTTTTATCGATCAAAGATTCACTACTTAGGGCATGTCATCTCCAATGAAGGTATCGTTGTGGATCCAACAAAGGTCGAGGCTATTATGGAATAGCCTTCATCGAAGAATGTCCCCAAAGTGCGTAGCTTCATGGGTTTAGCGAGATACTATTGACGGTTCGTCGAGGGTTTTTCTAAGATAGAAAATTTGATTACGAAATTGCCAAAGAAGAACAAGAAGTTTGTTTGGACCGAGAAATCCGCGGAGGCATTTCGGAGGCTCAAGGAGATTTTGATGACAACACCAATACTGAAGGTCCCTGACATGGAAGTAGACTTATTGGTATGCACTAACGCATCCAAGGAAGGCTTAGGTAGAGTATTGATGCAAGATTATCAAGTGATCGCTTACATATCGAGAAAGTTGAAAAGGCATGAGGAGAACTATGAAAGACACGACTTGGAGTTGTTAGCCATTGTTTATTCGTGAAGAGTTTGGAGACACTGCCTTGTTGGATGAAAATTTGAATTAAAAAAAAAATGGACCACTGTGGTCTACAACACATCTTTATGCAAAGAGACTTGAATGCATGACAACGACGTTGGTCGAAATTTCTTAGTGGGTACGATTTAGAGATTACTTACATAAAGGGAACAGTGAACAGAATGGCAGATGCGTTGAGTCAAAGACCACACATATTTTCGGTGATGCTTCTTCAGACGAATCTACATGAAAGGGTTCTAAATTTACATCACGACGATGAATGGTACAAAGAGGTTAAGGATTTTATCGGACAAAACACAATGATGGTACCAAGATTTGAAGGATTTACATTGGACGACGATGGATTATTGAGATTTTAAAATTGAATTTACGTACCACCCAATGACGAGTTGAGGATTTTGATCCTAAACGAGGCTCATAGAGCAGTGTATATGGCTCATCCTGAAGTCACGAAGATGAGGGAAGACCTTAAACCCTTATTCTGCTAGATAGGAATGAAGGAAAACATTGTCAACTACATGGCAGGATGTCTAGAATGTCAGCAGGTGTAGGCTGAACATAGACATCCGACCGGATTACTACAACCACACGCTATTCCAGAATCGAAATGGGATGTCATCTCGATGGATTTCATTGTTGGATTTCCACTGACGGCAAGGAGACACGACTCGATTTTTGTGGTAATCGACACCCTGATGAAGAGTGCTCATTTTATTTCATTGTGTACAACGTATCAGGCACCTGACATAGCTAGAGTTTTCATCAATGAGATTGTAAGGCTGCATGGCGTGCCTAAGAGGATTATATCCAATAGAATATTGGTGTTTACAGGACGATTTTCGACTAGTTTCCAAGAGGCCTTGGGAACCCAGCTTAACTTTAGTATCGCATATCACCCAAAAAAAGATGGGCAAACCGAGCGAACAAGCCAAATCTTGGAAGATATGTTGCGTATGTACGTGATGGACAAACAAAAGCGTTGGGAAGAATTTTTTCCACTGGTAGAATTCACATATAACAACAGTTATCAAAGCACCATTAAGATGGAGGCTTTCAAGTTTCTTTACGGGCGACTGTGTCATACGCCTTTGAGTTGGGAATGGCTTGAGGATAGGGTCCTGGTGGGACCATAAGTGATCCAAGAAATGGAAGATCAAATGCAAACAATAAGACAAAGGATCAAGGAAGCACAAGATTGACATAAGAGTTATGCCAATGCGCATCGTGTTGATCGTAGTTATGAAGTTGGCGATCGATTATTCTCGCGGGTGAATCTACATAACAGTTCTATCAAGTTTGAAAAGGGTACTAAACCCTCTTCTAGGTTCTTGGGAAGGGGCCTGCATCTTATCGACTAGCCTTCCCTGATTCTTGAGGCATATGCACTATGTTTTTCACGTATCTGTTTGAGACATTATGTTAGTGATCCTACACATGTTATTGACATGAGTTCTTTGCAGAGATCGGATGAGGGTGCTCTTACGGTGGAGCCAATCTGCATCATGGACCATTGCATTCGATAGCTATGACATCAAATAGTAGATCAGGTCAAGGTCCAGTGGGACAACTATAGTCCACACTCGGCGACCTGGGAGGACGCATATTATATGCGTCAGAAGTTCCCATTTTTTTTTTATAGATAGACATATGATATTGTAATACACTTTATTTCAGCACTTACATACTATAAAACTTCAGGACGAAGATTAAAACAAGAGGGGGTGTATGTAACATCCCGCTCTTGCGTGCACTAAGCGAACTTATTCTTTGAGGACACTTGCATGCACGTGATCTGGGTCTTTATACTATTGGTTGTTTTAATTATGATTATGAGATATGGTGGATTTGATGATATGTTATTTTTTTATATTTATATCAACAGGTGCTATTGACTGGGTTCTCTTGAGTTGTGCAGGGCCCTAGACGTTGAGGATGTTGAGGCATCAATGAAACCCCTTGGACTCTGGATTGAGTCAAGGAGTGGACTGTTAGGGTTTAAATGTTGTTTATGTGACATATGTACATATGATTAGATATTATGATGTTTATTGTTTTTGTTGACATGATTCGTTGATGGATATAGGATGACGATAGCTTTTTGACCAGACTCACATTTGGAGTAAAGGGGCCAGGCATGAGAACTAGAGACATTGAGGGAGATGTGTGGCAGTAGCCATGCCACAACCTACTAGCACTCTCTTTGTGGCTTGAACTATAGGTTAATGATTACCTAGTTCGAGAGACCTGCGATGCCATGAGGGCAGACTGTGACAGTCACTCACAGTGATTCTAAGGGGCATGCAATAATTCCTTAGAGGCCCTTAGTCTGCCACAA
Organism: Picea engelmannii; assembly: GCA_009831015.1. Lineage (NCBI taxonomy): Eukaryota > Viridiplantae > Streptophyta > Pinopsida > Pinales > Pinaceae > Picea > Picea engelmannii. The sequence continues at coordinate 637,098 of ML785014.1, forward strand.
GATCACCTAATGGAGTAGTGACTCTAGGAGTTTGACGTTTAGCAAATTCAGTCAATATGCAAGTGGCACCCTTGGAGCACGTAGTGCGTCTTAAAGGGCACGTCGCGTGAATAAAACGAAAAGAGGTGAGTGGCACCCTTGGAGCATTGGTGCGTCCTGAAGGGAACGTTGTGATTTTAAATATGGTAAGTTAATAAACCTAATGCCTAGAAAACTATGCCTCCTTAGGACCTGGTCGACCTTAAAATGAATGATTTGATAAGTAAAGTTTAATAACAATTGTTCCCTTAAAAAATTGTCGCCAAGCCTAATGAATTGAAAACCTAGTTCTGAGTAGAACCTTTGAACAAAAAACAAAACTAATTAGACATGTAAAAAGAAGGGGGCAAATAAGATTCAAGCATTAATAATTAAAGTGGAAATTTTAATAAAGGTTTAATTAATAAAAGGGGTAATTGGTTGTTTTGTCTAAACCTGCTAATTCTGAGCATAGTTATAAAAAGGGGAAACTTTAAGAAAAAGGGGAACTTAAAGAAAACGGGGAAATGAAAAAGGGGAAACTTAAAGAAAAGGGGAAACTTAAAAGAAAAAGGGGAATGTCTAACTTAGTAAGGAATCTAGCCTTTGGAACTTTCTATTTATGAACTCAACTAGGAATTAAGTAAGGCATAAGTCATTTAAGAATTGTAAGGGAATATTGGGACACCGAGGAGCATTTTTAGGAATGATTTTAGGTGGGTGAGGGAAATAGGAATATTTAATTAATTAATAAAATTGATTTTCTAGTGCAACTAGGGGATCGCGCGACATGTGTACGGGGGAGGTTTTTCCTAATTAAATTAATGAAAAAAGAATATAATGAGAATTTTGGGAAACTAATTACTTGAAAACTATATAAAAAGGATGGTGGAGGAGGAGTATGGATCACATATGGCTTGTGTAACGTTACGTTTCTGAAATTTCATCTTGACTGAGCTTTCTCTTGTGGGAGTTGGGATACCCAGCTCGCGTAACAAGTGGTAGCTCATCCTTGTGAGGTGAGTTGGGTGCTAGGATTCTTTGGTATTATGTGTGTGGCCCCTTTGTGGCTCGGGGGGCTAAGAGGGAAGAAGACTACCCCTAGTGTTGGTTGGGAGGTACCGGTGAGGTCTCATCGGTTGTCAAGTGAGAGTTGAACAGAGTGCGCGTGGGACAATGAATTCGAAGAATTCACATTTGGCTACGGTACGCATGTGTATATTTGGTTGAAGGGTAGTTAAATTATGTTCCTGCACCTTCTGTTAAGGTACTTCTATTGCGTTAAAGTTTATGTTTTATTCAGCGTAATACTATCCAGATATTTCATTTTTCTTTCAACGAATTTGTCTTGAAGAGCCCATCGTTTTTTATAAGAGAATTCAAAGTTATCCCAGCCTTATGCTCACTGTACTTTTTATTGATTTCCAATGGCGAACCCAAACTTTGAATGTAAATGACTTCTTTGTGTTTCTTTTTTTTTTATTGTTTTAATAAAAAGAAAAAATGTGTTTTTATCTTTTGTTCCTTTATCCTTAAAGTTATTAGTCTATCCTTGAGCAGTCGGCCAGGAGCCGAATCAACTGTCTTTCACTCTAGTGTTAAACATTTAGATTCAAATGCCCTGCTTTCCTGTGCATGGATAATAAGTGTAGGATTATTTTTCTGTGATTATTGTGATTTATTCGTTGCAAACTCGTGCTCCCACATAGTGATTTGGGATGTCTCTCTTGTTCACCATACGTTTTATTTCTCTGCGATTAATGTTGTTTTTTTTCCTCTGCAATTTTTGTTTCTTTCCTCTTCGTTTGCGACGAGTTATGAGAATGATGCCCATAATCCATTCCCCAGGTGCCGCGTATTCATCCCTGCATTATCCTCAATGAACACTGGGATTTAATATTGCGTTCTGCTCCTTCCACACTGCAAAATTTGTGGCTGTTTGCTCCCATAATTTGTCGATTCTTAATCCTGGGTTCAAAGGCGTGCTAATATGTCCATTCTGAATCCCTCACTTTGTAGAAAGAGGAATCCATTATCTTGGATAGTATTAAAGGACAAATTGAATTATTAATAGTGGACAACTCTATCCAATTTGGTTTCATTTTCATTTTTTTAATGGGTAAGATAATGATCTATTGATTTGTTGATTTCTTTTTAAATTTAGGTTTAAAATTAAACTGATTTGGATATGGAAAATCTTCATATCAATTTTTCATGAACCAAGCGGAATTAGAATTCTGCACAAAATTTATATTAATTTTATTTGTCTTTAACTCTGCTATTTCCCGTTTTCTTGCCCCTTTTTACACACAGATTTCTGAGTTTCTGGATCGTTTTTATTTTCTAAGTAGCGATTTCATATTTATATTATTCTTCATTTTGGTGAGTCTCCGTTTCAAATAGATGGCAGGTAAATGGTTCTTTCCGAGACTTGGGGTAAAATGCACCAAACATTTAATCCCCTTGAATAAACACACAACAAAATTTAAAATAAAAGCACATGGATAATGGATGCATCAATTTCGTGGTCTATATATGCTCGGATCGTACCCATTCCTTAATAACCACCCCACGATTTGATGCAGTTACATAGAGTTTTTATTATAATTTCCAGAGTTCTATAAACACCCATAAGATTTAACTAAGGAGTGGTTAAGATCTGGCTACATTATGTAATTGGAAATGTTTGTTTTGTTTAATTATTGAATGGGTAAGAGATGGCAGTATTCTTTTTTCAATTTAGAATGATTGTTTTGGCAACGATTAGCATTGAAAACTTATTGCTATTTGAATTGTAGTTTATACTACATAGATATGTTTATGGCCATTGAACTCCAATCATTACTACACAATGATTTTATTTTCTATCTAAATTATTAAACTAAAACTACACAGAAAATTATTTAATGTTCGTGACTGTAGCGCGACATCAACACAACAAAATTCTTTCTCTCATGCAGATAATTGTTACTTCAATAATTTCAGACTATTTGGATTGGCAGTTGGATGATGTCCGGAGGTCTATTAAGGAGGTTAAACATAACAAGTTATTCATCACAAAATTATAGCATCAACAACTTATTAATAATATTCGAGGTTAATTTTTATGATTCTGAAGAAAAAAAATCAAACTTTTATGAGTTATTATTGGTTTTCTTACCTACCAATCGTTTCTAGAAAAAACCCTTTTTATAAAATCCCTTCAAGAAATTTAGATATTTTTATATGTGATACAATGGGAACAACTAACCTAAAACTATTTGATTGACAAAAGTGACTCACCTTGCCATGTGTTGATACTATGGGTGGGAATCGATTTACAAGTAGAGAACCATAACATAAATAGTTGTTTCATCAAGACATGCTCCCTGTTATGTTTTGTACTAGGGATGTAATTGGATCTTCAAGTAGTGATTCATTAAAGTGATGATTCCATGAATAGCTCTTGGACTGGTTCCAAGAATTTATAAGATGTTTTAAATGAAACGACATTATTAAGAGGTTATTCAATTCCATATTTCGCTGCTTTCAATGAAAAACTTATTTGGTATATTAGGACCTTTGACAGTAGAATATGGTATGTAATATCCCCGAAAATAAATTATTATTAAGTCTGAAAATACTTCGGAATTTATTTTCGTTTTTGGTAAATTTGAAATTGGAAAATTATTGCCATTTATGGCAATTCGAAATTTTGAATTTAGTTAATTGTAATTTATTATTATGACTGTCTGACAAAGATTTTATTTTCCCAAACCAACTCTTTGACTTGGACACTTGTAAGAAAAAAATATTTTTATATTTATTGTTGATAAGCAAATGGAACAGCCAGGTTGAAATCAACTGACCATGACTCCATGAGTGGGGAATATGCTAGAACTACCTCAGGGATGAATGTTACAAGTGGAAAAATTATGAATTTGGCCATTGGAAGCCCCTGAAAATATAGGATTTGTAAAGCTAAGGAAATTCCCAAGAGGGAAAATACCTAGGCACAAGATGCTTTTTCATATATGGAATATGGGAGGAGGCAGGACGTTGCATAAAATGCTGATGAAAATTAATATCACTTCTTGTTATGAGCACTACTTTCTGAGTGTGAGGCAAGGATAATTTTTTTGTAACTGAAGAAGGACTATAACTAAGGAGGAGTTCTAGAGTTCACCCTCATGAGTTCATGGTCAGGCTAGGGGGTGAACGGAACAAGTAGATTGGCTGCTTTGTTCTATGGTTGGGTGGAACTTGGTTGTTCCATTTATTGTTTCAGCGTTTGGTTCAAATATGTTCCTCTACTCTTCTCTGGTTGAATTTTCTGTTGATTAAATAGTTGGTAGTATACATTTTCTTGGGTTGATGTCCTAGTGTTTTATGGATGATAGAATTGGAAAGCCACTATGTATGATAACTGTTGTAAGTACAGTTTGATTTTGTTAATGCATAAAGTATTAAAGCTATTGTGTGTTATCTATTGTAGATGCAGATTATTTATTTATTTTTAATGAATAATGTGATGAAATCTATGGTGTGTTAGTTATGGTAGGTACATAGGATATACTTGTAAGTTAAATAAAATAGAATCATTGCAGGGTTATTTTAACCTCTACCAAGCATGTGAACACATACTTATAGACGTTCAGATTTAAGTAGTATTAAACTGTGAAATGGGTAAAATCATGAAGTTGGGTAACACTTTCGTGACAATCGGGTCTCCAAAATTTCTAGCGGCAATTTTTCGGCTGAAAAAGAATTTTTTCGGCCGAAACATTTGTTCGACCGAAAATTTTCACGTCAAATTTAACGACACCCTCAAAATTCGTGCACAATTTTTTTTGGATGAATTATTTTCCTGTGGTAAGCATATTTTGGCCGAAATACTTTTCGGTCGAAACGTTTATATTTAACAGATTCCGTTAAAAACTAGATTTCGGCCGAAAACCTTAAATGAGAGTCTTTGCAGGAAACTGCAAATTCTCTCCATCTTACTTCATATTTGGAGGTAGAAGACTCCTACAAATACTCAGAATTTAGTTTGAGAATTGATATCAACATTTTTAAAATTGAATCTACTTTCATTGGGTATAATTTGTTTTCATCTTCATTATTTTTATGTAATTTTATTTAATTTTATAAAAAAATCACTGCATAATATTTTTAGGTGAGATTATGATTCGGTGAAATGAAAAAACCATATCTCTAAAAATACACAATGGAAAATTATGGAAAACTTATATTCATAATTGTTAAAATGTTCTCGTCAAAAGGGTATTTTTAGATTTTACTTTTAAGTAAAAATTAAGATAGATATAAGGTGTAGAAAAACACGTGTTTAAAATATGCAACATTTTCAACTTGGTCAAATTCAACAAATTCTAGAAATTATAATATTCATCCATTAGATTCAAAATTATAGTCATAATAAAATAGAGTCTCTCTAGATTGTTGCAATATATTTCATTTCTTAAAAACATAAGTTTATTAATAGATACATTGTTGTGGAAAACAATAACTCATTATCATTCATTTCATGTTTAACGAACATACTGTTAAACAATTGTCAAATTGACATATCAAATCTTGATAAAAAAAAATTGAAAAATAGTCATTGGAAAGATAACAAAATTATTTACAAGTTTTGTTTTTACTGTAAAGTGAAATTCTAAATAAAAATAATACTTTTGTATTCTGGAAGTTGAAGAATTTGTGAAAATACAATTTTTTTTGTCATAAAACAAGCAAAAGTGTTACCCAGCTTCATGATTTTACCCAAATGCTAGACATAATTCTGGAAACATATAAGCATTTATGTGTATACATATTTTTATAGACTGGAATATGAACTGCTATATAAATAATTAGGGGACGTTTGATTTTTACATATACCAATGTAGACCCAGAAGGAATATAAAATAAGATTTCATATATGAATACATGTTGCTGCCGAACACAGAGTTTCTGAATTATAAAATATCTAATACACATAAACTAATTATTGACTGTTGCATAACTTGAAATTTGAGTTTTCCATGTAAACTGACCATATAATTGGAACAAGTAGTTACAGTCTTGTTTCATTACAATAATGCAGAGGCAAAGGTTTGGTATTGTAAATACATAAAACATGTTTCATATCAGAGAGTCAGACCAATACTTAAATGAGTCTTCAACTCTACATAACACTGCGTTTATAAATCTCAAATAGTGAAATCTTATTTCAGTGCAGGGGTTTCCCCTATGTCTTTTCTTTAAAAAACCTGAATATACAAATAACCAACTATTATAGGAGTCTGGTATAAATTCCCACGGTAACTATATTCTATAACATAATTGCTTCATTCGATAGAACCTGGGATAATATTTTTAAGAGCGCTATAAAATGGAACCGAGTACCTTTTGTACAGGACGTTGTCCTAGAATATGTAGACTTTGAATGCATGCAACCCTATAAGGAGACCAATAAACATATAATCAGTATTAAGTTGGAAGTAAACAAAATTTCAAATACTAAATGTAGAATAATTGCCAGGGTAGAAAGCTTACAAAAAAAAAATGCAGATGAATATATTGATTGTACTTATCTTGCGGTTATGGGAGAAAATGTTGTCTTTCCTCTTTGGATCAATGATAAAGTCATCCAAATACCTGAAGGGGTGGAGTGGGCCAAGGATTTCCTGATGGGTACCCTCGCAGTTAAACATGGCTCCCATCATTAGATTATAGTTATCAAACTTTAATCAATCATTTTAGAAAGAGAGTAAATAAGTAACATCCTAAAAACAAGTATAATAAAGAATGTACAGTATAAAACGTGACCTACAGGGTTTCCCAATTGGTCACAAAATAAGGTTACAATTTTATTCTTATAGTTAATCAAAACCATCTTGGAAATAAATGAAATGCAATCGCAGACAAAGTCCTAGAAAAATTTGAGTTTCTTTCCTTAATTTGGATTAAATATAACAAAACGGATATACATCCAAATTTGCAGAGCAACAGGCGAGGGTAAACCCTTGGTTATGTCCAAGGCTCCGAAATAAAGATACACGACAAGAGTCTTAAATTGTATCCATACTTGTTTAAATGTGTTGTAGAGTAAGTAGAGTAACTGTTGTTAAAACCATACTTACAGATCTGGAGGGGACGATTGTTTTAAACGTATTAGGGGTAAGTTGTTTATGAGACTCATTGTATCTGCGTAGAACTGTCTCACGATTCCTAAACCATTTTACCATGTAATGGGTTGTAATACGATAAGAGTGTTACAGGCCGAGTGTTACCGGCTTATACCCAGGGAAGAACGCACTCTATGCTTATAGTGGGCAGGGTTACAAAACAAAACATGTCTTGCCACCTCTAAAACGAATTAGAACCCTGGTAAACATTGAATTATGTACCCTCAGGGAATTAAGATATCGATGAATCAATATACTTCTTTAAACAAAATACAGAGCTACATGATACCTTCGTAACTGTAAATGAAAATCTCAAAGGCACGAAATCTTAAATTTATGCCACATAAGAGAAATACCCTTCCACATAGGTAAGGACCCAGTTCCTAAATAGGGTAGAAAAACCAAGAAAATCCATGAATTGTACAGTCATTACACTTATGACCAAACTAGAGAAGTGGACATCCTTGCTCCCTCTGACACTTTCATCCCAAAACTGTCTACGGGTTTGACACAAAGGAAACATCTGTCGCAGAGCACAAGGGTTCCTAGAAAACCTGATAAAAAAGGTAAGGATGAAACCAAAGTAAAACCCTAAGCACTGTTGTGTGAAATGCCAATGCCTAAAACTCTATACCAAACCATAGAAGACAAGCCAGTCGCGCTAATAGGAGTTTTCGAAGGGACTGATGCACACAATAATTTTTTTCATAACACAAAGAGTTTAGATATAAATAACCAAAATGTCCTTACCTCACTTAAGATGGTGTGCGATGGGTGTGGTCCCCCAAACACTTCCCTCCACCAGAGCGAGCCCAACATCATAGACGTTGGCCATGCCACCGAGAAGAACAGTAACAGGGTTAACATTGTAACGTGTTTTGCAAAATACACAGAGCCAAGGGAAGAGTGAAACAATAGCCTTAGGAAACCCTCTATCAAATAGTTCAATGGAATTAATGATGAGTTGTAGCTAGGCCATGTGATTAGGGAAAGGTGGCATAATTACAATGGGTACAGTAAACAAGCGATGGTCCCCAGGTACTGCATTATAGAATGCCATAAATGTCTTTGGCAAGGTTCATTTAAACCATGACAGTCGTATCTATGTCGACCTTGCATCAGACTTATGGCAATTGTAAGGACAGTTAGCTTAGGCTATAGCTTAGCCTTTTCTTCTAGTTTAGTTAGAGTTATACTCTTACTATCGGGTTCGTTAGCCCTTGTGCTAGGGTTAGTTTTAGTGAGAGTGGTAAATAAACAGGAACGAGCAATATTTACCAACCGTGTAGTTACAACTTTTCTGATTTTTAACACTTACACATACTGAATGTCGTGTTAGTAATAACTCGTTCAATAAATACCTTTCACATACGAGTGAGGGATTTATCAATACATTCGGACTATGGTCATTATATGCATTGATGTGTTTCCATAACATGCCTAAAATTTGTGCGTTTATAATGAAAATGCTATGGTGAATATATATATAAACATTTATATTTGTTCAAGTAATTAAGCTACATTCCACCTTCTCGAGAATAGGATTGAGATAGATTCTTTCATTTTACATTTGTTCAAGGAAATGGTAAGTGTAAATGGTGGAAAGTAAAAGAAGTAATAAAATCACCTTATAGTTATAGTTAAGAAATGTTTGAGAGATATTGGAAGAATTTGAATAATTCTAATGACCCTAATTAAAAAAAAAATTAAATAGGTAAATTTGGGGTACATTACATGGTACCTAGACGTG
>ML785014.1:658710-690946 GCA_009831015.1 Picea engelmannii
AAAGAGGAGTTTCTTCTTATCCCAACTCCAAAGTTCAACTGATTTACAATTGTTTTCAAGCCCATAATAAGATTTTCATCCCCCAATAATCCTTTTCTCAATGCTATAATTCCAATTAAGCTTGTGGTGAATATCAATTCCAAGATATTTCTATGAATTCACTTCCTCCAATTTGTTGTTGTCATATACAAAGGTATCATAAGGGATCTTATTGGATTTAATAATCATGACCTTAGTCTTATCAGTATTAACAGTCATACCCATATTAGAGCAAAAATCGTTGAGGATTCTTAGTTGGTTTTCAAGATCATGGGGACTCCTTGCCATAAGAATGATATCATCGGCATAAAGAAGAAGATTGATGACTATACTAGTGAGTGTAGGGCCGACACAACCTGCTTTTTCCAAACATTCTTCTAATTTATCAATGTATATGCCAAAAAGGGTAGGGGACAAGGGACAACCTTGTTTGACTTTGATATAGCAGTTAATCTCTTTTGACCAACCCTTAGTGTTTTTAAACTTAGAAATAACGTTCTCATACATCCTTATTGTAGCAGCCCTCAACTCGAGAGGCACTTTTATCTCTTCCAACCTATTCCAAAGGTTTTTCCTAGAACCATGTCAAAATATTTCCTAAAGTCAACAAAACAACAAAAATGATTGGTTTTAGTATTGTGGAACTCCTCTGCAATGATCCTAAAGGTAACAAGATGGTCCAAAGTTGAATGATATCTCCTAAACTCGGCCTGGCCTTTAGCTCTTTTACCGTGACTTTCTAGCCAAATGCTAATCTTCTTTTCCAAAATGATTCTATAAAGCTTGGCTAAAATTAGGCTAATCATAATGGTCATATAATTAGAGGGAATGTTTTTATTCCCGTTTTTAAAAATAGGAACAATGAGGCTTTGCATCCAGGGTTTAGGGAAGCCCTACTTGACTGCTAAATTGAAGAGCTTGTGTATGTGAGGGATAAGGATTGGCCCTCTGATTTTAAAAATTTCAACTTGGTAGCCTTCAATGTCCTTAGCTTTCCCATTTGCGATCCGCTTAACCCTGAATTCTGATCATCAGGGTCACCAACCCAATCTGAATCAGTGACACCAACCAATAAAGGAGTCCCCCCTGAACTGTAATGTATCTCGAACTTAACTATACCACAGACATAGCGAAGTATCCTTTTAGCTTCTTTCCAATGGATTTCATCGAGTGTTTGCATATACTGGGAAACAAGACCAATAACAAAGGAAATATCAGGATGGGTATGACTCAAGTATAAGGGGCTATCGATTAACTGATGGTACAAAGTGGCATCAACTTCAAGAGATGTAAAGGTGGAAGCAAGCTTGACTCCAGAGTGGAAGGGAGAAGAGGTTGGTTTACAATTGTCCATGTGAAAGCGATGAAGAAGGTCACAAGCATACTTAGATTGGGAAAGAAAAATTCCTTCATTGCTTTGAAAAACTTGGAGGCTAAGGAAATAGTGCAAAAATCCTAAGTCTATCATTTCAAATTTCTTCTTAAGGATGGTTTTCACATGGTTTAAAAGTTTTGAGTCACTATGAGTAAGGATAAGGTCATCAACATAAAGGACAAGGATTATGACATGGCTTCCTAATTTCTTGTTACAAATATTAGGATCATAATGGCATCTAGAGAATCCAGTGGTAATAAGAAAGATATCCATTTTCGCATACCAAGCTCGGGGATCTTGCTTAAGACCATAAAGAGATTTATTAAGGAGACAAACAAGGCTAGAGTCATTCTGAACATAGCTAGGAGGTTGTTCCATGTAGATTTCTTCTTGCAAATCTCCATCCAAGAAGGGGGATTTAACATCCATCTGATGGACCTCCCATTTATGTGAGGTAGGAAGGGAAAGAACAAGGAAAATGGAATTCATTTTGGCTACATGGGCAAAGGTTTCATTATAGTCAATTCCTTCAACTTGGGAAAATTCTTTGGCAACTAACCGAGCCTTGTGTCTCTCAACACTTCCATCTGATGCATACTTAGTTATGTAGACCCATTTAAATTTGACAATTTTTCTTCCTTTTGGAAGTGGTACAAAATCCCAAGTATCGTTTTCCATCAAGGAACTATACTCTGCATTCATTGTTGCATCCCAATTTGGATGACCTGAAGATTTTTCAAATGTATCTAGATCATGAGTCTCTGAAACTTGAGCCAAAAGAGAAGAGGGTCACTAGAACTGTGAATGTGTCTAATGCTGATCTGAAGGATCATCGACAAGATCACCAACTATTTCTCATGTTGAATAGACCCATCTAGAAAGTGGTGGAGCTAGAGTTGGTGTTGGTTTAGGTTCTGTTGGCAGCCAATTCACATTTTTCCTTTGTCTTATAAGCTGCCTACACCCATGTTTTACAAACACCAATTTTTCGTCGCAATTTTCAAATAAATGACATTTTTGTTTCTTTTGCGACATTTGCACGTTTACCTTCGTTTTGTTTTCATGACTGTAAGCGTGAAAACTTAAGTCTTTCGAAGTCGCATTGAAATCATTATTTGAACTGTCGTTATGCCTATTGTGCTTACATTTCACTTACCATTATGCAGTTGGCAAAACTTTCGATCTGTACTCATTGAACATTCTTGGATTGATTGTGTGACTTGGTTTCGTCAAGTTTGTAATGCATTGGCATTTGGATTTATATGTTATTTGACTTACTTGACCATTGGTTTCATGAAGATGCATAGGGGTTATGATTAAATCTTTTATATATATCTTTTAATTTAATGCCTATGTTCTTGTTTTCAAAACTATTGGTATGTTGATTATATGAATACCCATTGGCACATTGATATAAGTTGTTACAATACATTGGCGCATGGTTAAACATTGGTTTTGGTTTCAAATTATATGTTGATGGTTTAAAACTTTGGCACAACGTTGATTGCGCATTGGTTTATACACTTACCATTTGAATCATTGGTTTGTCGAGTGACATGACTGTTGAATTATGTTATAGTGAGGTTGAACAACTATGAACGCCAACGGTGGTACCTTTGGCAATAACTATTTTGCATGGTAGAGATAAGCTCCACCACCTTCGCACGATGGCATTTATGCCTATCCCTTATCCTCGTTCACTTCTGTTAGCGCGGGTAGCTCTGCTCCTATGTGTGTTATGATCCAAACCCTCGTCTTACCATGTGCTCGGATCCATGGAACCATTCGTGCGAATCGAGCCAAAGGACAACAAAACCTTGTTAATGTTTGACAATGTCCACAAAGACTTGGAGGAAAACGGGTGGCTCACCTTTGTACATCGATTTGAGGGTTTTAACCTCTGTGTTTCATGACATTTTGCCTTGACTTTTGATGGCTGTAGAGCCAAGGTGGGTGACACCCAGTTGGAAATCGATGAGAAATTTATCATCTCTGCTACAGGGTTACCCTCCTCGGGACAACGCTGGTTCAAAAATTCTAAGGTCAAAGAGGTGCCTTGGACACTACTCTTTGTTTTGCACAAAGTCACCTCTTGTGACAGAGGTATGCCCATCTCTACACTTAAACCCCGATGGAATGATACTTTGATGGTAATCAAACAGTTCGTGACCTGTGAAGGTCGATACAGACTCGTCTTTCTCTACCACCTACATTTGTTAATGATTTTTATGGGATACTCGTTGAATATGCCCTTTTACTTTAATTGAAGCCTACATAAAATTTTGAAAAGGTTTAAAAGGCAGAAGGCTGATAGTAGCTTCTTCCACTATGGGCTTATAAAACTTATCGTTGTGCATCACTTGAGTTTACATGGTGATAGATGGAGAGCTTTCATATCTTGGAATGGTTTTGACGATACAAACCCTGTCCAGGTTGACAAACCTGTGGTAAGTGAAACCTATGTTCAGCCACCCGTGCCCTTACATATTCTATTTCCCTCTCCTAAGCCTACGGTCGATCCTGCTATTGACTTACCAGACGTTGGAACTGAGGAGGCTGAGACTATTAAGAAGCCTACGAGCAAAAAGCCCAAGGAAAACCCCACTGCTAATGCCAAAGGAAAAAGGAATGCCCGACTCATTTCGAGAATGGCTAGAAATAAGCCTAAACCCTTTGCTGAGCGAGACCCTATAGTCCTTAGTGAGTATTCATATTTGGACGTAGAATGTTTTCTAGCCAGTGAGTACCCTTACTCGCAGTGTTTATGCCTCAAACCACCTTATGATTTCGTGACAAATATTCCCCCCTGCCTGAGAAACGATCCTAGCTACCCTAGTATCAAATTGCCTCACGAAACCCTTAGTAATGTGTCCAAACCCTTGCCTGCTCTTTCAAAACCCACACAGCCATCCTGTGACCAATGCGATTTATGGTTGGAACGATATTACATTGACGTTCCTCTACTCCAATCGAAAATTCAATTGCTGGAAAGTCAAGTTGCAGAATTGACCAGCCAAAGAGAACAACTCCAAGCAACTGATAAGAAGCAGAAGACAACTGGCTCCATCCTTTTCAAGAATGTTGAATCGGCCACAGCCGTTATCAACTCCAAATTGTCATGATCCACCCATACAGGTATGATTTTCTAAATTGTTCTAAGTTATGTGAATGATCAAGGTTGATATAATGATTTCAATTTTGTTTTCGGATAGCTCTGTGTATATTTCGAAATGGCTCTGTCATTCGGTGTTCATCCTGTACATTGTTTCTCTTTGTTAAAAATAAATGAAATTTCGATTTGGATATACGATTTGCTTATTCCTAGTTTAGCTATTGATACATTCTTATCGGATTTGAATGGTTTTCGTTTGGATTTGATTTATTGGTTTGTCTGATTGAGTTAACGAAACTGGTGGTTTGTCTTCGATTGAATTCGTTGTGAATATGATCATGTTTGGATTTGATTTCGTTATGGTTTGTATACTGTGATTGGAAAACGATTTCAACGAGTTTGGTTGTTACGATTTTTTAACATGTTGTGTCCTATAATTTTCCAAATCAGGAGTACCACTCTGTTCAATTTAATTTGGAAAGAACGACTCTGTTTTTATAAAAACAATGCTCTCATTTAAACCTGTGCAAATGCGCCCGAATCATGGATTGGATTTGATTCATGACAATTATGCTAAACCCCCTAATTAATTCACTTGATTGGATTGTTGTTAGTTCGATCATTTTCATGAGTTAGATTCGCATCATAAATGAATGCTCTGTTTGATTTTGATTTGTAAAACAAGTTGGTTATATCTAGATCCACGATTGGTATATAAGTTAAATTCGGTTATAATTCGTTTGAAATGAACGATTTTGTTCATTGCCAATCGAGTTTGTTTTCCCCAAATGGCAATAACAAACGATCGGATAATTCTTATGAATATTGTCACCAATTAATCGATCCTGTTATGATTTTATTCGAATTGATTTTCGCGCTAGTTTCAGTTGATCCACTCGTGGCATGAAATCATTTGCTATGACAACAGAGTTATAACGATTTGAAAATGATTTTGTCGTATCGCCTGTTGTTAAGGAATGCATAACAATTGCCTGCGATTTGTTTTGATTATATTAATTGGATACGAAACGATTGCATTATTGTTCCATATGATTCTGTTCACCCGATTTTAAGGTAACAAATGAAACAGAGTATGCATATCTCTGTATTCGGTTGATTGATTTTGATTCTATTTGATTTCGAATAGTATAACTATTTCAATTTTAAATGATTCATTTTCAAATAGATTCTTTAAAAGATTTTCAATCTATTTTAATGTTGATTCTGTGTCTTATTTAGACCAGCTACAGAATTGCAAGATTTTGTAGCTAGTCTATAGGATTAGATTTTTATCATTTTGTTAATAAAGAATCCTTCTAACTTGTTTATTTTTAGTCCTTTTTAGGTAAATTTGAATTGCATAGGATATGTTGGACAGGCTAGGGGAATATTTGTGTATTTTAGTTTTATTTTAGATTCTTAGTTTAGTTAAACTTGGGAGATCTTCCCAGATTTTATGTAAATAGTTATATAACTTCCACAGGGAGGTTTTACCCTGTGGAAAACTTATAAATACTTATTATTTTTGTAATAAGGATCATCCTCACTTGTGAGAAAACTAGGATATGGATTCCTAATACAAGCTGAGACAGAAGTTGATGTTCTGCTACAAATTTCGCTTTTCATAATACCAATCTTTTGTTTCAAGTTTATGCTTATCAATTTGTATTGGATTAGTGACTACTTTAGCTATCATAGTCTTGTGCAAAATGATATTGATTAATATGATCCATGTCTGATTTCTTTCAACATTTAAAAGCACAACAATTACTTGGTTCAGTTTATGAATGACAAATTTCTCTTCTTCATCAATTGAATTATTTAGTATAAGTCTTTACATACAGATTTATCTAATTGTGGAGATTTATAAATTATATGATTGTTGTGATTTTTATTCTTGTTTGTCCTGTAAAAACGCTTGTAGAGCACTACAACTATCGTTTACGAGAAGCTCCTGGATAATTCGGTGTAGGTTTCCTCCCTCCGATCAGCTAGCGCAATCATCATACACACGACAAATCTGGAGCGTTTCTCGAGGTTAGTTTGTATTTTATTTTGGTTAATTTGTTAGTATTATATTAGTAAGTTAGATGTGTAGTTAGAATTAGTTTATTAGTTATTTAGTTTAGTAATTTTTCTGTTTTATTTCTGTCCATAAAAGTATAAAATCAACAAAAATATCTGTCGCTGTCTTAGGGCAGAAAATCAATGATTTTTTCAGGTTTTATTTAAATCTGTAAATTGTAGATATTGTACATTTTGTGAATAAGTTATATTTCAGTTAATAGTTAGATAGTTAATTAGTTAGATTTAGTATAGTATTAGTTAGTAGATTGTATATATATAATATTTAGATTAGTTTAGTTTGTTTTAATAGTTAGTTTTAATTTAGTTTGTTTAATAGTTAGTTTTAGTTAGATTAGTTTATTTAGTTTTAGTTAGATTAGTTAGTTTAGATTAGTTTTTTTTTTTTTTTCTTAGGACCTTAGATCGGCTAACGGAGCCGCTAAACCCGTCATGGTGGTTCATGCCAAACGGATTGGGTTATTAGACAACCTCGGACCGGTTCCACTCTCTCAGTTGATGGAGCTAGAAGGAGGGCTTGAACTTAATTAATGGCACGAGGCGGTCGCAAGACTCCTCCACCCCCTAATCGCTCACCTATAGTGACTAGAAGCCATTCGAATGATAATATTCCCCCTCAAACAACAACTACTTCAATCGACGATCCACAGATCACAGTTGAGCCAACAACCCCTAATCCTACAGGTGGTGACATACAAGAGATTGTCCGCCAATCTTTTATTAAAACATATAGTGCCTTAGCTCGTTTGATGCAACCTAACCATCCATGGGGTCAACCTTTGGATTTCTTTGATATCAGAGAACAATTAGGTGACAATAACCTCACTGTGAATCCTTTAGATCCAATATTAAATCCCCCTGCAGGAGGATCTGGGATACCTCCTTCACCACCTCCATCATCTCCTTCCTCTTCTGGAGAAGATTCCTTTGACGAAGGCAATTCCCCTTCTTAGCCTTCCACACCCACCACCCCAATGGCAAATCAGAACAACCCTGCAAGATCCTGGCTTGATCAGGATGCCGTAGTTGTACCTGGAGCTCAACACCCTTTACCTAAGCACCCGGAGAAATGACTTCCAAAATTTGACCCTGACTCAAAAAAGATAGCTGAAGATCATATTAAAAAAATTATGTTGGCCATAAGACTCCGCAATGTTTAACATGAAGATGTTGTCTATAGGTTGTTCCCTTATACTTTCGAGGGTAATGCATTCACATGGTACTTTTCCCAACAACCCCATACCATCGTGTCTTGGGAAAAGTTTGAGTCATGTTTTTTGGAAAAGTTTGGAGACGGTAAGCCTCCGTAAGTCCTAGTCATGGACCTTTCTAGCTTAAGAATGAACCCAAAAGAAAAATTTAAAGACTTTAATCAAAGATTCTTAACACTTAAAACTCGAATCCCTACAGAATCTATGCCTTCTGAAAGTCTTATAATAGCATACTACACTAAAGCTTTGCATCAAAGTATATCTATTTGGGTTAAACGATCTAAGAAAGCCACGTTGTTAGAAGCCTTCGAGGAGGCCAGCCAGATTGAAAAATATATACTTAGCCTTAAATACTTTTCTAGCAACGAAACCGAGACTAGTTCTTCTTCCAAAAAGAAGATTGAAATCCTCCCCAGACCCACTCAGAATAGATCACAACCAGAAAAATCTGATTTGGAAAACCTAACTAAAGTTGTTCAAAAACTGTCAAATCAAGTTATAGACTTGAAAAGGTTGACCGAATAAACTTCCTCAAGCAAGGGGCCTTACAAGCCTCCTTTTCGAAAGCATTTTCCTACCAACCAACCTAATCCAACCACCAAAGGCCTTAATCTAGAAAGTTTTCAAAGTGCCCTTCAAACAATACTAGAAGCCCAAGATAACTTGATGCCTCCTGAGATTCCTGAGGAGGTAGTTGAACAAGAGACAGTTCAAGAAGAAGAGTCTTCTCCAAACATTTTTGGACATTTCTCGAACAACATATTTCAAGCTAACTTCAAGACGGTTCATCCTTATAATACCAGGAGTAAGACTGCAAACAAACCTTCTATCGAAAACACTACAACTCTACCTCCCAAGCAATCTAAATTAGCTGAGCCTAAATAGAGTAATGTAAACCCCAACTTAGATTATGATGTTGTTGAAGATCTTAAAAAGTTAAGGGCTAACATTTCTATTTATAAGTTATTGAAGTTTCCATTTTTGTTACAAAAAATGTTGCAAAATATCTCAGAGAATGGCAAAAATGGTAATTCTAATGGTAACAAGGTTGTGCAAAAAAAAGCTCCACAGAAGACTTCCACTAAAAATAATCCTGATCCTCAAGATAAAGGAATCCTTCCTATAAATAATGTAAATAATGTAGATAAAGTAGCTTTAGAAAATGCGAGTAAAAAACCACAAGCCACTACTCTTAGTACTCGCAAAAATGTACCTCCTTTTCTATTAACTTTCGAGATTTTTAATAGAAACGTGCACAATTGCATGGTAGACTTAGGGGCACCATCCAATGTGATGCCTTGGTCTGTTTGCCAGAAGATTAACGCTGAAGTTGAACCATCGACTTTAAAAATCATACAACTTGATCGGACAGATGTCAAAGTTATAGGCGAACTAAAAAATGTGCTTATTAGATTATCGTCTAACCCCAAGGTTCATCAAGTTATCGATATAATTGTTGTAGATATTCCAAAAGTGTATGGTATGTTTTTAAGCATGGACTGGTCAGAGCAACTACATGGTTATTTCGCAACAGATTGGTCCCATCTATGGCTTCCAGAGAACAGAAAGCCTAGCAAAATCAGAGTAAATCGCGAGCGTTACCTCAAGTTCACGGTCACTGATTTGAACGATCCCAACGAACCATATACACCTTCTGTTGATTCACCTAAAGTGCAAGGGATGGACACCTTCTTCAGAAATTTCATGGCCGAGGCTTCACCTATCACTAATCCAGAACGAAAGTCCGATATTGTAGCATATATGCAGCCAACACCTTCCACACAATGATCTTATGTACCCGAAGCAAATCAAATTTGGTCTCTGTATTTCAACGGGTCAAAATCCAAATAAGGAGCCAGAGCAGGCTGCGTCATTATCGATCCGACAGGTAACAAAACATTGATAGCATGTAGGTTGGAATTTGAATGTACTAACAATACTGCAGAATATGAGTCTTTACTGCAAGGTCTCAGAAAATCTTTGGATATGAACATTCAAAATTTAACCGTCTTTGGCGACTCTGAAATAGTGGTTAGACAGGTAAGAGATTCTATCCACTGTCTGTCTCCACATCTCAAAAGCTACCAGTATGAGGTATGGAATTTAATGAGTAAATTTTCATCTTTCAATATAAATTCCATTCCTAGATTGAATAACTCTGAAGAAGATTTATTAGCTAATGTATCTTCTAAACTTCTTCCTGCAGAAGGCTTGTCCCCAGACGCATTCTCAGTTGAGCTGTTGTTTCGACCATCCATCCTCGACAACATCACGAACTGGAGAGTATTTGACGACGATCAGTAGATCATTAACTTTCTACACATGGAAGAAACCTTTCAAGGAGCGGTGATAGACGAACACACACATGATGACAATTTGTGCGATTTCACGGTAATACCAGATCCGAGAACTACTGAATCTTCATCGGATATGGTAATATCGATCCCAAAATCTGTAATTAGATTAGAAAAGTTTTATGATTTTGAAGATAAATTTAAAAAGACGGTCAATTGTAAAACCAATAGTTCCTCATTATCTTATGAAAAAGTAAACTTAGGAACTAATGAAAATCCTCAGTGCATTAATCTAGGGTTGGGATGTTCTCAACAAGAAAAAGTTGCATTCATTAAATTGTTCAAAGAATTTACAGATGTTTTTGCATGGACGTACGATGACCTCAAAACTTTTGACCCTAATATCATACAACATGTCATCCCTACGAAGCCCCAAATGTTACCCTTTCAGCAAAAACTGAGGAAAATGCACCCGAAACTAGAACAGACCGTTCAAAAAGAATTGAATAAGCTCCTAAATGCTAAGATAATTTTTCCTGTTAGACAGACTCAGTGGGTTTCCATCCTTGTCTCAGCCCGGAAGAAAAATGGGGAAATTCGACTCTGCGTCAATTTCCGAAACCTCAATAGAGCGTCTGATAAAGACAACTATCCTATCCCGCCAATGGAACAGATCCTTCAACAAGTATCTGGTTCCGAGAGGCTATCCTTATTGGATGGTTTCTTTGGATAGAACCAAGTCCTGATGTCTCCACCAGACCAACTAAAAACTACCTTTCGTACTCCGTGGGGCACTTATGCTTATCGTAAAATGCCCTTTGGATTGATTAATGCCGGAGCCACCTTTCAGAGAGCAATGGACATTGCTTCTGAGGATTAATCAATCAGTCTGTCGTAGTTTACTTAGATGATGTGACTGTATTTTCTAAAAACAAAAGCGATCATCTAACTCACTTACGAGTCATCCTACTGCGATGTCGTAAATATGACATCTCCTTGAACCCCAAAAAGTCCATCTTTGCAGTAGAACAAGGTAAACTCTTAGGATTCATTGTGTCTAGTGAAGGGATGATTATTGACCCCTAAAGGACTCAAGTCATCGTGAAACTTCCCCCTCCTACATCCAAAAAATCTATGCAGTCTTTCTTAGGCCAGATTAACTTCGTGAGAAGATTTGTCCCCAGTTTCTCCGAAATGGTCAGGCCTTTAAAAAATTTGATTAAGAAAGACACCCAATATCACCGGGGACCCCTAGAAAACCAAGCTTTTAATGCGATAAAGAAGGCCATAATAGACGCTCCATCTCTCATGACCCCAGACATTTCTCAAGACTTTACACTCTACACTTTTTCTTCTGACCGTTCCTATGCTGTCGTCCTAACATAGAAGAATGCCGAAAACAATGAAGTACCCATTGCCTTTATGAGCTCTGCTTTCAAAGGTGATGAACTTAATTACCCAGCAGTAGATCGGCAAGCCTACATTTTTTTCAAAGCAGTCAAACACTTTCGGTCCTATATTTTAAAGTCAAGGACAAAAGTCATTGTTCCCTACCCAGCCGTGAGGAATTTGTTAGTGCAGAAGGAACTAGGAGAAAAGAGAGCCAACTGGGTCACCTCCTTACAGGAGTATGACTTAGAAATTACCCCATCTCAGATAGCGAGACGCCAAGGGTTATGCAAGTTAGTTGCTGATTCATAAGCAGGGCAACAAGAAGAGAGCGATACATCAAACCTAGGTCAAAGCAATCAAAGTCTAATCTGTTGCACACAAAACCCTGTTAGTCCTTGGTATGACGATATAAGATTCTGTCTTGAACATGGGTCATCCACCCGTCACCTTGACCCCACCAAAAGAAGAGCGTTGAGATTAAATTTTGCCTCCTTTCATCTGGTTAATGGTATTCTGTTTCGTCAGAGTTTTGACGGCATACTGATGCGCTGTCTCGAAAAAGATGAAGCAGAAAAATTCTTGCTCGAGTTGCATGCAGGAGAAGCTGGTGGTCATTTTGGTGGTGACACCACTGCTCATAAGGTTTTAAGAGCCAGTTATTACTGGCCCACGCTTTTTAGAGACACCCATGCCTTGTGTCGTAAATGTATCATCTATCATAAAGCATCAGGGCGGTTACAAAAACCAGCCTTTCCTTTGCAGCCCGTTACAATAGATTCTCCTTTTCAGTAGTGGGGCCTTGATATCATAGGTCCATTTAACCCTCCGTCCTTGCAATAGCACAATTTTATTGTGAAAACCACAGATTACTTTACTCGATGGTCTGAAGGTGCTGTGTTAAGAACTGTCAACACCAGTCAGGTAATTTCCTTTCTAAACTCGAATATCATCACTTGCTTCGGTATCCCTGACTATTTAGTTTTCGATAACACTTCTCACTTTTCCTCTCTTGAGATGAGTGAGTTCGCTTTGGAAAAAGGAATTAAATTGAAGTTTTCTACTAGCTATTACCCTCTGGGGAACGGATTGGCAGAATCAACAAACAAGAACTTGATCAAAATCATCAAGAGAACGATGGTTGAAAATCACAAGAATTGGCACAATGCGCTACTAAATGCGCTGTGGGATGATAGGGTAACGCCAAAAGATGTTGTAGGTAACTCCCCCTTTTTTCTTGTTTATGGCAGAGAAGCAATTCTTCCACCTCACATTCTTCTTCCTTCGCTTCAGTTGTCACAGAAAATTCAAGAAGAAGATTGTCCCCCTCTAGAAAATCGAATTAACTCTTTGATGAAGCTAGAAGAGGTAAGATCCCAAGCTAAACGAAAGCTAGATCAACATCAACAATTGGTTAAAAGCTGGTTCGATTCTAATTCTGCTTCTGATAGAAATTTTGAAGTAGGCGATCTCGTTCTGAAATGGGACAAACCACACCAGGGAAAGGGAGAGCACACAAAATTTCAAAACTTATGGCTTGGACCGTTCTTAATTGCTAAAAAGTTGGGTCCTAGTTCTTTTCGATTGCAGAATATTGAAGGGAAGCTTGAAACCTACCCGGTGAATGGACAAGCCCTAAAGAGATACTTTGCTTGATTATTACCCTTGTATATTATGTATATATTTTGCTTTTGTTTTCTTTTTCGTTTGCTTTTTGTTTTTTGATTTTTCCTTGAATTTTTCAGTTTTTGTTTCTTTGAAGTCCACATACCTGTACGCTGAGTTATTCAGATAAAGACAATAGAAATTTCCTTCATTGAAATAACTTCTGAAAAATCTGTACAAACATCAATGGCATAATTCTGAAATCTATGTTTGAAAAATTTGTTGTTTGAAAGAAGTGAATTGATTTTGATCTCTGAGTAAAGTTTGTCATGATCATCTATTATCTTTTTACGCTGTCCCTATTCCATAAAGGAATGACTCAGAAGATGTCTCCCTACTTAGGAAGTTTTTTTTGTAAATAAAACATCTCTGGATCTAAATAAAGGACAGTTCTAAAAAATTCTGATGAGGTCTGAAAAATATGTTAAAATATCATGATTTTCATGCGTCACCCTGCTCGACTATATATCCGTGATAAAACAAAACAAAATAAATTATTAATAAGAGTTGTGGGAAGTGTTTGTAAAAACGTCGGGATGCTGAACAGGTCTGTTGGAAGTGGGTAAATGCATGCATGGTGTCGAGGTACTGAACAGGCCCGCTGGCAGCGAAGCAATGTCGGGTATATGAAAATATGGAAAAAAAAAGAAAGAAACCTCTTTAATGTCCTTTATTCTGATCCAGAACTTCTTGATAGGATACAGATGTCAGAGTGGGTTAAATGGCAACCCTGTCGAGGCTATGGACACCTGCTGGCAGCAGTGGTCATGCCAACAGTATTGAAGATTATATCTTTAATATCGTGACTTGCTGATCTTAAGACTGTTATCAGTTTTCATCTTTTGAAACAATGCTGGAATAGTTGGTTAACGACGATGTTTATACGATTTTCTGGTTGTTATTTTTGAGTTGGAATTATCTTTGTTGTCCTAAATTTGAATTTGTTTCTTTTGACAGAGATAACTGCTTCTACCAGTGTGTCGCCATTGTTGGCAGCCAATTCACATTTTTCCTTTGTCTTATAAGCTGCCTACACCCATGTTTTACAAACACCAATTTTTCGTCGCAATTTTCAAATAAATGACATTTTTGTTTCTTTTGCGACATTTTCACGTTTACCTTCGTTTTGTTTTCACGACTGTAAGCATGAAAACTTAAGTCTTTCGAAGTCGCATTGAAATCATTATTTGAACTGTCGTTATGCCTATTGCTCTTACATTTCACTTACCATTATGCAGCTGGAAAAACTTTCGATCTGTACTCATTGAACATTCTTGGATTGATTGTGTGACTTGGTTTCATCAAGTTTGTAATGCATTTGCATTTGGATTTATATGTTATTTGACTTTCTTGACCATTGGTTTCATGAAGGTGCATAGGGGTTATGATTAAATCTTTTATATATATCTTTTAATATAATGCCTATGTTCTTGTTTTCAAAACTATTGGTATGTTGATTATATGAATACCCATTGGCACATTGATATAAGATGTTACAGTACATTGGCGCATGGTTAAACATTGGTTTTGGTTTCAAATTATATGTTGATGGTTTAAAACTTTGGCACAACGTTGATTGCGCGTTGGTTTATACACTTACCATTCGATTCATTGGTCAGTCGAGTGACATGACTGTTGAATTATGTTATAGTGAGGTTGAACAACTATGAACGCTGACGGTGGTACCTTTGGAAATAACTATTTTGCATGGCAAAGATAAGCTCCACCACTTTCGCACGATGGCATTTATGTCTATCCCTTATCCTTGTTCACTTCTGTTAGAGTGGGTAGCTCTTCTCCTGTGTGTGTTATGATCCAAACTCTCGGCTTACCATGTTCTCGGCTCCATGGCACCAGTTGTGTAAATTGAGCCAAACGACAACCAAGCCTTGTGAATGTTTGACAATGCCTGCAAAGACTTGGAGGAAAACGGGTGGCTCACCTTTGTACAATGATTTGAGGGTTTTAACCTCTGTGTTGCATGAAAATTCACCTTGACTTTTGATGGTTGTAGAGCCAAGGTGGGTGACACCCAGTTGGAAATCAATGAGAAATTTATCATCTCTGCTACAGGGTTACCCTCCTCAGGACAACGTTGGTTCAAAAATTCTAAGGTCGAAGAGGTGCCTTGGACACTACTCTTCGTTTCACTCAAAGTCACCTCTTGTTATAGAGGTATGCCCATCTCTGCACTTAAACCCTGATGGCATGATACTTTGATGGTAATCAAACAGTTCATGACCTGTGAAGGTCGATACGGACTCGTCTTTCTCTACCACCTACGTTTGTTAATGATTTTTATGGGATACTCGTTGAATATGCCCTTTTACTTTCATCGAAGCCTATATAAAATGTCAAAAAGGTTTAAAAGGAAGAAGGCTAACAGTAGCCTGTTCCACTATGGGCTTATTAAACTTATCATTGTGCATCACTTGAGTTTACATGGTGATAGCTGGAGAGCTTTCATAGCTCGGAATGGTTTTGACGATACAAACCCTGTCTAGGTTGACAAACTTGTGGTAAGTGAAACCTATGTTCAACCACCCGTGCCCTTACATATTCTATTGCCCTCTCCTAAGCCTATGGTTGATCATGCTATTGACTTATCAGACGTTGGAACTGAGAAGGCTGAGACTATTAAGAAGCCTGTGAGTAAAAAGCCCAAGGCAAACCCCACTGCTAATGCCAAAGGAAAAAGGAATGCCTGGCTCATTTCGAGAATGGATAGAAATAAGCCTAAACCCTCTGCTGAGTGAGACCCTATCGTCCTTAGTGAGGATTCGAATTCTGATGTAGAATGTTTTCTAGCCAGTGAGTACCCTTACTCGCAGGGTTTATGCCCCGAACCACGCTATGATTTCATGACAAATCTTCCTCCCTTCCTGAGAAACAATCCTAGCTACCCTGGTATCAAATTGCCTCGTGAAACCCTCAGTAATGTGTCCAAACCCTCACCTTCTCTTTCAAAACCCACATAGCCATCTTGTGACCAATGCGATTTATGGTTGGAACGATATTACATCGATGTTCCTCTACTCCAATCGAAAATTCAATTGCTTCAAAGTCAAGTTGCAGAATTGACCAGCCAAAGAGAACAACTCCAAGCAACTGATAAGAAGAAGAAGACAAATGGCTCCATCCTTTTCAAGAATGTTGAATCGTCCACAGCCGTTATCAACTCCAAATTTTCGTGATCCATCCATACAGGTATGATTTTCTAAATTGTTCTAAGTTATGTGAATGATCAAGGTTGATATAATGATTTCAATTTTGTTTTCGGATAGCTTTGTGTATATTTCAAAATGGCTCTGTCATTCGGTGTTCATCCTGTACATTGTTTCTCTTTGCTAAAAATAAATGAAATTTCGATTTGGATATACGATTTGCTTATTCCTAGTTTAGCTATTGATACATTCTTATCGGATTTGAATGGTTTTCGTTTGGATTTGATTTGTTGGTCTGTCTGATTGAGTTAACGAAACTGGTGGTTTGTATTCGATTGAATTCGTTGTGAATAGGATCATGTTTGTATTTGATTTCGTTATGGTTTGTATACTGTGATTGGAAAACTATTTCAACGAGTTTGGTTATTACGATTTTTTAATATGTTGTGTCCTATAATTTTCCAAATCAGGAGTACCACTCTGTTCAATTTAATTTGGAAAGAATGACTCTGTTTTTATAAAAAGAATGGTCTCATTTAAACCTATGCAAATGCGCCCAAATCATGGAATGGATTTGATTCATGACAATTATGCTAAACCCCAACCAATTAATTCGCTTGATTGGATTGTTGTTAGTTCGATCATTTCCGTGAGTTAGATTCAAATCATAAATGAATGCTCTATTTGATTTTGATTTGTAAAATGAGTTGGTTATATCTATATCCATGATTGGTATATAAGTTAAATTTGGTTATAATTCGTTTGAAATGAACGATTTCGTTCATTGCCAAATGAGTTTGTTTGCCCCAAATGGCAATAATAAACGATCGGGTAATTCTTGTGAATACTGTCACCAATTAATCAATCCTGTTATGATTTTATTCAAATTGATTTTCGTGCCAGTTTCAGTTGATCCACTCGTGGCATGAAATCATTTGCTATGATGTAACAACCCTCCTAGTTACGACAACATGCTGATAACAGGTGCAATTTTTTTTTGTTTTTTTAAGTGTGTACGTGCGTGTAGGATGGGAAACCGACACACTGGACTCTACGTCGCCATATGACGACTGAAAAGACCCAACCACGACGCTCACAACAAGAAGACGCGAGGCGCACAACAAGTAACTGCAAGCCAGAACACCCAAGACCAAGGCGCCCCACAATATCTTCAACAAACATGACATTCTGGGTTAGGTACCATACGAAAACAAAAGGTAGAATCCATGGTAGTAGGTTTACTATTTTTGCACAGGCAAAAACTAGTAACCCCCTCAGGTGTCTCGCAAGAGTGGAAACCATGCCTTTAAAGGGCCCGAGACTCTTGATACGACACTGGATTCTTTACATGAAACAATCACACATGAAGACATACCTCCTTAGGCTACTTGGGGGTGTCTACATCCCACCCGACAGGACTGACCCAAAAATAAGATGATTACGACCTTGCACAAAAAGGGTATGAACAAGCATCCTTCAGGAAGGCGCAAGTAATAAGGACCCCGACATTGACCAACCATGAATAAGACTCACTGGATATCACAGACCAATTGCTCCAGTTAAGATTTAGTAAGCAGCGAGTCATCTAACCTTATTAATGTAAAATTTCTTAACTGCCACCCGATTTACAGGATTAAAAAAAAAAAGGATTTCACTTCGATTCACGGACCCCACAATTTATGAGTCATCCTTCACGTTGCGATTACCATGAATTCACCACATCACCACCATATCCTGGCTTCCTATAATACCCCAATACTTCAATCAATGCTAATAACTTCCACTTCAATGGATACCATCGACCATGAGATCATAAGGTGATTACCAATAACTACCAGTATAGTAGAACCCTAGTAATACCATGACCATATTAAAACCCAAAGTTAGCCCAACAATATAAAAACCCAAATTTTTAAAAGATAACATTAAATCCAAATACTAAGACCCAAATATGATACCACAATAGTAACCCACCAAGTTTAACCACAAGATGAACCCACTTATTATTAAACCACTTAAATTTAACCATCATACTAACTACTTAGTATTAACCGTAGTAGTAACCACCATGTTAGATCAAATCTTACACGATGATGGGAGACCATTACTATAACTATCGTTGAGCCATATATTAACACTACAATAACAAATACCGGAGTAATTAAAACCATATATTAACCCAAGACCTAAACTATAATAGAACCCCTTTTGAAATAAAACCTCATTATCAAGCCGGAAATTCGACCAGCACATTAACACCAGAATTTAACGCTAATAAATCCATGTTTAAATGGGATAGCATTATTAACCGACTTTTTGAGGCAGCATAATAAGCCATGAGAATTAACTATAAGAATCCATAATGTAATGATGTAACATATTAAACTGAATTTTTAAAAGCAGCATCTTAAAACCATGAATTGAACGATAAGAAATCCGAAACTAAAATAAGACTGCATCATTAACCCTAATTTTTAAGCGGCATATTAACCCATGAATTGAACGATAAGCAATCTGAAATTAATTATTTAAGCATTATCAACCGAAATTTAGGCAACCTATTAAACCTTGATTTGAACGATAAGCAATCTGAAATTAAATAAGACTGCATTATTAAACTAAATTTCTAAAGTGGCATATTGACCCATGAATTGAACGATAAGCAATCCGAAATTAAATATTTAAGCATTATCCACCGAAATTTAAGCAGCCTATTAAACCATGATTTGAACGATAAGCAATCCGAAATTAAATAAGACTGCATCATTAAACCTAATTTTGAAGCGGCATTTTAACCCCTGAGTTAAATGACAAAAAAAAATCCATATTGGAAAGAGACAGCCTTATCAACTGAAATTAAAAGTAGCATATTAAAACTATGAGTAAATCGTAAGGTTGATTGCATTATGAGAACAAAAATTAATTAGTTTAAAGGCATTGTTTTTCCAAAATTACCAGGTAAGAAACTCAATGGGCAGCTAACAATGAATGACTGACAGCGATACGGAGATCGGTAAGGTAAAGTCAGTATCGAGGCATTAAAAAAAATCCACAGGGCGCAAAAATAAATGACTGACAACAATAAAGAGACCTGTAAGGTAAACTCCGGATCGAGGCGTTCTGTTACCTATCAACATATCAGTAACTTTACCATCAATAACTGCAATGTCCCCTTTACGGTTCAATAACCAGTAATTCTAGCATAAGTTTCATTTGAAATCCTTACCATAAGCAACCATAATCCCAACACTGCATTATCCGAAGTATGTCGATTAAGATTACGCTAACCCAATAATAAGGTAATCATGAAGACACATCCTTGACTAACGCTGTTCTAATTCTCAACGCTGCTAAAGGTTTAGCTGGTTGTCCCTCAATTAGAATCGCCGATCCCAAGTACACGCTGGCAATTCAAGAGTGAACAGGTCATCAGGGAAAGGAGTACTGGAAAAAGGAGGGCGCAGGAAGACAGTGGGCGTGGTTAGTCGAGGGAGAGGGTATGTAACCAGACGAATGGCATACCAGAACGGAAGGGAGACTATGAAATTAAGGCATTACGTATAAGAAAAATAAAATAAAACGAAATCAATCATAGGTGAAAGGCATCTTATTCTACCGAAGGGATACGAGAGGTAGATTTTCCACCTACCTTTTCTTACTACCAAGGCAAGGCAAGGGAACAGGGATCCATACGGGAGAGGGAGTCTTTAAAGAGAGTTTACGAGAAGGAACATAAATGCTACTTCCATTCCTAATACGTCATAGAAAACTTTCCAATGCAATAATGTGTGTAACATCAGTGGTTCCACGTTTGTTTTGAAGCCCCTGAATGCTTTTAAATTAAAGCTTGATCTCCTCCAATGCCTTTGACAAATTAAACTCCATTACTGGAACTTTTCTTGAGCCTTGTGTCAGAAAATACCGAAGAACTCTTGGAGTTCCAAAGGCTAGCGTATCCAGATCTTCAGAAGCTACAACATTTTCAAAAATAAAGGGTTTTCAGAGAAATTCCTCAACATCATTAAAGAATACAGTCCATTTATAACAAAAAGGTTAAACCCTGGCTGTCCCAACAACTCCCATCAAAGGTAAACTAGAACTAGAAACCAGAACTGCTTGTCCAACATTTTCCACCTGCACCCCCAAGTTCAGGACCTTTGGGAATGTTACCCTTAGAAAACCGTGAGCTCGCCTCCCATAACATATAACATTTCTTGAACTTGAGGTTAATCTTTAAAATCGACAAAGGCAATAGAGAAAATCCTGCAAATGATTTCAAACATAAATTGTTCTTTAAGGCAATAGTGCTTCTCTTTGACTAATCGCTCAGCAACTGCATTCGCCTGCCTACACCCAAGCTCATTCAATTCTGATTTTGATTTCCCCTGAATTATACCAACAACATTCCATATTGTCTCTCCCTGGTGCACCAAAATGATTTATGTAACTCTAGAATGCTATGGCGTTTTCTTAAATGCAGCAGGAGGGCGTACAGATACATTTTCACCTTGCCATCACTACACCTTTGGTATTTACTTTGTATATACGTATATAAAGACAAAAATGATTTTAAAAAGGTTACCCGATTAATCTGAAATTCTATAACCACACGGTGGGTAGCTAGCTGGAGATTACAACGATGGCCACATCATAATTCAATAATCCATAAACGGGTAAAAGAAAATATATCCATGCCAATAATTACACGCCTTTAAGGAATTTGACGGAGCAAAGAATGACAACCGAATTCACACAGGAATGGTTAATCCTACTGGCAACTTATGTACGAGGGTTAAAAAAAGGACATGGACGGCAAGATGAAAGGACAGTAAAAATGAAGTGGTGGTAACCTTAGAAACGAAATGCCCATAAGATGAAATGCCAGAAGTTACAAGTTTACACCAGTAACCATTAAAACTACAGATTTTAAACACGATTTACACCATAACCACTGAAACTACCATTGCACAATATCCATTAAAACTACAGTCTATAAACACATGCAACAAGATAGAAAGACCCAGATATTTACATACCTGTGTCCTTAACGCTTGTAGCAAATGATTCTTGTGCTCCCGCCACTCCTGCTCCTGCTTGCCCACCGTAGAGGACTCACCGGTACCTCCCAGCCAAATGCTAGGGGTACACTCCTTCCCCCTTAGCCCCCCGAGCCACAAAGGGGCCACACACAACCTAGACAATAGCCTAGCTTCTCAGCTCGCCTCCAAGGTTGAGTTACCACTCAAGTCCGTTGAGAATCCCCAACTCCTATAAGAAATCAGTCCAGTCTCTAGTCTGGCAGCATAACAATACCAATAGCTGAAAAAAGTCCCCTTCTTTCCCCCTTCCCCTTTCTTTTATCCAGTCTCAAACCCTAAATCCTCTTATTTAGGTTTTCGCCCCCTTTTTCCTTTTCATTTTCTTATTTTTCTTTTTATTTTATTTTATTTTTTTATTTTTTTATATTTAAAACTCAAAGAGTAAGTGTGCTCATTAATAATTTCCTTTTATTTTTACATGCGTAACTTTTATTAATGGTAGAGGCGGTAGGGATTAATAAATTACGGAAAGAGAAT
Source organism: Picea engelmannii (assembly GCA_009831015.1). NCBI lineage: Eukaryota > Viridiplantae > Streptophyta > Pinopsida > Pinales > Pinaceae > Picea > Picea engelmannii. The sequence goes on from ML785014.1 coordinate 680,621, forward strand.
CCATTAATCATTTTCGTTATTTTATAAATTTAAGATTAAGGAATACACGACAATTTGTTTATAATATATGTATATATATTTTTCATTTTATAAGCATGCATTACTCATTGTAATTTATCATTATCCATCATTTAAATTCACCATTAATATATATGTATATATATATATATATATGTGTGTATAGGATAATGACAGATTAAGGTGATGGCAAACATGTATATGGGAAAAGTAAATGTATTACATAAAAAGAATAATGAGGAATTTAAGGGGAGGGATGGTGATTTAGTAACGTGAACTGGACATGTAAAAAGGGAGATGGATACTGGAAGATTTAGGTGATGGAGGATAGTTTAATAAAGTAGACATGGATAATGAGAGGATAATGGTCTTAGTTTTTTTTTTGTGTGTTTTTTTTTGAAATTGTCTTTATGTTACACTACGAAGGTGATTTCATTCTCCTACCAGTTAGGAATCAATTTTCTTCTTTGCAAAGTTTTTTTTTTTTTACCCTAGAAAAGTCTTAGGCTTAGGGCTTAGATTCTGATCTAGGCGACGATTGGTTAGGGGAATTTCTTAAGGGTTTATTCAGGTGTTGATGACTTAGGGATATTTAGGCTGAATGTTCCTCCATATTATTGCGACGTGCCCTTCAGGATGCACCACGTGCTCCAAGGGTGCCACTGGCCTCTTGAATTTCTTTTGGGCGATGTGCCCTTCAGGACGCACCATGTGCTCCAAGGGTGCCACTAGCCAACCGAGTTTCTTTTGTGCGATGTTCCCTTCAGGATGCACCACATTCTCCAAGGGTGCCACCCGCCGACTGGACTGATTGGTAGACCTCTATAACCCCTAGAGTCAACACTCCGCCAGGTGAACTTGTAGGAGACTAAGGGTTCTAAGGAATAAGGCCCCTGCTTTATTGCACGCCCCTTAGAATCATCATGAGCGACTGTCGCAGTCGGCCCTCACGACATCGTGGGTCCTCTCGAACTAGGTAATCATTAACCTACAATTCGATCCATGGTGGGAGTGCTAGCAGGTGGTGGCAGGGCTGTTGTCCACCCCTCTCCCTCAACCTCTCTGCAAATCATGTGTGGCCCCTTTACTCCATATGTGAGTCTGGTCGGCAAGCTATCGTCAGCCTGCATCAACAATAATCATGTCAGAAATGTCAACAACAAATCATCAAATCGAATGAAACATCATAGTAAACATATCACCCAAAAGCACACTCCCTGACTCAGTCTGGAGTCCAAGGGGGTTATACCGATGCCTCTGCATCCTCAAGGTAAAAAAATATGCACACTCAATAAAAATGAGTCAATAGCACCTGTCTACATCAAATAGTAACACCTCATGTCATCTGCCAATCGCATCATAATCAAGTATAAATGGTCTAACATCATAAAAGTCCAGATCACTTGCGAGAAAGTGTCCTTAAATAATAATTTTTCTCAGTGCGCCAGAGCGGGATGTTACATACACCTCCCCTTGGTCTAAACTTCGTCCTAAAGTTTCTTAGTATAAATGCATAAATAAAGTATCACAGTATCATACGTCTATCTGTCAAACAAAAATGGAAACTGCTGACGCATATCATATGCGTCCTCCCAGGTCACTGAGTGCAGACTATAACTGTCCCACTGGACCTTGACCTAATCTACCATTCGACGTCGTAACTGTCGAACGCGATGATCTACAATGCGGACCGGCTCAGCCATGAGCGCTCCCTCGTTCAATACCTGCAAGGAACTCAGGTCAATCACATGTGTATGATCACTAATATAATGTCTCAAAATAGATACATGAAAAACATCATGCATACGCCTCAAAGAATCAGGCAAGGCTAGTCGATAGGCCACGGGCCCCTTTCTCTCCACAATATCGAAGGGTCCCATGAAACTAGGAGAGAGTTTAGCTCCCTTTCCAAACTTGATCGAACTCTTATGCAGTTTAAAACGCAAGAAGACTCGATCGACGACCTCGATACTACGATCGACTCGGTGCGCATCGGCATAACTCTTCTGTCGATCCTGTGCTTCTTTAATCCTTTGTCTTATGGTTTGCATCTTCTCTTCCATTTCTTGGATCGCTTCTCATCCCACCAGGACCCTATCCTCAAGCTGATCCCAACTCAAGGGTGTCTGACATGGTTGCCCATAAAGAAACTCAAAAGGTGCCATCTTAATGGTGCTCTGGTAGCTGTTGTTATAAGCGAACTCTACTAGAGGCAAGAATTCCTCCCAACGCTTTTGTCGGTCCATCACGTACATGCGCAACATGTCTTCCAAGGTTTGGTTCATACATTCTGTCTGTCCATCCGTCTCTGGGTGATACGCAGTATTAAAGTTAAGTTGGGTTCCCAAGGCCTCTTGGAAACTCGTCCAAAATCGTCCAGTAAACACCGATCCTCGATCAGACATAATCTTTTTAGGCACACCATGCAACCTCACAATCTCACTGATGAAAACTCTAGCTATGTCAGGTGCCTGATATGTCATACGCATGGGAATAAAGTGAGCACTCTTCGTCAGAGTGTCTACTACTACAAAATCGAGTCGTGTCTCCTTGTCGTCAGTGGCAATCCCACAATAAAATCCATCGATAGAACTTCCCATTTTGATTCCGGAATGGCATGTGGTTGAAGTAATCCTGTCGGGTGTCTATGTTCAGCCTTTACCTACTGACACTCTAGACATCTAGCCACAAAGTTGACTATGTCAGCCTTCATTCCTTTCCAAAAGAATAAGGGTTTAAGGTCTGCCCTCATCTTCGTGACTCCTGGGTGAGCCATGTAAACTGCTCTATGAGCCTCGCTCAGGATCAACATCCTCAACTCGTCGTTAGGCGGTACGTAAATCGGACCTCTAAACCTCAATAACTCATCGTTATCCAATGAATATCCCTCATATCATGGTACTGTCATCGTGTTTTGTCTGATAAAATCCTTGACTTCCTTATACCAGTCATCATCACGTTGTAAGGTGAGAATCTTTTCACGTAGATTCATTCCAAGAGGTAATACCGAAAAGATGCGTGGTCTCTGACTCAAAGCATCTGCCACTTGGTTCACTGTTCCCTTTATGTAAGTAATCTTGAAGTCGTACTCACTAAGCAATTCCGACCAACGCCGTTGTCACGCATTCAGGTCGCTTTGTGTAAAAATGTGTTGCAACCCACAATGGTCAGTCTTTAATTCAAATTTTCGTCCAACAAGGTAGTGTCTCCAAACCTTCAAGGCATATACGATGGCTAGTAACTCCAAATCATGCGTCGCGTAATTCTCCTCATGCCTTCTCAAGACTCCGCCTAAACCTTCCTTGGATGTGTTAGGGCATACCAAGAAGTCTGCATCCATGTCAGGGACCTTTAGTATTGGCGCAGTTGTCAACAACTCCTTAAGCCTCCGAAATGCTTCCACGCATTTCTCTGTCCAAACAAACTTCTTGTTTTTCATCTGCAATTCTGCGATCGGATTTGCTATCTTCGAAAACCCCTTGACAAACCGTCGATAGTATCCTGCTAACCTGATAAAACTACACACTTCTGTGACATTCGTTGGCGCAGGCCATTCCATAATAGCCTCAACCTTGGCTGGATCCACGGCGATACCTTCACCGGAGATAACATGCCCTAAGTAGTGAATCCTCGATTGATAAAAAGAGCATTTGGACAAACTCCCATATAATTTGTGTTCTCGTAAACGTTGTAGTACGAAGCACAAGTTCTCGTCATGCTCCTTCATCGTCCGGGAGTAGATCAAAATATCCTGTATGAATACTTGGACGAACTTGTCCAAGTACTCACGGAACACCCCGTTCATCAAAGTCATGAATACACCTGGGGCGTTTGTCAATCCAAAAGGAAAAATAGTAAACCCGTAATGTCCAAATCTCTTCTTAAAGGCGGTCTTAGGGATGTCATCCTCCTTGATCTGTAACTGGTGATACCTGGATCGCAAATCGATCTTGGAGAACACCGTTGCACCCTTCATTTGATCGAACAGATCATCAATTCTAGGTAAGGGATACTGATTCTTGATCGTCGCCTTGTTTAGTTGACTGTAGCCAATGAAAAGCCTCCATGATCCATCCTTCTTTCGTATGAAAATAACTGGTGCACCCCACGGTGACACACTAGGACGTATTAGTTCCAGGTCCAATTAACTCTTTCAGTTGCATTTTCATCTCTTGCAACTCCGAGGTCGACATCCGACAAGGCGTTCTTGCTATCGGTTCGGTTCTCGGTTTCAGGTCTATGGTAACCTCCGGTTCCCTTTCCGGTGGCATCCAAGACAACTCCTCTGGAAACACATTCGCAAACTCCTTCACCACCGGAATGTGTTCTAGACCTTCTGCTACTCCCTTTTCGTTTAGCGTGAGGATTGCATAAAGCTTTCACCCCTTGCGCATACTCTTCCGTAACTGCAAGGAAGAGACGAACCGTAGGTAAACTCCTTGGTTCTGTCCTACAATCACACGTCTTTGTCCTTCGTCATCAACCAAGCTCAACCGTTTCGTCTTACAGTTGAGTATCGCCTCGTGTGATTCCAACCAATCCATATCAATCACGACGTCATAAGATCCTACGATCGTGACGTACAAGTTGACCCTAGTGACAAACTCTCCCAGGTTAAGGGCACAGCCCGTAAACTTTCCTCCAACCTTCTATTTGGATCCTGAAGCCTTCTCTAAGAAGCTAAACCCATCCCGAAGCACTGCCTTCTGGACGACATCGTGCAAGGTTTGAGGCATATAAACATTTAAACCCTTGCGCGTCGACTGCCGTTAAGGCCAAACACGAACCTGTTGACTTTGAGCTTCTCAATGTTAAGGTGTGGAGCATACCGGAGCAAATCCATAACACGTGCCTCGTACTCTGGCACCATATGACCTCCCTGTCGTAACGCGTTGAAATCATTGAGCTGACGCTCAATGAATTCCTATGAAAGGTACCTCTCATGAATCCGTTCCTCAAACAGTTCTCATGACACATCTTCAATGTCCCTATTCAGCTGCGGTAGGAGTGTCTTCCACCATAGAAGAGCGCTCCCCTTCAGTTGAAATACCGCCATGCAGACCTTCATGTTGGAGGTATAATCGCGAAGTGAGAAGCACCTCGCTGTATTCTCCAACCATGCCTCGGCGGCGACACCATCCGGGGCACCCAAGAACTCGGGAAATTTGACCTTATCGAGTTCCTAGTGAAAGCTACCTATATCGGCCGATGCACGCGGCGGAACCTCAGCGGGTGTCGGCGCCCTGGCCTCGTCTCTGTCCAAACGACTGATCAGTGCCTCAGACATGTGCTGAAGAGACCTCATCAACCCCACGATATCGCCAACAGTGACCTGCTCCTATCTGAGAACCTATTCATCTCCCTGGGGCTTCGACCCCTCAGGCGTGGATGTTGTTGGAGGCGTCTCGCCTCCTCCCCTAGCACCCCGTCGTCTTCCTCTGCGGCGTCCTCTAACCATGATTACCTACACGCACACAATCAACTCAATCAACAATAGTATAATAAAACCAACTCATGTCTACGAAAGCCGTAGCGAACCCCAAGTCGCGGGTCAAACCCGCTCTGATACCATATGTAACAACCCTCCTAGTTACGACAACACGCTGATAACAGGTGCAATTTTTTTTTTTGTTTGTTTAAGTGTGTGTGCGCGTGTAGGATGGGAAATCGACACACTGGAATCTACGTCGCCACCCGACGACTGACAAGACGCAACCATGAAACTCACAACAAGAAGACGTGAGGCACACAACAAGTAACTGCAATCCAGAACACCCAAGACCAAGGCGCCCCACAATATCTTCAACAAACACGACATTCTAGGTTAGGTACCATACGAACACAGAAGGTAGAATCCATGGTAGTAGGTTTACTATTTCTGCACAGGCAGAAACTAGTAACCCCCTCAGGTGTGTCGCAAGAGTGGAAACCCTGCCTTTAAAGGGCCCAAGACTCTTGATACGACACTAGATTCTTTACACGGAACAATCACACATGCATACATACCTCCTAAGGCTACCTGGGGGTGTCTACATCCCACCCGACAGGACTAACCCAACAATAAGATGATTACGACCTTGCACAAAAAGGGTATGAACAAGCGTTCTTCAGGAAGGCGCAAGTAAGAAGGACCCCGACATTGACCAACCATGAATAAGACTCACTGGATATAACAGACCAATTGCTCCAGTTAAGATTTAGTAATCAACGAGTCATCCAACCTTATTAATGTAAAATTTTTTAACTGCCACCCGATTTACAGGATTAAAAAAAAATTGGATTTCACTTCGATTCATGGACCTCACAATTTATGAGTCATCCTTCACGTTGCGATTACCATGAATTCACCACATCACCACCATATCCTGGCTTCCTAGAATACCCCAATACTGCAATCAATTCTAATAACTTCCACTTCAATGGATACCATCGACCATGAGATCATAAGGTGATTACCAATAACTACCAGTATAGTAGAACCCTGTAATACCATGACCATATTAAAACCCAAAGTTAGCCCAGCAATATAAAAAACCAAATTTTTAAAAGATAACATTAAAGACAAATACTAAGACCCAAATATGATACCACAATAGTAACCCACCAAGTTTAACCACAAGATGAACCCACTTATTATTAAACCACTTAAATTTAACCATCATACTAACTACTTAGTATTAACCGTAGTAGTAACCACCATGTTAGATCAAATCTTACACGATGATGGGAGACCATTACTATAACTATCATTGAACCATATATTAACATTGCAATAACAAATACTAGAGTAATTAAAACCATATATTAACCCAAGACCTAAAATATAATAGAACCCCTTTTGAAATAAAACCGCATTATCAAGCCATAAATTCGACTAGCACATTAACACCAGAATTTAACGCTAATAAATCCTTGTTTAAATGGGACAGCATTATTAACCGACTTTTTGAGGCAGCATAATAAGCCATGAGAATTAACGATTAGAATCCATAATGTAATGATGCAACATATTAAACTGAATTTTTAAAAGAAGCATCTTAAAACCATGAATTGAACGATAAGAAATCCAAAACTAAAATAAGACTGCATCATTAACCCTAATTTTTAAGCGGCATATTAACCCATGAATTGAACGATAAGCAATCCGAAATTAATTATTTAAGCATTATCAACCGAAATTTAGACAGCCTATTAAACCCTAATTTGAACGATAAGCAATCTCAAATTAAATAAGACTGCATTATTAAACTAAATTTCTAAAGCGACATATTGACCCATGAATTGAACGATAAGCAATCCGAAATTAAATATTTAAGCATTATCCACCGAAATTTAAGCAGTCTATTAAACCATGATTTGAATGGTAAGCAATCCAAAATTAAATAAGACTGCATCATTAAACCTAATTTTTAAGCAACATTTTAACCCCTGAGTTAAACGGCAAAAAAAAATCCATATTGGAAAGAGACAGCCTTATCAACTGAAATTAAAAGTAGCAGATTAAAACTATGAGTAAACTGTAAGGTTGATTGCATTGTGAGAACAAAGATGAATTAATTTAAAGGCATTGTTTTTCCAAAATTACCAGGTAAGAAACTCAACGGGAAGCTAACAATAAATGACTGACAGCGATACAGATACCGGTAAGGTAAAGTCAGTATCGAGGCATTAAAGAAACTCCACAGGCCGCAAAAATAAATGACCAACAGCAATAAAAAGACCTGTAAGGTAAACTCCGGATCGAGGCATTCTGTTACCTATCAACATATCAGTGACTTTACCATCAATAAATGCAACGTCCCCTTTACGGATCCATAACCAGTAATTCTAGCATAAGTTTCATTTGAAATCCTTACCATAAGACACCATAATCCCGGCACTGCATTTGCCGAAGTATGTCGATTAATATTATGCTAACCCAATAATAAGGTAATCATGAAGATACAACCTTGACTAACGCTATTCTAAAGCTCAACGCTACTAAAGGTTTAGCTGCCTGTCCCTCTATTAGAATCGCCGATCCCAAGTACACGCTGGCAATTCGGGAGTGAACAGGCCATCAGGGAAAGGAGTACTAGCAAAAGGAGGGCACAGGAAGATAGTGGGCGTGGTCAGTCGAGGGAGAGGGTATGTAACCAGACGAATGGCATACCAGAATGGAAGGGAGACTATGAAATTAAGGCATTACGTATAAGTAAAAATAAATAAAACGAAATCAATCATAGGTGAAAGGCATCTTATTCTACCGAAGGGATACGAGAGGTAGCTTTTCCACCTACCTTTTCTTACTGCCAAGGTAAGGCAAGGGAACAGGGATCCATACGGGAGAGGGAGTCTTTAAAGAGAGTTTACGAGAAGGAATAGAAATGCTACTTCCATTCGTAATATGTCATAGAAAAATTTCCAATGCAATAATGTGTGTAACATCAGTGGTTCCACATTTGTTTGGAATCCCCTGAATGCTTTTAAATTAAAGCTTGATCTCCTCCAATGCCTTTGACAAATTAAAATCCATTACTGGAACTTTTCTTGAGCCTTGTGTCAGAAAATACCGAAGAACTCTTGGAGTTCCAAAGGCTAGCGTATCCAGATCTTCAGAAGCTACAACATTTTCAAAAATAAAGGGTTTTCAGAGAAATTCCTCAACATCATTAAAGAATACAGTCCATTTATAAAAAAAAGGTTAAACCCTGGCTGTCCCAACAACTCCCATCAAAGGTAAACTAGAACTAGAAACCAGAACTGCTTCTCCAATGTTTTCCACCTGCACCCCCAAGTTCAGGACCTTTGGGAATGTTACCCTTAGAAAACCGTGAGCTCGCCTCCCATAACATATAACATTTCTTGAACTTGAGGTTAAGCTTTAAAATCGACAAAGGCAATCGAGAAAATTCTGCAAATGATTTCGAACATAAATTGTTCTTTAAGGAAATAATGCTTCTCTTTGACTAATCGCTCAGCAACTGCATTTGCCTGCCTACACCCAAGCTCATTCAATTCTGATTCTGATTGCCCCTGAATTATACCAACAACATTCCATATTGTCTCTCCCTGGTACACCAAAATGATTTATGTAACTCCAGAATGCTATGGCATTTTCTTAAATGCAGCAGGAGGGCGTACAGATACGTTTTCAGCTTGCCATCACTACGCCTTTGGTATTTACTTTGTATATACGTATATAAAGACAAAAATGATTTTAAAAAGGTTACCTGATTAATATGAAATTCTATAACCACACGGTGGGTAGCTAGATGGATATTACAGTGATGGCCACATCATAATTCAATAATCCATAAACGGGTAAAAGAAAATCTATCCACGCCAATAATTACACGCCTTTAAGGAATTTGACGGAGCAAAGAATGACAACCGGATTCACACAGGAATGGTTAACCCTACTGGCAACTTATGTACGAGGGTTAAAAAAAGGACATGGATGGCAAGACGAAATGACAGTAAAAACGAAGTGGCAATAACCTTAGAAACGCAATGCCCATAAGATGAAATGCCAAAAGTTACAAGTTTACACCAGTAACCATTAAAAATACAGATTTTAAACACAATTTACACCATAACCACTGAAACTACCATTGCACAATAGCCATTAAAACTACAGTCTATAAACACACACAACAAGATAGAAATGCCCAGAGATTTACATACTTGTGTCCTTAACGCTTGCAGCAAATGATTTTTGTGCTCCCGCCGCTCCTGCCCCTGCTTGCCCACCGTAGAGGACTCACCGGTACCTCCCAACCAAATGCTAGGGGTACTCTCCTTCCCCCTTATCCCCCCGAGCCGCAAAGGGGCCACACACAACCTAGACAATAGCCTAGCTTCTCAGCTCGCCTCCAAGGCTGAGCTACCACTCAAGTCCGTTGAGAATCCCCAACTCCTACAAGAAATCAGTCCAGTCTCTTGTCTGGCAGCATAACAATACCATTAGCTGAAAAAAGTCCCCTTCTTTCCCCCTTTCCCTTTCTTTTATCCAGTCTCAAACCCTAAATCCTCTTTTTTAGGTTCCCCCCCCCCCTTTTTCCTTTTCATTTTCTTATTTTTCTTTTTATTTTATTTTTTTATTTTTAAAACTCAAAGAGTAAGTGCGCTCATTAATAATTTCCTTTTATTTTTACATGCGTAACTTTTATTAATGGTAGAGGTAGTAGGGATTAATAAATTACGGAAAGAGAATCCATTAATCATTTTCGTTATTCTATAAATTTAAGATTAAGGAATACACGACAATTTGTTTATAATATATGTATATATATTTTCATTTTTTCTATTTATAAGCATGCATTCATC
>ML785014.1:691193-702161 GCA_009831015.1 Picea engelmannii
TTTTTGAAATTGTCTTTATGTTACACTACGAAGGTGATTTCATTCTCCTACCAGTTAGGAATCAATTTTCTTCTTTGCAAAGTTTTTTTTTTTTTACCCTAGAAAAGTCTTAGGCTTAGGGCTTAGATTCTGATCTAGGCGACAATTGGTTAGGGGAACTGCTTAAGGGTTTATTCAGGTGTTGATGACTTAGGGCTATTTAGGCTGACCCTTCCTCCATATTATTGCGACGTGCCCTTCAGGACGCACCACGTGCTCCAAGGGTGCCACTCGCCTCTTGAATTTCTTTCGGGCGACGTGCCCTTCAGGACGCACCATGTGCTCCAAGGGTGCCACTCGCCAACTGAGTTTCTTTTGTGCGACGTTCCCTTCAGGATGCACCACGTGCTCCAAGGGTGCCACCCGCCGACTGGACTGATTGGTAGACCTCTATAACCCCTAGAGTCAACACTCCGCCAGGTAAACTTGTAGGAGACTAAGGGTTCTAAGGAATAAGGACCCCGCCTTATTGCGCACCCCTTAGAATCATCATGAGTGAATGTCGCAGTCGGCCCTCATGGCATCATGGGTCCTCTCGAACTAGGTAATCGTTAACCTACAATTCGAGCCACGGTGGGAGTGCTAACAGGCGGTGGCAGGGCTGCTGTCCACCCCTCTCCCTCAACCTCTCTGCAAATCGTGTGTGGCCCCTTTACTCCATATGTGAGTCTGGTCGGTAAGCTATCGTCAGCCTGCATCAACAATAATCATGTCAGAAATTTCAACAACAAATCATCAAATCGAATGAAACATCATAGTAAACATATCACCCAAAAGCACACTCCCTGACTCAGTCCGGAGTCCAAGGGGGTTCTACCGATGCCTCTGCATCCTCAAGGTCAAAAACACTGCACACTCAATAAAACTGAGTCAATAGCACCTGTCTACATCAAATAGTAACACCTCATGTCATCTGTCAATCACATCATAATCAAGTATAAATGGTCTAACATCATAAAAGTCCAGATCACTTGCGAGCAAGTGTCCTTAAATAATAAGTTTTGTTAGTGCGCCATAGAGGGATGTTGCATATGACAACATAGTTATAACGATTTGAAAATGATTTTGTCGTATCTCCTGTTGTTAAGGAATGCATAACGATTTCCTGCGATTTGTTTTGATTATGTTATTTGGATACGAAATGATTGCATTATTATTCCATATGATTTTGTTCACCCGATTTTAAGGTAACAAACGAAACAGAGTATGCATATCTCTGTATTCGGTTGATTGATTTTGATTCTATTTGATTTCGAATGGTATAACCATTTCAATTTTAAATGATTCATTTTCAAATAGATTCTTTAAAATATTTTCAATCTATTTTAATGTTGATTCTGTATCTTATTTAGACCAGCTACAGAATCGCAAGATTCTGTAGCTAGTCTATAGGATTAGATTTTTATCATTTTGTTAAAAAAGAATCCTTCTAACTTGTTTATTTTTGGTCCTTTTCATGTAAATTCAAATTGCATAGGATATGTTGGACAGGCTAGGGGAATATTTGTGTATTTTAGTTTTATTTTAGATTCTTAGTTTAGTTAAACTTGGGAGATCTTCCCAGATTTTATGTAAACAGTTTTATAACTTCCATAGGGAGGTTTTACCCTGTGGAAAACTTATAAGTACTTATTATTTTTGTAATAAGGATCATTCTCTCTTGTGGGAGAACCAGGCTATGGATTCCTAATACAAACTGAGACAGAAGTTGATGTTCTGCTACAGCTTTCGCTTTTCATAATATCAATCTTTTGTTTCAAGTTTATGCTTATCAATTTGTATTGGATTAGTGACTACTTTAGCTATCATAGTCTTGTGCAAAATGATATTGATTAATATGATCCATGTCTGATTTCTTTCAACATTTAAAAGCACAACAATTACTTGGTTCAGTTTATGAATGACAGATTTCTCTTCTTCATCAATTGAATTATTTAGTATAAGTCTTTACATACAGATTTATCTAATTGTGGAGATTTATAAATTATATGATTGTTGTGATTTTTATGTCTTGTTTGTCCTGTAAACATACTTGAAGAGAACTGCAACTATCATTTATGAGAAGCTCCTGGATAATTCGGTGCAGGTTTCCTCCATCCGAACAGCTAGCGCAATCATCATACACAGGGCAAATCTGGAGCGTTTCTCCACGTTAGTTTGTATTTTATTTTGGTTAATTTGTTAGTATTATATTAGTAAGTTAGGTGTGTTGTTAGAATTAGTTTATTAGTGATTTAATTTAGTCATTTTTTTGTTTTATTTCTGTCCATAAAAGTATAAAATCAACAAAAATATCTGTCGTTGTCTTAGGGCAGAAAATCAATGATTTTTTCAGGTTTTATTTAAATCTGTAAATTGTAGATATTGTACATTTTGTGATTAAGTTATATTTTAGTTAATAGTTAGATAGTTAATTAGTTAGATTTAGTATAGTATTAGTTAGTAGATTGTATATATAAAATAGTTAGATTAGTTTAGTTTGTTTTAATAGTTAGTTTTAATTTAGTTTGTTTAATAGTTAGTTTTAGTTAGATTAGTTTATTTAGTTTTAGTTAGATTAGTTTTCTTTTTGTTTTCTTAGGACCTTAGATCGGCTAACGGATCCGCTAAAACCGTCAGGGTGGTTCATCCCAAACGGCTTGGGTTATTAGACAACCCCGGACCGGTTCCACTCTCTCAATTGACAGACGGTCTATTTCGCCCGTCAACAGGTTCAAAGGACTCATCTGGAGGAAGGTGAGCAGGAAGAGGTGTATTTTCATCCTCAATTTCATCATCTGAAGAAGAAACAAGAAAAAAATAAGGCACAAATGCCTAACATGGCTCATAGGCCAAAGAAGGAACAAACATCAAATTATGATCGTAGGCCAAAGAAGGCACAAACGCCGAATTAGGCTCATAGGCCAAGCGATTTTCATCAAATTTAACATCTATTCTAATAATAATATCATTACATTGTGGTTGAAGAAGTCTACAACCTTTGAAATCTTTAGAAGAACCAACAAATATGCTCTTCTCACTCTTAGGATGCAATGCTTTCATTTTCTCATCAGGAATGTGCGCCCATGCTATAATTCCAAATACACGGAAATGACTTACATCTGGTTTAATTTTAGTTCAATCTTCTTCCATTTTTATATTTTTAAGAGCCTTTGTGAGAGTGCGATTTACTATGTAATTTGCACAGTTGATGGCTTCCGCCCAATACTTTAGAATTAATCCCTTAGATTGGATCATACAATTAGCCATTTTTTTTAACGTTCGGTTCTTTCTCTCAACAACACAATTTTGTTGTGGTTTATATGGAACACTATGCTACATTTGGATGCCCTGTGTAGTGCAGTAACTTGTAAAATTATTGTTCACATATTCGCCTCCATTATCTGTTCTTAACCTTTGAATTTGATGTCCAGATTGATTTTCTTCAAGTGCCTTGTAGGCCAAAAACTTGTCAAAAACTTCTCTCTTAAGTTTTAACAAGTAAACCACCTAATTCCCCAAATAATGTTAAGATAGGTGCTCAATGTACCGATGAAGAAAAGTTGAAATTCATTGAGTTACTTCATGAATTTCAAGATGTTTTTTCTTGGTCTTATGAGGATCTTCGTGGTTTTGATCCTACTCTTATATAACATTCCATTCCTATCAATGAGGGTATAAAACCAGTTAGGAAAAAACAAAGACCCATTAACCCCACACTTGAAGCTATTATTAGGAAGGAGTTGGAAAAACTCTTGAAAGGTGGGATAATTTTTCCTATTAAGTACTCTGAATGGGTTTCAAATTTGGTTCCCGTTCGAAAAAAAACCAGTCAGATCCCACTGTGCATTGATTTCCTCCCATTAAACAGAGCGAGTGTAAAAGACCATTTTCCTCTCCCTAATATGGAAATGATTTTGCAACAAGTTGCAGGGTCACAAATGATGTCCTTACTTGATGGTTTTTCTGATTTTAATCAAATCAAGGTAAAAGGGATTGATAAATACAAAACCACTTTCACTACATGTTGGGAAACATTCACTTATGAACGCATCCATTTTGGTTTATCTAATGTAGGTGTCACCTTCTAAATATCTATGTAGATAGCTTTTGACGATCTGATCAGTAAACTTATTCAGATTTATCTTGATGACTTGACTGTATATTCAAATAATCAATTGGATCATTTTGGTCATCTTAGAAAAGTTCTCATGTGATGCAGAAAGTTCGACATTTCTTTAAATCCTTATAAGTATATTCTCGGCGTTACCAAGGGCAAGATCCTTGGGCATATTGTTTCTGATTCACGAATAAGCATATATCCCGAAAGGATCACTGCTATTCTGAACCTTCCTACCCCCACCTCCAAAAAGGAGGTTCAAGCCTTTATGGCCATTATCAACTTTGTCTGTATATTTGTTTATGATTTTGTTGTAATGGTAAAACCAATTCACAATTGTCTCAAGCAAGATTGCTCCTTTTCTTGTACTTATGACGTCGAGAATGATTTCGTGAGGATTAAGAAGGAAATCAGTTCTACATCGGTTTTGTCGAAGCCAAATTTTGAGAAATATTTTAGTATATACACTAATGCCATGGAGGAAGTAGTTTCTATTGTTCTCATACAATGTGATGACTAGAATAATAGAAAACTAGTAGATTAAATGAGTCAAATCTTGTCAAACGAAGAATTCAAATATCCTTATATTGAAAAACATAATTTTTCTCTTGTTAAATATATGGAAAAATTTTGCCACTTTATCTTAGGAAATCACACACTGGTAAAATTCCCTTTTCCTATTGTGAAGTTTTTTCTTTCATGGACTTATCTTTTAGGGAAGCTTGCATATTGGATTTCCAAGACTTAGGAGCATGATTTAACTATCATGACTTCAAAAACAATTAAGGGATGAGAGTTATCCCTTAAGCTGGCTCAACATGTTGAAGCAAGTGAAGAAATTGACAAACAAGATAATCCTCTTTGAGCATTATTTTACATTGATAGTCAAATCCTTCGTATATTTGAACACCCCTGGTATAAAAATCTGGTGTATTACTTGCAAAATCAGATATGTCCACATAGCTTAGATAGTCATCAAAGGAGAAGGCTTTGTCTTGAATATTCCAGATATGTGATTTTAGGAGACTTATTATTCAGGAGATCTGTTGATGGTATATTACTTCGCTATGTAAATAATGAGGAAGCACATAAAATGTTACAAGAAACCCATGGATCTTTAGATTCTTTTATTCATGTGTGTGGCCAATTTTCTGCTCAAACTACTACTTTTAAGATAATTAGGAAAGGGTATTACTGGCCTTCAATTTTTCAAGATTCTTATAACTTTTCAAAATCTTGTGACAAGTGCCAAAAATTCACTAGGAAAGAATGTATTTCTTCCATGCCTCTGCAACCTCTACTCCCTAATTTTCCTTTTTCGGAATGGGGTCTGGACTTTATCGGTCCTATTAATCCTCCATCTTCAGCAGGGTATGTTTTTATCCTGACATCCACATATTATTTTACGAAATGGACATAAGTTGTCCCACTAAAACATTCACAGGATGAACAGGTTATTTCTTTCCTTGAAACTAATATTTTCTCCAGATTTGGCATTCCTTTATAAATTATTATAGACAATGGTCCCTCTTTCACTTCTGTTAAGCTGACTCGGTTTCTAGCTACGCTGGAATTCAAAAATTTTACCTCATCAGCTTATTACCCTCAATGAAATGGGAAAGTCGAGTCTACTAACAAAAAGCTGGTTAGAATTATCAAGAGTCTCATTGAAGAGAAGCCTCATCAATGGAAAACCCTCCTTACTTACGCCCTTTGGGAATATCGCACTACTACCAAGGTAAGCACAGGTTGCACTCCCTTTCATCTTGCTTATGGTCAAGAAGTTATTCTTCCTACCGAGATGGAACTTTCTTTTCTACGACCAATGCTACAAATTGAAGAATTAAATTCTTCTTATGTCTCTCAAAGGATAAATGCATTGTTAACTTTAGAGGAACAAAGGATGTTTTCCTTGGATAACATATAGAGAAGACAACAAACCGTAAATAAATATTTCAATAAAAGTGCAAAAGTTGTCATATTTAAGGTAAATGAGAAAGTATTTCTTTGGGATTCAACCCATGGTGATAGAGGAAGACATTCAAAGTTTCAAAAATTATGTTTGGGTCCTTTTAAAATCTCTTTTGTCCCGAGCGCCAATTCTTATCCTCTAAACGACCTAAAAGAGTGATTATTTTCCTATAGTACGAATGGTTCCCACTTGAAAAACTATGTGGAACAAGTTTAAGAGTTAAAACACCGCATGAAGGTTGCTTCTATATTAGAATTTGCAGTTTCACTGCTTTTATTTTTCTTTGTTGTTTTTATTTTTCTGTTGTTTCATTTATGCTATTTTTATTTTATTTATTTATTTTATTTTCAAAAAAAAACTTTGGATCTGTTTTTCCACAATGATACTATTATGTAATTATTTTTAATCAATAACAATAAGGTTACATAGTTGTTATGATGTCCCCCTTTTAAAGACCATTGAAATCTCTTTCCGCTTCCAGTACTGTTGTTAGAGAGATAATTGGATTTTCATCCCTACTTTTTGTCTTCCCTTTCCTCCCTCCACCCTGAGATTCAAAAAGAGCACACCAGAAGTTTTTCTCCTTTAAAAAATAAACGCTTTCACTATGAACAATTTAATTTTATGCATACATGAATAAACGCCTCATATCTAACACTTTTCATGAGCTATTCCCAAAGTCTCGGATCAATTTTTCCCTTAAACCGCCTCACTTCCCCCTATTGCGTAATCATTCTGGTAAATATTTTATTTGATCTACAATTCATCTAGTCTGCAAACCTAGACATTCTAATTTCTTAATCTGTTGAAAACATATTTCCCTATGGAATCGCTAGTTTTTTGATGCTTAAAAGCGCAACGATGAATACAATGCTTGCAAATGATTGCCAAGATTTATTATATATTTATATTAATAATAAACTAGTAGGTAGGACCCCTTTTTAGATTTGTGGTGCTATGGTGAATATGCAGTGCTCATATTTAGTTTTCTTATGTGATGGTACCAACTCAGTGCTCAACAGGTATGGTGCCCAACTGAGTATTGTCCCCTTCTCGCACTGAGTGACTGGTACTACCACTCCTGTTGGTGCCTCTTCCTTGCGAAATTTTCTTAGAAACCTAAAATCCATCAAATTTGTCATGAATATTATGTTTGGACCATTTATGTTTTTGATAATCATGCCTTTGTTTCCCTTGTCAGTGCCAAATCATGATTTTACTTCTTCTGCAATTGTCTTTTCCTTCATTTTTTCATCTAATTATTGTTATGGATTCACGCCATATGTTTGAAGTCCTGTAATATTTTAAATTAGGTCTACATCAATTGGGACAGGTCTTTCCATCCACAAAAATCATCCATGTACTCTCTCCAATAGTCTCTTCATGCAGGCATTGACATCCTTCCCCCTGCCAAAGTGTGGGATTTCTAGCAAATTCATTATGCATGTATTGTACAATCTTGTAATCCACTATTTGGGTTCTAATATTGGAGCTCATGATTAACTTATCCATTTTCTCTCCATATAAATTTCCTAAGAAAGCTCAATAAAATTATCCACCTTTGTGACATCGTGATCTACATACTTCAGTTTGGAAACAAACCCCAACATGTCTTGTCCAAGTATTACTGATTCTGAAATTTGGAGCAATGATAGCAAAAGCTAATTCCATGTGTTTGCTATTATTGCTGCTAGATTTTTTTTCTTATTTGATGGAACTACTGTCTCATTTTGTATTTCTTCCTCCATGTATTGATCTACATCAATGTCCTATTTATTTGTAATATCCTATACCTTTGGAGGTGGTTCTATCCTAGGGTTCTTCCATTGCCTTAGGTTCATTCGCTTATGTCTTCTCACTATATTCTTCATTTTTTTCTCCATGTGTGTGCACCACTCCTGGTTTTTCTGTTTTATGGTTTCCTTATGTTCTATGATTTCAGCCTTCTTTTGCCTGGTTTAGCTATGTTTCGTCTTCTTGTGGTTTCTAATTCTCGACAAGTGTCGGACTAAGTGACTCACTCATTAGCGACAGGATATCATCCACATACACCACTCCTATCGCATCCTCTATCAGTTTCAAATATGTTGTGGCACTTCTTGTCCTTCGTGTGAACTGGTTGGACTCTTCATAAATTCTTTTCCTTATTGTCCTTCTTGTCCTTCTTGTGAAATGCCGGTGGCACCATTGTTCTAGCTCGGGTAAAACTTGTTGTAAATATAGGTTGGACTCTTCATAACTTCTCACACAATCAGACCTTGTTTTCTCCTTTGATCATGTTTGCTCAAAATCAAATTAAGTGTTTACCTTTTATTGTTTTTCCCCTTTTATAAAATCTATCATAAATGTGCCTTACTTTGTTGATCACCGGTGTTTTTTTTTCGACTATTTTTTGTCATGTCGCGCTGCACTTTCTGTCTTGTCACCTTTCTTCATTGTGCAATGTCATCATGTTTTTCTATACCATTTGTTGTCTACACGCAATACCTTTCAATTGTTTGTCTACCACTTATATATATATATATATATATATATACACACACACTTTTTATTTTATTTTATTTTTTATAGTTTTTTCTTCCTTTTTCTTATTTTTCTTCTTTTTCCTTTTCTTTTTATTCTTTTAACTCCTACTGTATAAACTATGTAAAATTCTAATTCTTTGTTTGACATCTAATGATGGTTACTAGGTCAATTGTGTCTATATAGTTCCAGTCGACTTACATTCACCAATCCTGGCATTTATTTTCCTTTTAAACCTTGCAACTGCACAACTCCTCCATCTATTACAGACTTTATCTCATATGGCCCTAGCCAATGCATTGTAAACTTCCCTGGGTGCTGAAAATATTTGTTTTGATAGAGGAGAACGATATCTCCTTCCTTAAAGTTCTTCTTCTTGATGTGTCTATCATGCCAAGCTCTATATTTTGCTTTATGTACTTCCTGATGGAAACCGGCTAGAATCATGTATTCTTCTAATTTATGATTTGTGCAAATATTTCTTGAGTTTCACCTCTTCCGGTCATGTTTATAATCATTGTAATTCAAAAACTAAGTATAAAATACTCGAAAGGAACTACTACTTCATGCCCATACACCAATCTAAAAGGTGTCTTCCTTGTAATTTTGTTACATGTAGTTATATAGGCCCATAAAATTGTTGGTATCTTCAAATCCCAATCATCCATGTTCACATAGAAAATTTTAGTTAGGGCATTCTCCAATATATTGTTAAATGCTTCCACTGTCCCATTATCTTGATGGCGGTATCGAGTTCTCTTCTGATTATGTATCTCGAATTCTTCAGTCATTTCCTAGATAGTACTATTGATACAATGACTCCACTGATCAATCATTATAATTCTAGGTCATCCAAATCTTATGGCTACTTGTTAAAATAAGAAGTGTGTTGCAGTCTCTATGCTGAAAACCTTCACTGTTGCTGCTTCAACCCATTTGGTCAAATATTTCATCGTTGTAATGATAGATCTTGCTCCTGATCTCCTAATTGATGGACTGATTGGTATTACAAGATCTACTTCCCATTTATCAAACACTTTCAAAGTTACATGAGGTCTTAATGGAATCTAATCCCTCCTGGATGGATTTCCAACCCTCTAATATACATCACAATTCTGACAATACTCCTTTTCGTTCTTGTGAACTTTTGGCCACCATAATCGAATGTGCAATATATTCTATACAGTAACCTTCCCTGCATAGTGTCCTCCAAATATTCCTTCATGTGCTTATGATAAAATCATAGGATGTTAATGTTCCATTACACATATTCTTATAATGTTGTTTGCACCAAGTTTGTACAGGTGACCTGCAATCAGTTGGTAGTCTGCAGCTCTAATCACCATATTTTTCTTCTGCGCAGTGCTATATTCCTTTGAGGCAAATCCTGTACTCAAAAATTAAATAATGTCAATAAAATATTCATCAGCAATATGTACTAAAAATAATTTTGCATCCGAGAAATTTTCCTCTAAGTTACCAGGTTCATCTCCATTAGTTATACTTGAAATATGATCTGGACCTACATTCAATATTCTAGGATTCACAACTAATTCAAAGTCAAACTCTTGAAATGACAACAATCACGTGCATATTCTCCCCCGCAACATTAGCTTGTTGACTAATTATCCAAGAGAAGAGTGATCTGTAAACATCTTAATGTGTTTTCCTGATGAATAATGTCTAAACTTCTCTAATTCATACACCATCGACAACCCTTCTCTTTCTGTTGTATTGCAATTTTGTTCTGAATATGACAACTTCCTACTTGCAAATGCTATAGGGTGATCTATATCACTTTATTTTGGATGTGTTAATACTTCTCCAAGTGATATTTCATATGCATCTACATGAACATGAAACTCCTTTGACCAATATGGAAACACCAAAATTGGTGTTGTCACCATTTTCTCCTTCAAGATTTCTAAACTTTGTTGGCACTCATCATTCCACTGATACTTAATGTAATTTTTCAACAATTTCTCCATAAACTTAGTAATATTTGCATATCCCCTTATGAACTTCATGTAGTAACATGTATGACCAAGTGTATATTTTAATCAACGCACTGAATTAGGTGGTGGTAAGTTAGCAATGAAAACAATCTTTGCAGGATCAACTTGTTGATACTGAGAGGGGGGTGAATTAGTATCAAGTACAATTTAAAAACCTTTTCCAACTTATACTTAAACCATTCAATTATATCCAATGATCAATGAACAATAGTATAATAGTTACACCAATACACCACAATACACCATGCACAATATATATGAGAAATAATCAATAGTTTTTGTTCAAGGGAAGTAATGACTTCCAAAGGTAGCTACAGCTT
>ML785014.1:735384-799270 GCA_009831015.1 Picea engelmannii
AAGTGTGTGCGCACGTGTAGAAGTAACAACACCCTTGACTCTACGTCACCACTCAAACCTACAGGACGCAACCACAATGTTCAACACAAGAAGACTGAAGGCACACAATGAGTAACTGCAACCATAAATGACCATAGGCGAAAGGGGCACAACACAATCGTTAAGACATACTGGGGGTTGCACAGTCAGAACATAGAGGGAAGAATCCATGGTGTTAAGGTTACTATTTTTGCGCAGGAAAGCAGGGCGTTTAGCCTTATGTCTTCTCGAAAGAAGATTAGACAGGCTCCTGGCCGACTGCTCAGGCAGAAACTAGTAATCCCCTCAGGTGTGTCGCAAGAGTGGA
Organism: Picea engelmannii; assembly: GCA_009831015.1. Lineage (NCBI taxonomy): Eukaryota > Viridiplantae > Streptophyta > Pinopsida > Pinales > Pinaceae > Picea > Picea engelmannii. Next base: position 735,731 of record ML785014.1, read on the forward strand.
AACCCTGCCTTTAAAGGGCCCGAGACTCTTGATACAGCACTGGATTCTTGACACAGAGGAACACACAGACATATATACTAAGGCTATTGAATGTGTCTACATCCCGCTCGACAAGACTGACCCAACAATAAGATGATTGCGACCTTGCGCAACATAAATGGTATGAACAAGCATCCTCCAGGACGACGCAAATAAGAAGGACCCCGAAATTGACCCACCATGAATAAGACTCACTGAAAATCATAGACCAAATGCTATCTTTAAATTTATTAATCGACGACTTATCCAACCTTAAATAATGTCCAATTAGTTAAGTGCAAGGTCCCGGTTCACTGAATCATAGTGAAACTACCATCACGTCTCCATAACATAACCAGGTCAACTAACTATTATTAACAACAACTTTTCCAGTAGCCATTTCAATAATTTCACAACATCCTTTCATCTAACATTATCCTATCATGGCCGTTGAAAACAATGCATTTCATGTGTCACCACCAACTACTAGCAATTACATAATTAACCTTGCAGCTAACCAAAATTTCAATAACATCTAAATGACCATATAATAACCATTAGTTAAATAACATTGCAGTTACAATTTAGTGCCCTGCAAACTTAGCAACAAGGACCACTTCACCCCCAACTGAATAGCAAATTAATGATTAACATTTCAATAACAAGGCGGCGAGTAACCATAACATTACATTCATGCTACACCCCCAATTCATTAGTAACTAATAAAGTCTTGGCAAATTCAAGCAATTAACCCAAACCAATTAAAATAACAATATGAATAACAATTAACGATTACCATTTCCTTTAAGCAAATATAACATTACATTACCTAAATTGCCATAAGGTAACCAATCATTGCAGTCATATTTCACCCCAATTCAGTAGTAATTGATAAAATCTTGGCAATTTCATAATAATGTCATGTATGTAATTGAACTCCTTAAACCCTTTTAAAATATATTGATAATTAAAATTGGGGCATATTAGTTATATCCACTATAATGCAAATATAATTGAATTGGAATACAATGCCTAACATTACAATTTATCATACAAAGGTTTAGAATGTAGAGGTATTAAATAAGTAACTTAAAATTCCATATAGACTTCATGTTTGTTTATTATAATGAAATAAAAACACTTGTTAATGTAATTGCAATTTAACATACCATTGGTTAGAATGTAGAGATATGAAATAAGTAACATAAAAATCCATTTAGATTACATGCACGTTAAATATAATAAGGTGATTTTTCAAATCTTGTTATCCTAATACACTATGAAATAAATAAAACCCAACTAAAGGTAAGACAGATGAAACACCACTAAATGAATTTATTTTGACTAAATATAAGATTTATTAATGCATTATCATTTGCGAGGATAAGAATTAATTAACCAAAAATCTGTTCTAATTTATGGCCGCCGAATTAACTGTTTATTTCGGTAATCCCAAAGTGGGAACGCTGGCTGGATTTTTACAGCTGTAGCTACACTAGATCGTGAGCATTAACTGGCTAATTAATGGACACCCTATATTGATGGCAAGCACTTTAAGGCAATAAGACGCTGATCATAATGACTACAACAGTCACGAAGCGTATTCCGCTCTCGGCCCTTCACCCAATGGATTAATACTGCCAACAAAAATTGGAAGGCGTGCCTGCGTCCTGGTCGCGTTCCCTGGTGGAATTAGGGCAGAGATGCAACATCCCAATCATGGTAGTTACTGGAATGGTTTTGAAAGGCTAAAGACATTTATGTCAACATGATGTAATCAGTAAACAATTCCTTACGGACTCCGCAAGTAATTCTAACACGTCTCCATAAATGAAATGTCAAGGTAATCAGGAATAAAAATAGAGTACCGTATAATCAATGGAGATAAAAATAAGTGTGTAAAACCTAGATTAACCCTGTTGGTCCAGGCTGTCTTGACCATAAAAGGTATCGATGATTTTTTCTAAGAAAACAAATTCCACGATTTTAATAAGTTTATAGAGTCATTTACAACAGGCAAACTATATCTGTCTTATGCGAGCTAAAAACAGCATGCCAGCCGAGTATACAAATGAGCAGACAATAAGCAGTCGGTCGCTAAGAACCCCGTCTAGCCAAGCAAAGTAATAAGAAAGAAACAAACATAAAGGGGAAATCTGAAACTCAAATCGGTTGTCTATCAATAGCCAAGTGACATCGATGATTTGATAAAAGGATATCCATAATTCCAACCACGAATCGCATTGTAGCTGGAACCAAATTCGAAAGGGCGCATTTAACATGGTCAGGTACCCTAATCCAAAATTTGAATTGTTAAAGCTAACTCCATACCTAAGCGCCTCCCCTCAGACCCAACCAAACAAGCTATGTGCACTTTGCATGAATTGACAAGTCCTGATAAGTCTACTCTGAAAAGATATAGCTATAGAACAGGTGCGATTAAAGGAGGGTGAGCAGTGTAATGTCTAGTGTCTTAGAGAAAATAATGAAGGGAGGTACCCGTAGTGATGCAGGGTGAAGGGTCCAGTGGCTAAGGTACCTGTAAGGGTGAGCTGCATTCTAATGGTTACTGGGTGAGTAAGGAACGACATCAACCAGGAGACGACCACTGAAAAAAGGGATGGTGGGGCTAGATTTAAAACCATGACAGAAGAGAGGACCTCTGAAAGACTAACTGCAGATATAGGACTAGGGCAAGCCTCTAGAAGCGGAATTGGAGAGATTAATTTCAGAACTAAGTATCACTAAAAATGTGGTTTGTATCTCAAGGGATTATTTCGAGAAAATGGATGCATAAATAACGCTGAAGATGACAGCTGCTGGGAGAGGCACAACAGTGCCACCACTAAGTGATCGAGGTCTGTAAAAGATGCAGGTGTTGATCCATCAAGATGAATGCCAAAAAATGAACTGGATGCAGCATTCAGAAGGCACAAGATCTGGTAAGCTGGATAGCATGAAAAGCATCTCTGGTGAGGCACCTGTTTGAGGTCCATGAGTAGGTTTTGGGAACTAAGCATCATGCCAATGGGTGGTGCATCAAGAACCCAACTAACAGATCCAACAAAAGTTCCAGTGAGTCCAGATTCGCATAAGAACGTGGTCAAACTATTTACACAGTTGTAGACTGTAACTTTTCCATACAGAATGAGAATAAAACCTCGTGCAACCAACGCAATGAGAATAAAAATAAAAACCTTAACTCAATCCAGAATATAAATGATATCTATTTTACACAGTCCTAGGATAAATTTTACGCCATCCAGAATGAGAATAAAAATATTATGCAGACCTGAGTAATGGAAATACAATAAAAACATTTCCACAGTCCAGAAAGTACACAACAACTAATTACACTGTCTTTCATTCTACCTAAGGGCGTACCTTTGCCTGCTTGCCTCCTCCGAAGGTTTGTCTGCGTGCTCCGTGCAATCCTGCTTCGTGCCGACCGTTGAGGACTCACAAGTACCTCCCAGCCAAACGCTAGGGGTACTCTGCTTCCCCCTTAGCCCCCCGAGCCGCAAAGGGGCCACACACAACCCAGACGATAGCCTAGCTTCTCATCTCGCCTCCAAGGCAGAGCTACCACTCAAGTCAGCTGAGAATCCCCAACTCCTACAAGAAATCAGTCCAGTCTCTAGTCTGGCAACATAACAATACCAATAGCTGAAAAAAGGTCCCCTTCTTTCCCCCTCTCCCTTTCTTTTATCCAGTCTCAAACCCTAAATCCTCCTTCTAGGTTTTCCCCCCTTTTTCCTTTTTATTTTCTTATGTTTATTTTTATTTTTATTATTATTATTATTATTTTTTTAAACTCAAAGAGTAAGTGCGCTCATTAATACTTCCCTTTTATTTTTACATGCATAACTTTTTATTAATGGTAGAGGCGGTAGGGATTAATAAATTTACAGAAAGAGAATCCATTATTCATTTTCTGTATTCTATAATTTAAATATTAAGCAATACACGACAATTGTTTATAATATACATTTATCTTTTCATTTTTCTATTTACATGCATGCATTTATCATTGTAATTTATCATTATCCATCATTTAAATTCACCATTAATATATGTGTATATATATATATATATATATATATATATATATAGGATAATGAGATATTAAGGTGATGGCAACATGTATAAGGGGAAAGTAAATGTATTACATAAAAAGGAATAATGAGGAATTGAGGGGAGAGATGGCGATTTAGTAATGTGAACAGGACATGACAAAGGGAGATGGTTACTGGAAGATTAAGGTGATGCAGGATGGTTTAATAAAGTAGACATGGATAAAGCGAGGATAATGGTCTTAGTTTTTTTTTNTTTGTGTTTTTTTTTTTTGAAATTTTCTTTATGTTACACTACGAAGGTGATGTCATTCTCCCATCAGTTAGGAATCAATTTTCTTCCTTGCAAAGTTTTAGAACTATTAGATTCTCTTTAACACTTACCCTCGTTATCGTCCCAAGAATTTCATGAATACCAACTATTACTTAGGTGGGTTATTTTTATTCCAGGGTCTGCTCTTAGGGTTAGACTAAATTTTACCCTAACAGTTTTTAGACTTGTACTAGATTCTGAACTGGGCATCACTGAGTTAGGGAATTTGTTTAGGAATCTCTCAAAGCATTAAGGTCTTAGGGATAATAGGTTTGTTTCCTTCATCCCCATCAAGGCGACATGCCCTTCAGGATGCACCACTTGCTCCAAGGGTGCCACTCGCCTCGTTCAATTTTTTTACGCGACGTGCCCTTCAGGATGCACCATGTGCTCCAAGGGTGCCACTTGCTTCTCGTGCTTCTTTTGTGAGATGTGCCCTTCAGGATGAACCACGTGCTCCAAGGGTTCCACTCGCCAACTGGACTGATTGGTAGACATCTATAACCCCTGGAGTCAACACTCCACCAGTTGAACTTGTAGGAGACTAAGGGTTCTAAGGAATAAGGCCCCCGCCTTATTGCGCACTCCTTAGAATCATTGTGAGCGACTGTCGCAGTCTGCTCTCACGGCATCGTGGATCCTCTCGAACTAGGTAATCGTTAACCTACAGTTTGAGCCACGGCGGGAGTGCTAGTAGGCAGTGACAGGGTTGTTGTCCACCCCTCTCCCTCAACCTCTCTGGAATCTTGTGTGGCCCCTTTACTCCATATGTGAGTCTGGTCGGCAAGCTATCGTCAGCCTGCATCATCAACAATCACGTCAAAAATGTCAATCATCAAATCATCGAATCAAATGAAACATCATAGTAAACATATCAACCCAAAAGAACACTCCCTGACTCAGTCCGGAGTCCAAGGGGGTTCTACCGATGCCTCTGCATCCTCAAGGTTAAAAACCCTGCACACTCAAAAAACAGAGTCAATAGCACCCGTCTACATCAAATAGTAACACATCATGTTATCTATCAATCGCATCATAATCAAATATAAATGGTCTAACATCATAAAAGTCCATATCACTTGTGAGCAAGTGTCCTCAAATAATAATCTTTCTCAGTGCACCAGAGCGGGATGTTACACTTATGTGATGGTACCAACAGAGTCTTCTACAATTCATTTGTCTCAGATCATGGTTTAAAATGTTTTGGTGATATGGATATTTGGTTGATTAAAACATGGCATTGAATGGTTTAAATGATCTTGATAGAGGATAATAATGGAGCTCTTTTGAATAAAAGAACTATACTTGAGTTCTAGTGTTATATTATCATGACAAAGAATGGGTGCTCTAGACCCTTGCTACTATGGTTATGCGCCTTGTTCGAATTTCATATATGGTTTCACATGGGGTTATGTTCCTAGCACATTGTTATTTAAATAAGTTGTTATTACCAAGGGGTGGTGCACTATGAAAAAGTGATATGGAAATGGATATTTGGTTGATTAATTTTTTAGTGATATGGTGAATTGGTTTGTCTCGTATGTTGAATTGAATGAGGTTGGAATGGAGAAATGACGTGCATTTTTTGCACTTCACTCAAAATCCCCTCGATCCCATCACCCTAGTCATTCTTGCATTTTGGTTTTGGCTCTGGTAGTTGTTGTTGTTCCACCTTGTTCGGTCGCAAAGAAGATATACAATCTTGTTTTTCCTCGCACAAGTGTTTTCCACATATGGGTTTTCTTACTCTTCCATCTATGATAGTTACATTTCCATTTGTGATTATTAAGTTGTTATGTTACTTTTTAACTATGTATTGTTGTTTGCATCCTTGGTTTCTCATGGTGGTGGTTTTGGAATGTTGTCACTTAAAAAATAAAATGGTCATGCTCTTCTTATTGTGTGTAATCTTCGCATAGAATTGTTGAATAAAATTTATAGGGAAACCTGCTTGGTCATGGCTTAGGTTTTGGGGTCTAGCCTCTCTATGGAAATTGATTATTATGGTATGAAAAAGCTTTGCTCTTTGCGAGTACCCGATCTATTGATTATGATAATAGGTATCCATGTTTAAGTTTTTGCACACCATGTTCATCTATGTGACTAGTTTACACATGTTTTTCAACCCTATGTGTTTTAATGTGAACTGATGAAAGATTAAAGTGTTTCTTTCCTTTGCTTGGAAAGACCCTGAGTTGTTAGTTGATTTCTTATGACCTCATCATTTCTTGGAAAGCATTGCACAATTTTAACTTAATGCCACCCAAAAGTTGATGGAAGAATTATGCATGCTTTTGGTTTGGCAAAGGTTTGTGCTTGGACTCTCATATTATAGTGTGTATTAAAGGGATGGCTTCATTTTGTTTCATGTTGGAATTGGCTATCTATTGTTTTGGAAAGCTTCACAACCGAGATAATTGTTACATATTATTATTATGTGTTAAATCGTGATAGGCCATGAGATTTCAGCACTATTCGAAGCCTTAACCCTCTAATTGAACTACCAATACATACCTTCCACTTTCTACATTAAACCCTAAATACTAAATCGAGATTGTCTTACTCTAGTTCGATGGTTTGTGGGAGCATTGTGCATTCTTGGTTACTTGGGCATGATTTTGTTGCTTTCGTCATTTAGCAATTCTGGAAGAAGTCTGTACCTAATTTCTTATTTGAAGCTTGGGATTAGAGTATTGGAGGTTATTTGGTTCAAATGTTATGTTGTTTATATAAAAAGACACCTGAGTCTGAATTGATTGGGGCTCATATAAGAGTTATAACTTCCAGTTTGCTTGCATTGAACAATGTTGAAATAAATGATGGATATAAATGGTTGTAAATGATGTGTGTGTTCCTGTTGGTTTTAAAGGATTTAGCATTGGAGTTAATTTATGATTATGGCTCAAAGGCTATTGTGGTTTCTCATATTGATTGCAATGTTGTTCGTTATGATTATCATATAATGATTATATGGATGAAAAGGTTGTTGTAATTAAATAATCCTGGGAAAAAATTTATTGTTTGGAAGCCAACAAACAATTTTTTGAAAGAAAGTAACAGTTTAAATTGTTGTTTTGAAAAAGTGAACATTGTTAAACTTTGAAGGTCTGAATAGAGATATGTTTTGTTTGCATGTTTTTATTTATTTTGAATTGAACGGTATCCATATTATATACATGTCATTCTATCACTTTTCGCTCATTACATTACCATCATAATCCCAATTTCATTTATTGCATCCTTGTTCTGTGAAATAAATTTTAAAATAAAAATTATGTGCAAAAGGATAACACAACAAAGATTGATGACTAATATTTTGATACTTTATGACACAATAAATAGTTTGATTAATTTTTTAACAATATTCATGTATTAATTCCCTATCATTATACCACTTTTCTCTAATTACACTCCCTCCATATGTCCCATGAGCCCTGTCACCCCCTGTTCACCCGACGATTAATAAATGGTTTGTTATGGATGGATTTGCATGTATCTGGTGTCAATTTTTGAGTCAATTTATTATTCATGTAAGAAGAGTATCATGTATGGTTTATTAAGACCTTCATTACTGATTAAATACTGCTACAAGATGATTTTCTTCAGTAGGGGTAGCCATGGAAGAAATAAAAAAAGAAGGGGGAATTGAAACCGAGGTCCTTGAAGGCCTAGATTCTCCATACATTTTGATGATGACCCCAAATAATTGAACCAGTTGTTCCAAGATGGGTTCTTTAACTATATTGGTCATGGAATAGTACAACCTCGACTAGAAATACCTCCTTTCTAGCCTCAAAACATCCCTGTCATTCTTGTTCCTCGACATGTGTCCTTGCAACCAGAAGTCCTTGCAAATGATGGATGCCAAGAGATCGTCAACCCAACTGTCTCTCACCAAATTGAGTGGTGAAACAATTAATACCAACCACCAAATACATATCTCCTTAAGGTAGATGATTACGTCATTGCATCAAACAGTGGTCCGAAGATGACGTAATTTATAATATTATTATACAAGGCGCCTTCATGTACCTGAAGCAAATCTATATATAAGTAAAGAATTCATTGTTACATATACTGTTAATACTTAATATTTATTATATTTATCATTTAAAAATAACTATATATCATATAAAAATAACTAAGGTGAATTCCTTAATCTGCCAATTAAATACGTTACATCATTTTCCATTATACAAAACTTTTTCTTCCTATAAAAATAGAGTTTCTTTTATAATATAAAAGGGCTTTTATCCATATTTATTTTCCTAAACTTTTAATCCATACTATAATTATTATAGGATTTCATGTTGGAAGCGGTGTATAGAAGGCTTCTAAAATTAACAATATTATAACCTTTCACCTTCTGATGTTCATATAATTTGTTTGTATAGTATTGAAATATCACCCAATTGTTATCATGCAACGATATTGGAAATTTCCAACACATAGGTTAATTTGAACATAATTTTTTTTTAACAGTTAAATCTTAATATGGTCGCTTGAAACTTAGTGCATGATTAAAATATGTTGTACAAATAAATATCAAAATTCTAAAGTAAACAAATACTAGAATATGCACGAGAATAATTGATTTATTGTATGAATTACTTAAGACATTGGATGTCAGAATCATACTTTCACAAGGGAAAGATTATTAACAGAAATAAACTTGATCGGTTAGAAATTCCACCAAACGTTGATATCTGAAGACGCGTCGTAAACATATGTGTGATTGGTAAGATATGAGTGGTAGACAGATAGAAATCTAAATCAAGGGCACAATTCACTCATGACAGTTAAAGCCTTCCTCTCAACCGTCCAACAATCTAAATTTTAATCCTAAAAACTAGGATTACAATTCTTCAGCACTGTAAACCCTGAGATCTATGTGAATTAATATTTAGGGGGGGAATAAATATAGTTGACATACACAGCCTATATTAAAGTGCTATCGGACCTGAATACTAATTGCTAACAGACTGGAATATCAAATCGCGATCTGCCAGAGTTGAATATTAAACGCTAACATACCTGAATATTAAGTCATTGTCTGCATTAACATACTTGAATATTAAGTCACTAACATACTTGAATATTAAATCGCTAAGAAAATAGTTTAAACAATTAACCGAATATTAAGTCACTAACATACTTGAATATTGAATCACTAACATACTTGAATATTAAGTCGCTAACACACTTGAATATTAAATCGCTAAGGCAATAGTTTAAACAATTAAGTGGTTGTCAATTAGATTCACATAATAAAACTATGACTACCATATTCACATGTTCACGCTATCTATTACATATTCTAGGTTGTTGTCTATTAAAAATACACATTGTCTATATGCTATCAACATGATATCAATGAAATTGCTAATCATAAACGATGCAATCAGTATGTTGTTACTAGAATCCTGTCAATCTGCTAATAATAAGATCGAAGTCAATAGATATACCTGGTCGTTGTCTCATTACCATTAAAACACATGACATAGAAACCAAAAGATATAAATAAATTGCATGTGTAAGAAAATGAATCGTTGTGTAAGTGTAGGAATATAAATCATTGTGCATGTGTGTGCAATTAAATTGCTATCCATTAGAAGGAACCGATTCACCATATCTTTGTTGGAATCTTATCAAATGCTAGAACAAATTCATAAACGCAGGAAAAAGAAAAACACATGTACCATCAACAAAAATAGGTAAAAGAACGCACAAACAACTCATTAAACAGAGAGATTATAGAAACCCATAGATCATTAAAAAAAATGCAGAGGTGAGAATTCGTGGTTGATTAATGAGCAAGTGGAGCAGTTAATGAAAAACGTAGGTAGAAGGATTCGTGGATGATTAAAATTTAGGTACAAAATTCAAGGAAGAAAGCTGGTAAAATTTTGGTGGTTGAATAAAACGTTTGTACAACAGTCAATGAAAGTCGCTTGGAAAATTTGTGAAAGTAAAGGGGTATGAACTTTATCAATCAAAATCTCGATCGTGTAACATTTCTGGGGTAAAATCGAAATCGATATATATATATATATATATATATATATAAACATTGTTATAGAAATAAAATCACAATCACTAAAAATTCAATAGCAGTCACTTCTTCTCAAAATGTTGTCAATTTATTACCTAGCGGTCACTATATGTAATCGTAGACAAAATACCCAACCAAGCACTGGGATTCATCACAAAAATTGCAGAGATAAGGCACAAAGATAATCCAACAAAGACACAAATATAAAACATTCTACAATGAATCAATCAACACAAAGATGTGTAAGGGTAGACATCTGAGCAAAAGATCCTTCGCTCATCATCGACACACAAAAAAGTAGGGCATTAGAATCTATAGGTCATTATGCACCGAGGTGATGACCTTCGATTCGGCTCCTGTCCAACTTCTCAGGTGTGGACTGATGATCTAAGGATGAGGACGAAAGATAAAGCACAACCTCTTTATAATAATCAATAAAACAAAACAAAACAATCCTAGAAATCATGGATCAGTTACCAAGGAGTTCAATTCAATGCAGCGAAAGTAGAGCTATGATGAATTTATGTTCTCGATTAAAAATGCTGAGTAAAACACATTTTTTTCTACAACAGAAGTACAATAATGGCCATTCAAGAACAATATTAATCTACCATTCAAATAAAAGCATGTGTACAGTAGCCCAAGGTGACAACTCTGAGTCATTGTGCCTCGTGCTCTCCATACAACTCCCGCTTTCCGACTGATGTGACTTTACTAGTACCTCTCAGCCAATGCTAGGGGTACTCTTCTTCCCCCTGAGCCCCCCGAGCCACAAAAGGGCCACACACACTAAACCAAGAACAACTAGCACCCAACTCGCCTCACAAGGTTGAGCTTCCACTCGTTACCCAAGATGGGTATCCCAACTCCCACAAGATAAGTCAGTCAAGAAAACAATTCTACAGCGTAACGTTACGCATAAAATATCATCCCCATACCCTCCTCCTTCAACCAATTTATAGGTTTTCTAAGTGATTTCTTTCCCAAATTCCCATTTAATTAAATTTTCATTAATTTAATTCAGAAAAATCTCCTTTGTACACATGTCACCCATCCCCCTAGTGGCACCAGAAATTAATTTCATTAATTATTTAATTATTCCTATTTCGCTCACACACCTAAAAGCATTCCTAAAATTTCTCCTTGGTGTCCCCATATTCCCTTACATATTTTAAATGACTTACACCCTTACTAAATTCCTAGTCGAGTTCATATTTAGAAAGTTCTTAAAGGAAAGATTCCTTACTAATTTAGTCATTCTCTGTTTTCCTTACGTTTCCCTTTTTCTTTATGTTTCCCCCTTTTTTTGTTAGTTTCCTATTTCTTTTAAGATTCCCTCTTTTCCCTTTTTATCTAAAACTCAAATGAGCAAGTGTAGAAAAACCACCTCTTTCTCTTTTTAATTAATAAAATTTAATTAGCACATGTACAAAACAATCATTTCTTTTAAAAAAAATGTAATCCCCCAAAGTAATTTGTTTTTAATAAATTAATTGAATTTCTTACCCCCTTCTTGTCACATGTTTGATTATGATTATTATTATTATCATTTTTTTTACCACAAGTATCACTTAGACCTAGATTTTAATTTCCTAGGTTGGGTGACATTTGTATTTTTGAAAATTGTCTTTAAACCTTACTTATCACGTCCTTAATTTTAAGGCCAACTAGTTTTATTCACTTACCCGTCGAAATCGAGATGTGCCCTTCAGGACGCATTAGGTGCTCCAAGGGTGCCACTCACCTCTTTCCATTTTCCTTACGCGACATGCCCTTCAAGACACACTACGTGCTCCAAGGGTTCCACTCACCTCTTTCCATTTTCCTTGCACGACGCACCCTTCAGGACGTACTACGTGATCCAAGGGTGCCACTCACCTCTTGAATGGATTGGTAGACATCAAAAACCCCTGGATTCAATACTCCGCCAGGTGTTCTTGTGGGAGACTAAGGGCCTGTAAGGAATAAGGCCCCTGCCTTATTGTGCGCCCCTTAAAATCATCGTGAGAGTCTGTCGCAGTCTACCCGCAATGCATCATGGATCTTCTCGAACTAGGTAATTGTTAACCTACAGTTCGAGCCATGGTAGGAGTGATATTAGGATGTGGCAGGGATGTTGTCCACACCTCTCCCTCAATGTATTTGGTTGTCACGTGTGACCCCTCTACTCCACATGTGAGTCTGGTTGGAAAGCTATCGTCAGCCTCCATCATCAACAAATCATGTCAGCAATAATAATTAATCATCATAACATCTAATCATATGTACATATGTTATATCTATAACAATCAACCCCAATATTTCACTCCCTGACTCGATTCAGAGTCCAATGGGTTTCATCGATGCCTCTACATCTTCAAGGTCCAAATTCCTGCACACTCAGGAGAATCCACTCAATAGCACCTGTCTATGTAAATACAGAAAATAACATATAATCACATCCATAATGCCTCATAATCATAATCAAATGACCAATAGTATAATAATTCAGATCACTTGCAAGAAAGTGTCCCCAAAGAATAAGTTTTCTCAGTGCGTGCAAGCAAGGGATGTTACATACATCCCCTCTTGGTCTAAACTTCATCATGAAGTTTCACAGTATATAAGTGCTGAAATAATGTGTTTCACGGTATCATAAGTTTATCTATCAAACAAAAATGGAAACTGTTGGCGCATATCATATGCGTCCTCCCATGTCGTCAAGTGCGGACTATAGTTGTCCCACTGGATCTTGAATTGATCTATTGTTTGAAATCATAGTTTTTGAATGCGATGATCTAGGATGTAGATCGACTCAGCCGTGAGCACCCCCTTATCTGATACCTGAAAAGAACTCATGTCAATAACATTGTAGGATCACTAATATAATGTCTCAAAACATATACATGAAAAACATCGTGCATACACCTCAAAGAATCAAGCAAGGCTAGTTGATAGGCCACAGGTCCCTTCCTCTCCACAATATCGAAAGGTCCCATGAGCCTAGGAGAGAGTTTATCTCCCTTTCCAAAATTGATCAAACTCTTATGTGGTTTTACCTGCAAGAAGACTCGATCACCAAATTTGTAACTACGGTCGACATGATGCACATCGACATAACTCTTATGTCGATACTGCGCTTCTTTGATCCCATGTTTTATTGTTTTCATTTGATATTCCATTTCTTGGATCACTTCTGGTCCCACAAGGAACCTATCCTCAAGCCGATCCAAACTCAAAGGTGTCTGATACGGCCTCCCATAAATAAAATCGAAAGGCGCCATCTTAATGGTGCTTTGGTAACTGTTGTTATAAGCGAATTCTACTAGTGGAAATAATTCATCACAACACTTATGTTGGTCCATCACATACATGCGCAACATGTATTTCAAGACTTGGTTTGTTCGTTCGATCTACCCGTCTGTATCAGGGTGATATGCAATACTAAATTTATGTTGGGTTCCCAAGGCCTCTTGGAAACTAGTCCAAAATTGTCAAGTAAACATCGATCCTCGATCGGATATAATCCTTTTAGGCACGCCATGCAACCTCACAATCTCACTGATGAAAACTCTAGCTATGTCAGTTGCTTGATACATCATATGCATAGGAATAAAATAAGCACTCTTCATCAGAGTGTCGACTACCACAAAAATCGAGTCATGTCTCCTTGCCGTCAGTGGAAATAAAACAACAAAATCCATCGAAATGACCTCCCATTTCAATTATGGAATAATGTGAGGTTGTAGTAATCTTGCTGGATGTCTATGTTGAGCCTTCACCTGCTGAAATTCTAGACATATGGCCACATAGTTGACTATGTCTGCTTTAAGTCCTTGCTAGTAGTCCTTCTCCTGGGTGAGCCATGTACACTGCTTTGTGAGCCTCGTTTAGGATCAAACTCCTCAACTTGCCATTCGTTGGTATGTAAATTCGGTTTTTAAATCTCAATAATCCATCATCATCAAATGTAAATCCTTGAAATATTGGTACCATCATTGTGTTTTGTCCGATAAAATCCTTGACCTCTTTGTACCAGTCATCGTCGCACTATAAAGATAGAATCTTTTCACGTAGATTAGTCTCAAGAGGCAACACCAAAAATATGCGTGGTCTCTGACCCAATGCATCTTCCACTCGATTCATTGTTCCTTTTATGTAAGTAATATCGAAATCATACTCGCTAAGAAATTCCGACCAACGTCATTGTCACACGTTTAGGTTACTTTGCATAAAGATGTGTTGTATTCCACAGTGGTCTGTTTTTAGTTCAAATTTTCGTCCAATAAGGTAGTGTCTCCAAACTCTTAAGGCATAAACAATGGCTAACAATTCCAAATCATGCATTTCATAGTTCTCCTCATGCCTTCTCAATTTCATCGAGCTGTAAGCAATCACTAGATCGTCTTGCATCAAGACTTCGTCTAAACCTTCCTTGGATGCGTCAGTGCATACCAAGAATTTCGCGTCCATTTCAGGGACCTTTAGTATTGGGGTTGTTGTAAACAACTCCTTGGGCCTCTGAAATGACTCCATACATTTCTTGGTCCAAACAAACATCTTATTCTTCTTCTGCAATTTAGTGATTGGATTTGCTATCTTTGAAAATCCCTCGAGAAACCGTCGATAATATCTTGCTAAACCCATGAAGCTACACACTTCCAAGACATTCGTAGGTGCAAGCCATTCTATAATAGCCTCGACCTTTGTTGGATCCATGGATATATCTTCGTCGGAGATGAACTTCCCTAAGTAGTGAATCATTGATTGATAAAAGGAGCATTTACACTATTTCTGTTACCCATGATTTTGGTCATCATGATGATGTATGGATGATGGTGTACTCAGGCTCTTCATAAGAACTTTCTCTTGAGAAAAGTTACTTTCTTCTCTTTCCAGAAATATCATTTTTGAAGGAGGTTTGTAGGCTGCTAGTATATTTTCCCGCGAGAATGCGTGATTCTCACAGGCTGCCTTAATCCAGGGTGCGAGAAGTTCGCACTGTGTTGAACTGCTAGGGTGCGAACTATTTCTTAAGCAAGGAAAAAGATGAATTCTCGATGCTTCTAGAAGGGAATCTTCTAGAAGGATGAGATGGAATTCAAATGGTTATCCTAGTACTAGATTCCCTGATATTTTGGGATCATTCTTATCCAAGTAATTAATTCATTCTCTCCTATATATTGAGGGAATTCTCATGGAAAAGGTTAAGAAAGGTTAAGCAAGATTCATTGGAGAATTAGTGAAAGAATTGTGTGAAGGATTGAAGCTACAGTAGCTTGGAAACTTCAGCAAGGATATCATAAGGGTTTTTATCTTCTTCATGCAAGTGAGCAAGTGTGTGTGTCAGATCCAAGGGCCATCGAAAGGAAGTTTGCGACATCAAGGCTCAAGGTTGTAATATTTACTTTCCATTAATATGATACAGTAATATGTCCCTTTCCCATAAAGCTAATTCCACTTTATTGCATAATTCCTTGATCATATACATAGATTGACTGTTGAATAGATTGTGCTTTCTTCACTTTGGTTGGTTTGTGTTGCCTTGGTCTTGACTGCACAAGAGCACTGAAGCGAAGCGGGAGAAACAAAGACCATAGGAAGCGATAATAAGGTATGTTATTATTTCTTGCCTCCTAGTTAATTCAATAGTCAAAATCTAGGGAAAGAGTATTATTCTGTCTTTCTTTTTTCTAGATCCAAGTGGATCTAGGGAGATCGGTTTGTGTCCGCACTTACGGATTTATCCAATAACAAAATTGGCAACTCCGCTGGTGAACAATCCCATTTTCTTTGTGGCTTTCTGTATTTTTCTGTGGCCATCTTCTCTGGTTTCACTTTTCTCCTATCCTATTAGTCTCTGAGTCTTCAGGATATCCTGATAGACCTTCTGGGTCCAGAAGCCTTTTTCAATTTTGCTTCATTTTTCAAAATTTTGACTATGTTCAGGAATTCTCGCATTGTACTTCATTGCAGCTTGCAAGAATAGGTAGAGTTCACACTCTGCCTTTAGGTTTCAGTGCGAGGTTCTCGCACCCTGCTCAAGGGTCACCTACGAGAATCAATGATTCTTGCACTGTGTTATATTGCCTTCCTGCGAACATCATTTTTTAAAAAATTGAATTTGAGTTTTGGTATTTCCAACTGCCCAGATCAGTTTGATGGCCTCTTATGAGTTTCTTGGACCATTGATTGATATTTTTCTTGTGTTTGTTTGTATACATGAATAGTCTTAGGGTTCCAAGGCTTTTCTTGTCATTTTGCGTATTGACTTTCGTTTCTTGACTTTTCGTGGCAAAACCATTCTCTCTGACTTCAGACTCTGAGTGTGTTTGATTAGTTAAGAACTAGTGATTGGTTGAAAGTTGAGTGCTTGGTTTTTTCTCATTTTCTTATTGGTTTGAAAGATCATTTTCGTTTGCATTGAGAAGACTACTTTGGTTTGCTCTTTATTTTTGCTTTCATTGAAAGAGTTGATTGAGTTTGTCATTGCTTGTTCATTTGGCTTTTGATTTTTAGTACTCTCGCTATTATAGTGTGGGTCCTTTTTGAAAAGTGAACAAAAAGTTTTTCTTTCAAAAAATTATTTTCTCTTTAGAAAACATTGAAAATCAAATTATTTAGATTGTTGAAGTATTTGAAAAAGAGACTATAGAGCATTGTCATTTGATAAGTGATTGTTTGCATTTACATTTTAAAGGAAATTTTGCATTGTAGTTCAAGGTTGATCTAGAAGACTTTTTTCTCTCTCCCATACATAGGATTCATCGAACGAAAAGTGATATATTTAATTCTCATCCTTGCATTATTGGGTCAGAGTCATACAACATAAGTTTCATTTCCGTTACCTTTGAGTAAACAACAACTCTTAATAACACTGTGTAATCATAAAATTTATCTAGTAACTCTTTTCTAGGGCTCTATTACACCAACATTTAGCTAGGCTAGCGCTTTGGAATAGGAAGAGAGATACACTCTCCAAAGCTCAAAACACACAATAGCATCTTGAGTTACGGAGTGTTAAATTCCATTTGCAACATCTTGTCTTAGGAATCCCTTCTCACACAAGGGTCAAACACTAGGTCGCATTGATATTGGTAGAGTTACTCACCCTGCTTTGTTGATATCAGTGTAGAGATTGCACGTATTACGGGGATCACTCGGAGGTATACCCACAATGATGAGTGGAAGCCTTTTGAGTTGATTGCAGGCTAGATACCCTACCCTTGCGTGTGGATTGGACTGTCGACTGTTCCCCTAGGATTTATTGTTGTTGGTGGTGACCTTAGTGGCCTATCTTTCTAGGTTCTTACCCAAGGTGACTGTGAAGGGGAAAGTATTCACGGTACCTGGAATTGATGTTGACCAAACTCACTCGGGATCCTTGGAGGGTATACCCACGATTATGTGTGGGAGCTTGCACCAGGGTGTAAGTCTGTTAAGCAGGTCATTAGCGTAACTTTTCCACCCTAGCCCCACCCCTTCTCGTCTCGTTGTTGCGACGTTGGATTTCTTCACCAACTAGTGGCTTCGAAATTAGAAGGTCTTGTTTGCCTGGTGAATGCTTCCTAGATATTGTTTACTAGCGCGTGTTGTTTGTTTCTAGAAGTTGACCATAGGATTTTCTTCGCAAAGTTTGTCACTCATTTACAATATCTCCTCCACGTCGTTCACGTAGAATGCAGGGTTTATCTCCAAAGAATCTGGAATTTTCACAACCCTTTCCCACAAGCACACCTGGAGGCTCTCCGACACAGAGTGAAGCCACATTCGTCACCACACCACAAGTGGAACGAATTGACTCTCTAGAATGTTTTCGAATTACAAATACTTGAGAGGAATTTCAACCTCCTAGTGATTCACAACGCCCTTTTAAATGACTGAATTCTTCCAGAGAATTAGTTGTTACCTCTTCTGGATCACCTGTTGGGCCTTTTCCTAGCATAGAAGGCCAAGATCCTTTTTGGTCTGCAGGTGATTTTCGATGGACCCTTGCTGGTCCTAGTTTGCCTGTGGTCTCCGAAATCAACCCTCCGATTTTTTCTGAGACAGAGACTATATCGTTGAATACCACTTATCACTTTACTCTCCCTACCGAAATGGCCCATCTCGCAGATACTACGAATGTCCCAACCAGGTTCACTGCAGCTGGTCTTCCTCCTATAAACACCCAGCGAACGCCCAATGTCACTCTGACACTACTGCCCGAATACCATGTGTTGAATGCTTTGTTGAATGCTTCTATTCCAACACCTCCGCAAACCCCATCCGGTTCTCCAGGTGGTCCTTCTTTTCCTGGGCACCCTATTCCTGGTTTTATTCCGACACTCCCTCAATTTCCTTTTGGCAATCCTAATCCTAGTGGCACTATATCGTCCATTCCACCAAACTTGCAGATTCCCATTGGTGGACCAGGTGGTATGATTCAACTTCCTCTTACCGGACACGTTCCAGTTACTACTCCACCTTTGATTGGGACACAACTTCCGGTCGGGAATCCACTTATGATAGGGAGACAAATCCCACTTTTTGGACAAAATATGCCTCCCTCTTTGGCCCAGTATTGGAATCAGATGATACAAAATTATCAAACGACTGGGGGGCAGCAGTTTCCTGTCCCTACTATAGGCCAACCATATCTAGGTATACCAAATCCTATTTGGGGTACGAATGCTCAAACTCATGTCCCCGCTCAAGGTTATAATCCCTCGAGCTACTATCCTCTCCATCCACCACCGAATCAGCCTGGGTCTTCCCATTATGGGCAGACTGCTTATGGTCCTATTGGTTTGCCAACAAGGCTTCCACCCCAAAGTCACCAGTACCCACAAGTGAATCGACAATTACCTTTTCTTTCTACTTTGGATTTGCCAGATTTGTCTAGGATTCTAAATGATCCTATTCGTCACTCTCCCCAATGGCCAGCTATTCCCACCAAGCTTCCATCGGACATTCCTAAGTTCGACAGAAAAGTGGGAGAGGACCCGAACAATCACGTTTTGACTTTTCACTTATGGTGTTCATCCAACTCGTTGATGGATGACTCTATCTTTTTACGTATTTTTCAATGAAACCTTACTGGTTCTGCTGCGAAGTGGTATATCGAATTGCCATGAGGTTTCTTTTCTAATTTCAACACCCTATCTATGGCTTTCCTCACCCATTACCAGTTATCGATCAATTATGATACTAGGACTGAGATTTTGACTTCCTTCAAACAGACTAAAGGCACTCATATATCGGATCATATCCATGAGTGGCGAAGGAGGCGCTGTCTCATTAAACTTGAGATCCTTGATCAGTTACTAGCAGAATGGTTTACAAAATCATTTGTGAATGAAATCGGTAAGGAAATTTCCATGGGTGGCGTTGTCACAGAAGAGCAGGCTATAAGTCATGCTCAATATCTTGATCTCGTTTATTCACAAATAGGAACACTTTATGATTTATTACTTGAGTTACCTCGTCCTGGTACTTCCAGCACTTCAACTACTCCAGCTGCCTCACATGCAGCTGACGGTGTGATTGGTACTCCCCAAGCCCAATCACATTCGGTTTCAAGCACAAACCCTAAATCTTTTTCTTCTAATGTTCAAAATGCTCCGTCTCCTGCCACTCCCAACGACAAAACTTCTGAGGTAAATGTTGTCCAATCTACCCCAACCGGTAAAAATAAATCTAAAAAGGGGAGAGGTAAGAATAAGGAGGGAAAAAATAATAATCAAACAGAGAAACCTAAAACCACTTCTATTGAATATCAGGATAAGCGCAAACCACGATACCCTTGCCTTATCTGTGGTGATTATCATTACACGAAGGATTCTCCACGACGTGCCAAGGTAACTAAGTTCCGTCAGGGAACCCCAAAACCACATGCACCGACTGTCTTGTCCCAACCCTTCCCATCTCAACAACAGGCTTAGTTGGTCATTCACGACCAACCCTCCTCTTCTACGACATCATATGTTTTGATGTGTACTGGTGATTCTAAGCAGAATAAGGTTGCACTCACGACTCGAGCCAAAGCTTATTCTACATCTAAGGAGAAGGTTGGTGATTTACCTCCTGCTTTGGTACAACCCTCTCCAATGACTCCACCTACTGACATTTCTCTTCATCTCGAACGACTGAGCCTCGACACGGTTCTACGATCCCCCACAAAAGGTGTCGTACGAAAATCATCTTTCAATCCTCATGCTCGTGTGGCCCAGAACTACAACATTGTTGAAGATCTGGCCCAGGCACCTTCAGCGATGTCAGTCCTTGAAGTCCTTCAGTCTTGTCCTACACAAAGGAAGGCACTGTTGAAAGCTATAGGTGGAAATGACCCAACCGATATGAATTTAATAGTCTTTGACTTGGAAGATCACATTCCAAGGTTACCCCCTCAACTTGCATTTCAAATACAAGTTGTTGTCTTAGAAAAGAACATTTGTTGAACTGTTATTGATGAGGCAGCCTCGACTTGTGTTATGTCTCTAGCTTGTTGGAAAGCCATTGGCTCTCCTCCTTTGAATGAATCCTATAACACTCTTAAAGCCTTCAATGGCTCTGGTTTTAAGCCCTACGATGTTTTTCCTTCATTTCCCATTACACTAGAAGGTAAGACGGTCCAGGTTGAAGTGGAAGTCTTTGACGCTACCCTTGATTATAATCTTCTGCTTGGCCGCAGCTGGATCGATTCCATGCGTGATGTTGTGTCAACACTTTTTCATATAGTATGTTTCCCTCATAAAGGAAAGGTTGTTACCATTGACCAACTCACCTTTTTCAATTCTGATACTCATACTGGCAATGTATCGTTTATTGCTAAAACCCCGTCGGGTTATGAGAATGTCGGTGTAGGCCTTTTAAAGGACTCCTCGTTAATGTGTAATTTCCCCAGTCCTCCGCCCGATATTCCATGTCCATCTATTGTTTCTATCAACATCATTTCCATCATCCATCATGAACTTCCAGTGTTTTCCGACCCTTGGATAGTACCTGATCCTGGAGATCATCTTTGTTTCGACGACGCAATGTCGTTAAGTCCGGTTGAATCCGCCTATCAGGCCATTCAATCAACAACACCTTCTACCCCCTCTCTTGATGAGTTGTCTCCTGATCCTTTTTGTGTTATCTTTCCCACTGATGAGATGATCATGTCTGTCATGGAGGACACCCCTTGGGACGATGGGCATCATCATTCCATACTCTTTCTGGAACCACACACTCTTGAGAACTACCAACGAATTTCGCCTCCGACGACCATTGTTGTCATATCGACCGTTCCTGGGTCTGCACATGATGTGTTTGCCAAAGGGAACCTTAGTAATATCTCTCCCACGATTCCCATTGACATATCCATTAAACCTGGAATCGTAAAAAATGTCCATATTGGAGCTTCTTGTTCCCAGGATGAAATAGTCACCTATACATCCCTGTTCAAAGAATTTTGTGACATATTCTCCTGGAGCTACGAAGAAATGCCAGGTATCGACCCTGCAATTGTTGTACATGAGAGAAAAACATACCCCGACACTAAACCTGTCTGGCAATGCCTTTGTCCAGTTCACCCACGTAAAGTGGCTGCTATAAAACTCAAAGTTGAAAAGCTTCTGAAAGATGGGTTTATTTATCCCGTGGCTCTTACAGAATGGGTTTCCAATCCTGTTTCGATTGACAAGAAAGGCGACAGTATTCGTGTATGTGTTGATTATAGAGATATTAATAAAGCTTGTCCAAAAGACAACTTTCCAACCCCTTTCATCGACCAGATTGTTGACGACTATGCTGGAAGTGAAATCTTTTCCCTCATGGATGGTTTCTCCGGCTATAATCAAATTAACATTGCTCCCGAGGATCAACATAAGACTGATTTTATTTGTCCTTGGGGTACTTTTTCCTATAGGAAACTTCCGTTCAGTCTTAAGAATGCGAGCACGACGTTTCAACGTGGTATGTCTTATGCTTTTCATGATATCAAGCATATCGTTCAACCTTATTTGGACGATTTACCCACTCATTCTATGCACCGAGTCGATCACCCTACCCACCTTCGAGCCATTTTCGTTCGCTGTCGATTCTATCGTATACGTTTAAATCCTCATAAATGCGTTTTTTGCGTAGAATCCGGCCGTATTCTAGATTTTATCATTTCACGTCAAGGGATACGAGTGGATCCTATTAAGGTTGAGGCGATTCTTAATCTCCCTCCTCTTTCTACACTGTGCCAGTTGCAAAGTTTGCAGGGGAAAGAAAAATTTCTTCATCGTTTTATCCCTAATTACGCCGAGATCACTCATGGGTTTACGCGACTACTAAAGAAAGATTCAGAGTTCATCTAGGATACCATTGCCAACAATGATTTTGAAGCTTTGAAGTTGTCCCCCACACGAGATCCGCTTCTCTTTCCTCCCGATTACAGTCACGATTATTTCCTTTATCTTGCTGCCTCGGAGTACACTATTGGCATGGTTCTCATCCAAGAGGATGATGCGCACAATGAACATGTTATTTATTACTTGAGTCAAAGTCTCACACCAACTGAAATCAAGTATCAACATGTTGAAAAACTAGCCTTGGCTGTCGTTCAAGCCGTTCAATGGTTCTGACATTATATCCTCTCACACAAGACTACGATGATTTCTCATTGCAACCCTATGCAACATATTTTGACACATCAATTGCTAGGGGGAAAATACTCCAAATGGATAGTCATACTCCAGGAGTTTGACTTGGAATTCGATCACGCCAAGTCTAAGAAATCCTTAGTTTTTGTTGAGTTGATATGCGATTTTCCTCATTCTGCAACGGAAAATGTAGCAGTAGATTCATTACCCGATGAATCTCTTTTCCTTATTAGCACTGATGATCTTTGGTATGAGGATATCATTATATATCTCCAAACCCAAACTTTCCGGCCTGCTTTGTCTAGTACTGAACGACTTCACATACGCTATCAATCCCGTCAATATATTATCCTCGGGGATACTCTTTACCGTCGGGGAATTGACTCTGTTTTTCGACGTTGTCTCACGTTCGATGAAGCCGAGAGAGCTCTGAATGACTGGCATTCCAGAGCATGTGGTGGTAATATGTCTGGGTATGCTACTGCCCATAAGATCTTACGTGCAGAATATTTTTGGCCTTCTTTGTTTACCGACTGCATTACTGCCGTTCAAAAATGCCATGCCTACTAGACCTACAATCAGAAAATTCGGTAACATCCTGCTCCGCTTCATCCTGTGGTCTCAGTTGGTCCTTTTGCGAAATGGGGCATTGATTTCATGACATGTCACCCTCACTCGGCTGGGGGGAATGGTTACATCATTGTAGCCATTGATTACGTTACGAAATGGGCCGAGGCGATGTTGACATTCGATAACATTGGAAATACCACAACCTTTTTTATTTTTAATCATGTCATAACTCATTTTGGTGTTCCCCAAGCTATCGTCACTGATCAAGGTAGCCACTTTAGGAATTTTATGATGTCTGAACTTATGGAGAAGTTGGGTCTTCGTCATGATAACTCAATGCCCTATTATCCACAAGCCAACAACCAGGTCGAAGCAATCAACAAAATTCTCATAGCTATGCTTCGACGGATGATAGGAATTCATAAAACAAGTTGGCACACAATGTTGTTTTCGGCATTGTGGGTGTACCAGACATTTGTCAAGTCTGCTACTGGGTTTACGCCTTTTCAGTTAGTCTATGGTGTGGAAGCCATTCTTCCTATAGAATGTGAGATACCCTCTCTGAAGCTAGCTATTGAACTCCTACCCAACACTTCTGCTGAATAAGAACGTCTATTGTATCTTATCCTATTAGACGAAACTTGACGTGATGCCACTCTAGTAATAGAAGCCCAGAATAAATGTGTCAAGTCCCAATACGAAAAGCATGTCAAGCGTCACATTTTTTTCAAATGTGATCTTGTTCTGCTTTATGAACAGGATTGAGATGTGCTAGGAGATGGGAAATTCGAACCCATGTGGTGAGGTCCTTATATTGTTTGCCGAGTTTTGGAAAAAGGAGCATATGAGTTGGTTGATTACGATGGTATCCCTTTGAGTGAACCCAGGAATGGGTTGTACTTGAAGAAGTATTGTGCATAAATCATCTGTGCACAAGTACTTGTATTTTAATGTATCATATTTTGTGTGTGTTACTATAGTTTTCTTTTGTCGTTATCTGGCCTCTGCCCTTATGTGACGTTGTGCTTGATTTCCAGATGTCGGAGTCTTCGCTACCCTATATTGGCTTCACTGATGGTGCTAGTCATAGTACTCGAAACCTTGCTTCCACTGCGTGGAAAATTTATACCCCAACAAACGAACTTATATATTTACGAGGTGTGTGCCTCAGTCGTGCAACCAACAACATTGCAGAGTATAGCATTGTTATTGAACTATTGGTCGATGCTATCTCACTCAGAATTCGTCATTTGGTTGTACAACTTGACTCACAGCTTGTAGTACTACAGTTAAGTAATGTCTACTCTATTCGAAGTCCTACTTTATTATGGGTGTATTTGCGAATTCGCCTCTTGGAACGTTGTTTTGATCACATTGAATATCAACATATTCCTAGATGTCTAAATACATTAATAGACGCATTGGCTAATTATGTATTGGATAGACGTTTGAATCATTTATAAATCAAACACATCAAAATTTACACAATATAAAGTAAACCGGTAGAAGCCGTCTGTATATATAACAATCAAAAGAGTTTTTTACAAAAAGTTTGTCCGAAGACCAAAATGTCAAAAATGGAAGCTTATAGCTTCTACAAAGTGATGTCATGGATGACGTTCATGGTAACACACGACTACCCTAACAACCCTATGGAGCAGTCGACTCATAGATGCTGATACCCCTACAGTGTGACGTTGATCGCGTCGTGGAACCTCTTCCAGAGTCATGTCTGGAATGTCTGCAGTCAGTCCCTCTAGATTCTGTTCCACCACTTGGTAATCCTCAGCATACTGTGGTGTTGCTGCTACCTCTCCTCGCCTTTGGATAGGAGAAGTTCCAGGAGGTCTATACGGTCCAACATCTCTGTTATCAAAAAATGTTTTTGTATTAGTATTTGGATGAATATATAAAACAAAAACATTTGAATATGATAAAAAATTCAAAAACATTTAAAAAGAAAAATGTGTGTACTTCTTACCAAGGTCCCCTCACTGATCATCCTATGGAAATGCCAAATCTGGATCTCCTCGGAAATCCAACCCAACATAATCTTAGTCATCAACCATCAACATCTATGGTTGAAGCCAGTCAAAGAAAGTATCATCATATTTGATGATCGGTCCTGCTACGTGTCGAGCCATGAGTCGACACCATCTCAGCATCCATGGATCTCTGGGAGCCAGTAAATTCCATTCCTCCTGTATCCTCAGTAATGGGACCCTCTCAAGGAAGAAGGATACCAGCAAAGATCAGTACCCGAATTGCTTTAGGTCACCCCGCCTACATTTGGTTAGTTGTTTTTTATGCTGTGCAGCACTGCATCTGCCCAGTTGAATACTCGAGGCTTAGTACACTCAATAGCATACTGGAATTAAATCTGTAATGCCATATGAGGAGCAGAACTCCCAGCCATATGAGCTATAGTGAAAAGGATAGTACAGAGGGTCAAGTCTTGTACCCCCCATATAGCCACTTTTCCTTTCTTTCTCTCTACCTTGGGTACGCAGTATAAATTGTAGTACTCACTCATCTTTAGCCCACCACCTCTACTACCTGTCAGACTCACATAATACCCATGTCAGGACAATCCGGTTGAAAAGTAAATGTCCTCAATGTCTAAGGACAGTGTGTGGACTCCCACATGAAATGCCTGCTAATCTGGGTCCCACATACACACCAAGTACTCTAAAAGTCTGACTTGGGCCCTCATGCCCGGGATGCGAAAGTATTTCAAGAGCCCACAATCTCTCAACGTAGCTATGGTAGGTGGATGATTTTTGGCCATTGCATTATCCTCTTCATGTTCCCTTTCACGCCACTCTAGCACCATGTTGATGGCCAATTATCTACACAAGGAACACCATAAGTGGATTAATAATTTTTTTCATGCTTTGGATATCTTTCATTGGCTAAAACTTTACAAAAATTTTGGGCTTTGCGGTTCTCATAGGTGCCCTATATGCATAGTTCTAGAACCTCACAGGTGGCCTTAGACTCACTTGTGAGAATGCCTCATTCTCGCAGGCCTCGTATGGCCTGCCTGTGAGAATGCCAGCGCGCATGTAGGTCTTGAAAAAACAACTTACAAATAAGAATTTACCCAATGAAATTACAAATTTAAACCATGAAAATGTCAAGGACGAAGAGCTTACCTTAATGTTGCAAACGGCTCGTTGAATGGTGTCTTGTAGCTCCCGCAAATCGACGCCAAACTTAGAGGGTAAAAGAGGGGTTTTTGGAGCTCAATAGTGGAAATGTAAAATGATGTGGTAAAAAAGAGTATTTACTCATTTTATTTACTTTTACTATGTCATTTTGGGTTTTTATGATTATTTATCGATTAAACCTAATCCCTAATGTCATGTTGAGTATAATGACTTGCAGGCATGATGACTTTGATGATTAAATACAAGGATATGGACATATTTTTCTTCGTTATGATGTGTTTTTTATTGTTTTTTAAGGTTTTTACATAAAACCTCGAGCGTCATTTTTGTCCGTTCTTGCGCTCGTAAATACATGAGAACATGGTCGAGCATACTTTTATCACTTTTTCGAGCTCAACAAGGTTATATGAAAAAGGAACCCCCCTGGAGTCCTCTTTAATCTCTTTTCAGACTCTCTAAACATGAAAAGATCGCTGAGTGACCTTGCTATTTTCATGCTCGATAAAGTATTTGAAGTATGCATCTGGTGAGCGATAATTTATCTCTTTTTCGGTCTCATCCAGACTATTTTACAAAAAAGGAACTGAGAGAGTTCTCTTTTAAGTGTTTTTCCAAACTCTATAATCTTGAAAAACCTTCGAGTTTTCTATATCTGGACTCGTTAAACAAACATTGACAGACCCGTGATGGGACCGAACCACTCCTTCTTAGGGTTCGTTAAACATACTCCGAGGGACTCATCCGAAGGATGAGCTTAGATAAACAAGCATATGTTATCCTCCTCAAGCTTGCGTAAAAATAAAGAGGTACTTTCCAGAAATGGTGGGGGAAAATTTGGTAAAGGGATATGTTTTCATCGTTGTATTAATTGGCAGTCAGTGTCGCTCTTGAACATGACACCCCCTATTCATCATTTGAAGCCGGTTTGAGAAATCTATTTGTCTCTCATTCGATTTGCTACAAGGTCATTCCCTGTGTCGTCTTTGAGTCAATGCTACCAAATCATTGGTCGTGTCATTCATATATTCAAGAGAAGTCCATCTGAAACCTATATTGAGTCGGCCATCTGCAGTTGTCCATTCTCTCTGTGTCGGCCTTCCCTGTGTCCAAGTCCTACTCTATTTCACTTTCAAAATCTGTTACTCATTTCGTGTCATTGATGGGGGATACATCAAGGCCCTCCTGTGACGAGTTTTGTTCCGTCAACTTCAGCTCATTATCCAGAATCAAGACTTAGAAATTATTTAGTACTTTGGAGCTTGCATGCCTCAATGGCAGGTTTCCTCACTTTCGACATTGGGTTTACATCATTGACCCCTGATCGAATGATTCCATCGGATGTTCAAATTCAACTCATTTATTCACACTCGATGGATTGTACTATGGTACCTTGGGAGTCATTGACATCAATGGTGATTTCCCTTGCACTTGTTAACAGTTTCATCAATGATCGGTAATCAAGTGGTTTCTACCATGTTCGACTTCAACACATGTAATCACATGGTTAGATTCGTACTTTGGGCGATGAGATTGAAGACCCTGGATATCATCTTTGTGATCCATCTTGCGATGGAGTATGTATAATTTGTGACACATAGATCCACTGTGTATGTATCGTGGCTATGTCATCTTGATTTGAAATGTCTCGCATAGATCCACAATGTATTATGGTGGCTATGCTATATTTTGACGGTATGGATCCACAGTGTATGATTGGTGGCCATGACCCGTGTCTATAATTTCATTAGTATCTGATTTGAGTATGGGAATGCCTACCTCAGAATTGATATATATGATATTCTACAGATTCTTGGTTGTTCGTAGGTTTCCAATTAGATGTGCTCCTAGTTCTCGACACACACATGTAGCTTACAAAGTCTATCGGCTGTCACTGGTTCCAATACTCATACTTTGGGGGGCATTCTGTTACCCATGATTTTGGTCATCATGATGATGTATGGATGATAGTGTACTCAGGCTCTTCATAATAACTTTCTCCTGAGAAAATTTACTTTCTTCTCTTTCCAGAAATATCATTTTTGAAGGAGGTTCGCAGGATGCTACTATATTTGCCTGCGAGAATGCATGATTCTTGCAGGCTGCCTCAATCTAGGGTGTGATAAGTTCACACTGTGTTGAAATTCTAGGGTGCGAACTCTTTCTTAAGTAAGGAAAAGGATGAATTCTCGATGCTTCTAGAAGGGAATCTTCTAGAAGGATGAGATGACATTTGAATGGTTATCCTAGTACTGGATTCCTTGATATTTTGGGATCATTCTTATCCAAGTAATTAATTCATTCTCTCCTATATATTGAGGGAATTCTCATGGAAAAGGTTAATCAAGGTTAAGAAAGATTCATTGGAGAATTAGTGAAAGAATTGTGTGAAGGATTGAAGCTACAACAACTTGGAAACTTTAGCAAGGATATCATAAGGGTTTTGATCTTCTTCATGCAAGTGAGCAAGTGTGTGTGTCAGAGCCAAGGGCCATCGAAAGGAATTTTGTGACATCAAGGCTCAAGGTTGTAATCTTTACTTTCCATTAATATGATACAGTAATATGTCCCTTTCCCATAAAGCTATTTCCAGTTTATTATATAATCCCTTGATCGTATACATAGATTGACTGTTGAATAGATTGTGCTTTCTTCACTTTGGTTGGTTTGTGTTGTCTTGGTCTTGACTGCACAAGAGCACTGGAGCGAAGAGGGAGCAACAAAGACCATAGGAAGTGATAATAAGGTATGTTATTATTTCTTGCCTCCTAGTTAATTCAATAGTCAAAATCTAGAGAAAGAGTATTATTCTGTCTTGCTTTGTTCTAGATCCAGGTGAATCTAGGGAAATCGGTTTGTGTCCGCACTTACAGATTTATCCAATAACAATTTCCCATACAATTGTTTCTCTCGTAGACACTGTAGTACCAAGAACAAGTACTCTTCATGCTCCTCCATCATCCGAGAGTAAATCAAAATATTATCAATGAATACTTGGAAGAACTTGTCCAAGTACTCACAGAACACCTTGTTCATCAAACTCATAAATACCCCTGGGGTGTTCGTCAGTCCAAATGGTAACAAAATAAACTCGTAATGTCCAAACCTCGTCTTAAATTCAGTCTTAGGGACATCATCTTCCTTGATCTGTAAATGGTGATACCCTAATCTCAAGTCGATCTTTGAAAACACCGACACACCCTTCATCTAATCAAATAGATCATCAATCCTTGGAAACAGATACTGATTCTTGATCGTTACCTTGTTCAATTGATGGTAGTCAATGCAGAGTCTCCACGACCCATCCTTCTTTCGTATGAAAATAATAGGCACACCCCATGGTGACACACTAGGATGTATTAGTCCCAGGTCCAACAACTCCTTCAGTTGCATTCTCATCTCCTGTAACTCCAAAGTCGACATTCGATAAGGCGGTCTTGCTATTGGTTTAGTCCCCAGTTTTAGGTCTATGGTAAACTCCAATTCCCTCTCCAATGGCATCCTAGGTAACGCCTTCGAAAATACGTCTGCAAACTCTCTCACCATTGGAAGGTGTTTTAGACCTTCCTCTACTCCATTCTTGTTTAGCGCAAGGATTGCATAAATCTTACACCCCTTGTGCATGCTTTTTCGTAACTGCAAGGAAGAGATGAACCTCAAGGAAAATCCCTGGTTCCGAAATACAATCACGTGTCTCTATCCCTCGTCATTGACCAAGCTCAACCATTTCATTTTACAGTTGAGTATCACCTCATGCGATTCCAACCAGTCCATACCGATCGCAATGTTGTAAGATCCTAAGATCATGATGTATAGGTTGGCCCTGGTTGTTACACATTATTTTCCTCACCCTTATGACTGTTAATGATGTAAACCCGTATGTTTCCTTCAGAGGGATCAGTGGTCTGAATTCCTGAAGAAATAAGGGAGAAGAACTTTTCCTGAGTGAAGAAGTTGTATTTTCCTTGGTAAAAACCCTATTAAGGAAAATCGTCGTAGGTTACACTATATGCAAGATACGACGATGCCTGATTTCTTCACCCTGCTCTAAAGCTAGAATGTAATTCCATCGCAGGATGCACTATAGCTAGGGTGCGACGATTCATGTACATGGGAAAAATGATCATCTTCTCGATGTTTCTAGAAGGAGAATCTTCTATGGTGAGGTGGCCTCCAAACGGTTTGGATCTTACTCACTTTCATGATTTATTTGGATCATCCTAACCTCCTCACCTTATCCTCCTCAACTTATAAAAGGAGAGGAGCTCTCATGGAGAAGGTTATATTGGAAATTTGACTTGAAATTTTTATCTTGGTTAGAGTGGCTTTGAGCTTTTCTTTGTCAAGATAGATTGTGAGTAGCTTTCAGATCTACAGTCTTAGAATCCATGGATTAGAAGTGTGTGGGAAACAAGGAACTGTTGGAAGGAACTTGACAACATCAAGGAATCTAGTTGTATCTTTCTTCCACATTGTTTAATACATATATACTTTTCTTTCCTATATGAATGTTATTTCTTCATATTGTATGATTCCTTGATCACATACATAGTTTCATATCAAATAGACTATGTTATGCTTGTCTTCATTGGTTTGTGTTCCTTTGCATATGTTTCTCCATAAGCCTTGCGACGGAGCTTGGATCGCATTGGCGAAGTCGGATCTGTGATATTTAAAAGGTATGTTCTAGATCCATTTCTCATTTGATAATCGAACCTAAGGAAAGAATAATGTACTGTCTTGTTTTGTTTTAGTTTTGTAGTGAAGCTAGGGAGATCAGTTTATGTCCACATTTAGCGATTAATCCAATAACACTGGTGACAAAATCTCCCAGGTTAAGGGTAAGGCCCGTAAACTTTCCTCCAACCTTCTGTTTGGCTCCCTAATCCATCTCTACAAAGCTAAAATCATCTTGTTCAACTACCTTTACCTTAATCATGTTTAGCACTGCACCTAAAATGAAACTCTTGGTAGCACAGGGATCTATCAAAATACTAACGGTTTGGTAAGCGACGATACCTGACATCTCAAGAATAGTCGATTGGTGCTCTGCTTGGTGGTTATTAATTGTTGCATGAATCTGATGGGCCTTGCCCAAATCTCCCACGGTAGTGGGTCCAGTTGATTCAGATGCTCTAGTCCTCTCCACTGGGTAGTCACGTTGGTAATGTGGCTCCCCACATGTCCAACACCCCTTCTTCGGTCCAGTACTCTTGGTACCCAAAGTAGAAGTCGACGACCCACTGGCCTAGAATCCTATTCTATTCTGTTGAACAGGCCTAAACTGTTGTGACTACGATCGACATTGTTGTTTATGCTGTGGTCCTCGGTAAGGAGTCTGCTATTAAGGCATTGGTCACCGAGGTGTAGTGAAAGTGGATCCTCTCTGGAAGCCACGATATCCTGGTGTATGTCTGGCTGGTGTCTAATGTTGCTGCGCACCAGACAACACCTACCCTACTGGTCTCGCTGGAGTGCTGCTCTAACCCACGCTGGTAAGCTCCTCCTCTACTATGAGGGCCTTCTGGATGACATCATGGAAGGTCTGAGGCATCAAAATCCTAATCTTTGCACGTATGCTAACATTAAGGCCAAAAAAGAACCTGTTGACCTTAAGTTTCTCGGTATTAAGGTGCAGATCATATCGAAGAAACTCCATAAAATGGTCCTCGTACTTGGGCACCATACGACCACCCTATCGTAAAGAGTTGAACTTGTTGAGATATCGCTCAATGAATTTTTTGATAGGTACCTCTCTCGGAAACGTTCCTCGAACAGTTCCCATGACATGTCTTCGACGACCATGTTCAGTTGTGGCAGGAGCATGTTCCACCATATAAGGGTGTTCCCCTTCAGTTGAAAGAATGTCATGTAGATCTTCATGTTAGAGTTATAGTTGTGAATTACAAAGCACATCGCCATATTCTCCAACCATGCCTCAGTGGCTGTGTCGTCTGGGGCACCAAATAACTCGAGAAATTTGACCTTCTCGAGTTTGAGGTGAATGCTACCAGTACCGATTGGAGTGTGTGGTCGACCCTCAGGGGGTTTCGGTGCCCTAGCCTCATCTTTGTCCAAACAACTTGTAAGGGTCTGCTCCAGAGAGCCTTATAAAATCATAAAAAAATATATATTTTTTTTAAGGAAATTATATCCTAACATTTTTAATACTTCATAACCAGCATATATAAAATTTATTGAACTGAACATAATAACATTAAGAACAACCTTATAACACTATGTATTCCTTATATACATAAAACAAATACATAAATTAAAATACCTTCGTCTGATGCTAAACTCTCGCTTGTCTTGTTGTCCTCCCTGCTGCTACCTTGCCCAGCTTGCTACTTGACCATACCCTCCCCAAACTGACTAACCTCCTAGCAATCTAGGAGCAGCCTGTCCAGCTCCTTAGCTCCAGGAAACTGAAAGGAATCATAGCCCCCATGCCCAAAACCCCGAGCAACTCGGTGCCCCCTGAAATGATTCACAAAAACCACCAAAACCAAACTCCTCCCACTAGAAAATATGCCATAGCCAAAAAATCACAGAAACGTAGGCCACAAAATTATCCTCCTCTCCAAATGCTTCCTTCCCCCCTAAAATAATAATCCTTCCCATAGGACTCTTTCCTCATCATATCTTCCCTTTCACCGACTCTCCTCCCCCTCATTAATTTCCTTATCTCCTCCTTTGTTACCTTATCCCCTTATTTATTATCTTATCGCCTTATTTATTATCTTATCCCCTCCATTTAATGTTTGTTTCCCCCTTTCATACATAAGTCTTTAATTAAATAAACTAAAAATTATTAACCCCTTTAATTCATTACTCAAATAATTAATGAGTCAATTAATTAATTAATTAATCACTGACAGATATGAACAAGTATTTAATAATTAATTAATTAATTAACATTATTAAGAAATAATTATTGTTTAACTAAACATATTAGGACAAACAGATTATCAAATTAATTATAATTAATAATCCATATGCATCTATTTAACCAGGGTTGTTACACAACTGATCAATGCCTCATACATCCGTTGAAAGGAACTCATCAGCCTAAGAACATCACCCATCGCTATCTGCTCCTGCCCGACAACCTATTGATCTCCTTGAGGGTTAGACCCCTCAGGTGTAGATGCTACTAGAGGCATCACACCTCTTCCCCTCACATCCTGTCGTCTGCCTTTGCGGAATCCTCTAACCATTATTACCTGCACGAATACAAGTCAACTTAATTAGCAACATTATAATCAAAAATCACATCAACGAAAGTCGTAGTGATCCAAAGTCATGAGTTGAAACCTGCTCTGATACCATATGTAACGACCCCAATCATTATGACTGCAACGAAGCAAAAGAGAATATTTTTTTTTTTTTTGGCAGGAAGGCAACGAAGACAACAGTTGAACCACACAACCTTATGATGAACACACACATGTAGATCAAGAAACATACAACAATGACTAAACGAACTAGCACAATGATCAGCTGGGAAAAACATGCGTAAATCAAAAGATAGAAACAACTACCCGCCCGACACAAACACGACAATCCCTACAGGTTAAGGGACAACATCCACAATGCCGACACAATGGTTTCGACAGACAGTAACTAGAACCCCTATGGAGCACAACCAAATGCACGAAGGTTTTATAACCCAAGTGCCATCAACAACTACAATGAACAAACACCCACAGCGGGAAGCATAGACTCTGTCCAAGTTATCAATCGCCTCTATCCACTAGGGTGCGCAATGATCCCCTCATCAGGAATCATGTCATTCCCGGGTTATAGATGTGACAACAACCATGGCACAAGAACATGATTGGAACTGTAACACAAGTTAAAATCAACGTGATAGGAGACTGAATTAAATGACAAGAAGACTATACCCACGCTCCCGAGAAATAAGTTGACGAGATGCAAGGTCACATCCCTCAAATTAAATTGCGCAAGTATATGAAGGAATTCTGGGTTCCTACAAGCCAACGCGAGTGGGGAAACAACTAATACCAACCACCAAATACAATTCTCCTTAAGGCACACAGTTACATCATTGCATCAAACAGTGGTACGAACATGACGTAATTTACACTATTATTTTACAGGGCACCTTCATGTACCTGAAACAAATCTATATATAAGTAAAGCATTCATTGTTACATATAGTGTTAATACTTAATAATTATTATATATATCATTTAAAAATAACTATATATCATTTAAAAATAACTAAGGTGAATTCCCTAATCCACCAATTGAATACGTTACATCATTTTCCATTATACAAAACTTTTTCTTCCTATAAAAATAGAGTTTCTTTTATAATATAAAAGGGATTTTATCCATATTTATTTCCTAAACTTTTAATCCATACTATAACTATTATAGGATTTCATGTTGGAACCGGTGTATAGAAGGCTTCTAAAGTTAACAATATTATAACCTTTCACCTTCTGATGTTCATATAATTCATTCATATAATATTGAAATATCACCCAATCCTTATCATGCAACGATACTAGAAATTTCCAACACATAGGTTAATTTGAAGATAATTTTTTTTTAACAATTAACTCTTAATATGGTCGCTTGAAACTTAGTGCATGATTAAAATATGTTGTACAAATAAATATCAAAATTCTAAAGTAAACAAATACTAGAATAT
Organism: Picea engelmannii; assembly: GCA_009831015.1. Lineage (NCBI taxonomy): Eukaryota > Viridiplantae > Streptophyta > Pinopsida > Pinales > Pinaceae > Picea > Picea engelmannii. The sequence goes on from ML785014.1 coordinate 771,197, forward strand.
TCACGAGAATAATTGATTTATTGTATGAATTACTTAAGACATTGGATGTGGCGTAAACATATGTGTGATTGGGAAGATATGAGTGGTAGATAGATAGGAATCTAAATCAAGGGAACAATTCAATAATGACAATTAAAGACTTGCGCTCAATCGTCCAACAATCTAAATTTTAACCCTGAAAACTAGGATTACAATTCTTCAGCTCTGTAAACCCTGAGATCTGTGTGAATTAATATTTAGGGGGGAAATAAATATCGTTGACATACACAACCTATATTAAAGTTCTACCACACCTGAATACTAACCGCTAACAAACTGGAATATCAAATTGCTATCTACCAGAGTTGAATATTAATCGCTAACATACTTGAATATTAAGTCACTATCATACTTGAATATTAAATTGCTAAGGCAATAGTTTAAACAATTAACTGTATATTAAGTCGCTAACATACTTGAATATTAAATCGCTAACATACTTGAATATTAAGTCACTAACATACTTGAATATTGAATTGATAAGGAAATAGTTTAAACAATTAATTGGGTGTCAATTAGATTCACATAATAAAACTATGACTACCATATTCACATGCTCACGCTATTTGTTACCTATTCTAGGTTGTTATATATTAAAAATACACACTGTCTATATGCTATCAACATGATATCAATGAAATATCTAATCATAAACGATGCTAGCAGTATGTTTTTAATGGAATCCTATCAATCTGCTAACGATAAGATCATTGTCAATAGATATACATGGTCGTTGTCTCATTACCATTAAAACGCATGATATAGAAACCAAAAGATATAAATAAATTGCATGTGTAAGAAAATCAATCACTGTGTAAGTGTAGGCATATAAATCGTTGTGCATGTGTGTGCAATAAAATTGTTGGCCATTATAAGGAACCGATTCACCATATCTCTGCTGGAATCTTATCAAACACTGGAAAAATTTCATAAACGCAGGAAAAATAAAAATGCATGTACCATCACCAAAAGCAGGTAAAAGAACTCACAGACAACTCATTAAACAAAGATATTATAGCAACCCATAGATCATTAAAAAAAATGTAGAGGTGAGAATTCGTGTTTGATTAATGAGCAATTGGGGCAGTCAATGAAAAACACAGGTAGAAGGATTTGTTGTTGATTAAAACTCATGTACAACATTCAAGGAAGAGATTTGGTGAAATTTTGGTGGTTGAATAAAATGTGTGTACAATAGTCAATGAAAGTTGCTTGGCAAGTTCGTGAAAAGAAAGGGGTATGAACTCTATCAATCAAACTCTCGGTTGTGTAACATTTATGGGGTAAAATTGAAATCAATATATATATATATATATATAAACATTGTTACAGAAATAAAATCACAATCACTAAAAATTCAATAGCAGTCATTGCCTCTCAAAATGATGTCAATTTATTACCTAGCAGTCACTTCATGTAATCGTAGAAAAAATACCCAACAAAGCATTGGGATTCATCAAAAAAATCGTAGAGATAAAATGCAATGATAATACAATAAATACGCAAAGATAAAACATTATGCAATGAGTCAATCAACGTAGAGATGTGTAAGGGAAGACAGCCAAGAAAAACATCCTTCGCTCATTATCCACGCACATAAAATTAGAGCATTAGAATCTATAGGTCGCTATGCACTGAGGTGACGATCGTTGATTCGGATCTTGGCCGACTGCTCATGCGTGGAATGATGATATAGGGATGAGGATGAAATATAAATCACAATCTCTTCATAATAATCAATAAAACAAAACATTCATAAAAATCAGGGATCGGTTTCCAAGGAAATCAATTCAATGCAGCGAGCGTAGAGCTATGATGACTTTAAGTTATTGATTAAAAATGCTGAGTAAAACACATTTTTTTTTCCATAATAGAAGTACAGTAATGGCTGCACAAGAACAATATTAATCTACCATTGAAATAAAAGCATGGATACCATAGCCCAAGGTGACAACTCCGAGTCACTATCCTGTGTACGCTCCATCTAGCTCACGCTTGCCGATCAATGTGACTTCACCGGTACCTCCTAGCCAATGCTAGGGGTACTCTTCTTCCCCCTAATCCCTCTGAACTACAAAGGGTCCATGTATACTAAACCAAGAACAACTAGCACCCATATCGCCTCACAAGGTTGAGCTACCACTTGTTACCTAAGCTAGGTATCCCAACTCCCACAATATAAGTCAGTCAAGACAAAAATTTTGCAGCGTACCGTTACACATAAAAGATCATCCCCATACCCTCCTCCTCCATCCTTTTTATAGGGTTTCTAAGTGATTTCTTTCCCAAATTCTCATTTAATTAAATTTTCATTAATTTAATTCATAAAAACCTCCCCCATACACGTCACCCATCCCCCTAGTTGCACCATAAATTAATTTCATTAATTATTTAATTATTCCTATTTCTCTCACCCACCTAAAATCATTCCTAAAATCCCTCCTTGGTGTCCCCATATTCCCTTACATATTTTAAATGACTTACGCCCTTACTAAATTCCTAGTTGAGTTAATATTTAGAAAGTTCTTAAAGACAAGATTCCTTACTAAGTTAGTCCTTCTACTTTTTCCTTACGTTTCCCTTTTTCTATATGTTTCCCTTTTTTCCCTTAGTTTCCTATTTCTTTTAAGTTTCCCTCTTTTCCCTTTTTCTCTTTTTAATTAATAAAATTTAATTATCATATGTAGAAAACAATCATTTCTTTTTTTAAAAATTTAATCCCCCAAAGTAATTTGTTTTTAAGAAATTAATTGAATTTCTTAACCCCTTCTCGTCACATGTTTAATTATGATTATTATTATTATCATTTTTTTTTACCACAAGTATCACTTAGACTTAGATTTTAATTTCCTAGGTTGGGCGACATTTTTATTAAGGATTTTTTTTTTAATCCTTACTTATCACGCCCTTCATTTTAAGGTCGACTAGGTTTATTCACTTACCTGTCCAAAATTATAACATGCCCTTCAAGACGCACTAGGTGCTCCAAGGGTGGCACTCGCCTCTTTCAATTTTCCTTGCGTAACGTGCCCTTCATGATGCACTACGTGCTCCAAGGGTGCCACTTGCCTCTTTCCATTTTCCTTGCGCGACGTGCCCTTCAGGATGCACTATGTACCCGAAGGGTTCCACTCACCTCTTGACTGACTTGGTTGACATCAAAAAACCCTAGAGTCAATACTCCACCAGGTGATCTTGTGGCGGACTAAGGGCCTCTAAGGAATAAGGCCCCTGATCATCGTGAGTGACTGTCGCAATATTCCCTCACGCCATCGTGGGTCTTCTCGAACTAGGTAATCGTTAAACTACAACTCGAGCCATGGTGGGATTTCTAGTAGGTTGTGGTAGGGCTATTGTCCACACCTTTCCCTGAATGTCTTTGGCTGTCATGTGTGACCCCTCTACTCCAAATGTGAGTCTGTTCGGCAAGCTATTATCAACCTACATCATCAACAGTTCATGTCAAAAATAATAATTAATCATCATAACATCTAATCCGATGTAAGTATGTCATATCTACAATAATCAACCCCAAGAGTTCACTCCCTAACTCGATCAAGAGTCCAAGGGGTTTAATCGATAACTCTGCATCCTCGAGGTCCAAAGTCCGACACACTCAGAAGAACCCAGTCAATAGCACCTGTCTATGTAAATACACAAAATAACATATAATCACATCCATAATGCCTCATAATAATAATCAAATGACCAATAGTATAATAATCTGGATCACTTGCAAGCAAGTGTACTCAAAGAATAAGTTCTCTCAGTGCGCACAATAGAGGGATGTTACATAAACCCCCTCTTGGTCTAAAATTCATCCCGAAGTTTCACAGTATATAAGTGACAGAATAATGTGTATCACAATATCATAAGTATATCTATCAAACAAAAATGGAAATTGTTGGCGCATATCATATGCGTCCTCCCAGGTCATCGAGTGCGAACTATAGTGTTCCCACTAGACCTTGACCTGATCTACTATTCGACGTCGTAGCTATCGAATGCGATGAACCAGGATGTGGATCGACTTAGCCGTGAGTGCCCCCTCATCCAATACCTTCAAGGAACTCATGTCAATAACATGTGTAGGATCACTAATATAATGTCTCAAAACAAATACGTGAAAAACATTGAGCATATGCCTCAAAGAAACAGGAAAGGCTAGTCGATAGGCCACAAGCCCCTTCCTCTCCACAATATCAAAAGGTCCCACAAACCTAGGAGAGAGTTTATCTCCCTTTCCAAAATTGATCGAACTCTTATGCGCTTTTACCTGCAAGAATACTTGATTGCCAACTTTGTAACTACGGTCGACACAACGTGCATCGACATAAATCTTTTGTCGATCCTACGCTTCTTTGATCCTTTGTCTTATTGTTTTCATTTGATCTTCAATTTCTTTCATCACTTCTAGTCCCACCAGGACCCTTTCCTCAAGATGATCCCAACTCAAAGGTGTCTGACATGGTCTCCCATAAATAAACTCGAAAGGTGCCATCTTAATGGTGCTTTGGTAACTGTTGTTATAAGCAAATTATACTAGTGGAAATAATTCCTCCCAATGCTTCTGTTGGCCCATAATGTACATGAGAAAAATGTCTTCCAAGAATTGGTTTGTTTGTTTATTCTTCCCATCTGTCTCAGGGTGATACACAGTACTAAAGTTAAGTTGGGTTCCCAAGGCCTCTTGGAAACTAGTCCAAAATCGTCCAGTAAACACCAATCCTTGATCGGATATAATCCTCTTAGGCATGCCATGTAGCCTCACAATCTCACTGATGAAAAATATTGCTATGTCAGATGCTTGATACATCCTACGCACAGGAATAAAATGAGCACTCTTCATCAAAGTGTTGACTACCACAAAAATTGAGTCGTGTCTCCTTGCCGTCAGTGGAAATCCAACGATGAAATCCTTCGAAATGACCTCCCATTTCAATTCTGGAATAACATGAGGCTGTAGTAATATTGTTGTCCCTTGACCAGGTTTTGTGGAAATGCTGGTCATGTTTGACAAATTTTGGGACTTCAACAAGTTGGTCGAAGATAGACTGCCAAGCGAAGTGGAGATCGCAGGATCTCACCACATTTTTTGGACGTTTTGGGTTTAGGGTTTATGTAACGGGTATGGGATGTTGGCCCATGTGTTTTACCCATGTTTAGGCCCATTTTGTAATGTATAAATAGAAATATAGGTGATGTAAGTAATGGGGATATGCGGTGCTAAGTGGTGTTGTGCTAAGTGCAAGCAATGTAAGTAGTTGGATCTATGTGATAGAGTTAGCTCTGTGCATATTGCGTATTGAGAACTTGCATAGCTAAGTTCAAGTAACTGTAAGAAAGGCTTTGTGTTGTGCCAAACTTGGGGAAGGAGGATCTGGAGAGGTGCACGTAGATCTCCTCTCCTATGCGGAGTTGGTTTTGATGCTCTATGCTTGTAAGAAGATTAAGAGAATATAATAGAGAAGAAGAAGAAGTTGGTGGACGTAGCCCCACGCTGGGGGTGAACCACATATATCCTATGTTATGGTTTCTTTGTGTGATTGATGTGATTTATGCTTAGTGTTGTTATCTTATGTATGTTAGATGCATCTGTTATAGTATCTTAGTTCTTAGTGATGTGAATGAATGCTAGATCTGATCATTTTCTATGTGTTAAGTTCTTGAATGTGTTAGAGAGTGTTGAATACTACACTACTCTGTAATTAGGGTTTTACCTGCGATGTGAATAAGTGTTAAATGATAACAAATGTTAACTGCTAAGTGCTTTGTTAAGTACTATGGTCATAGATCTATGTCCCATCTAGGTTGTAGACACTTGAGTCCTGCAACCCCCCCTGCCTTTACCTTGGGTGAGACTTCATCTTCTTCGATGGTGTTGTCGAAAGGGTCAGTAATTAGGGTTTTGTTGGTGCGTTGTTGAAGCGTTGAACCCCAGGTCTGCCCCTGTGCCAATAAATGGTTCTGTTGCTAGGACCTGAAACTGTGATTGCTAGGAACTAAAGGAAAGAGAAAGCTTTGTACGTAGATCTGTTTCCCTAGTGCGTAATACTCTACTAGACTTGTGAAGCTCCGTGATAAGAAGATAAGTCTGATCTAAAGAAAAGAGGTAATATATTGAAGCTTTGTTCTCTGATAAAGGTAAGATAAGTGGAAATTTTTGTTTCGAAAGAATGGATCCAGGTATGTTTAATAGATTTGGTCCTAGTCTAGAAATTAGGGCGCATCTAGAAGAAAGCAGATATGATATGAATAGATATGATATAAATAGTGAAGGATATGCTATCCCTATGCATAGATAGAATTTTTGGACTAACAAGTGGATGTAGTATCCTAGAAATAATTTTTTGCAGGTTCATCACTATGATCTGAGTGCGTAGTATAGGAAAGGTTGGGTATCATTCAAGAGAAAGAGAGGATTAACTCTTTGTTATAGTTGTATAAGACCGAGACATCTTGCTAAGGAATTCCGTGGTAGAGGTCATATTTACCTTTGTTGTAAGGATACTGGACATGAAGTTTTGGATTTCCCTAAAATGATTGATAAAGTTGAAAATATGAATATGAGACAAGAAAACCATGAGGAATTCCAAGAGACTAAGAATATGCTAAAAAACCAGAAAGAATCAGAGGCTATATTATTGCAGATGAAAGAAACACTGAATGATCACAGAGATACCAGTTTATCAAAGATCTTAAAAGAGAAAGAGTGCATAGAAACAAGAATAGGAGACTTAGACATAGACTATGTATTGGATGTAGAAACACAGATGAATATCATGACAGAAAGTACTTGGGAAATTTTAGGAAATCCTTCTATGGTTGCTTCATTGGGAGGAAAAAGATTGTTTAAAGGAAAGATGATAACCTTATGTGGAAGACTTGCCCATGTACCTATGATTTCTCATCGAGCATTGAAAAAAGAAGAATTCGAGGTCAGTAAGTTTGTTGAGAACAACGACCCCTTTACACTTTTTCTAGGAAAGACCTGGGTTGAGAAAGATCAGATCCGAAGGAAGGAAGAAGAGGAAGCTCTAGAACAAAAAAAGAAATAATTAAGGGATTTCATGGCTAGGAGAATAGCATGCTTAATAGAAGTGAAGGAGGACAAGTCAGAGCAACTTAGGGCCAGAGATCGGGTTGTCGAAGTTGAAAGAACACAGAAAGACTTGAAGAACCTATTCATATAGGAAAGTAGAACACCTACTCCAGAACAAGAAGAAGTATTATCCTCGAACCCTATGCAATACTCTCACCAGTGCGAAGTTACTATGTTAAGTATAGATAAGAATATGAATGGAAAGAGGAGCCCAGTAACTCAGATCAAAAGAAAGAAGGCTGAAATCTTAGCAAGAAGAAAGATCAACAAGAAGAAAGCTCAGCAAGAAGAAAGAAAATCTAGAAAAATTGCAAGAGGTTCCAGAGAGAACTTCACAGAAGGAAGGTTTACAGAACTTGAACCTCGATGGGATATCACAACAACGCATATTGACACTTCACCATGGTGGAGCAATATGACCATTGGAGGTGTCCCAACCATTAGAACGACGCTCCAAAATGGCTAGAAACACAGTTATTTCCGAAGTCATCGCCATTGGACCATTTGTACCATGCCATAACGGATGGAATTGCATTGATTGAGGAATTCCTACCAGTTGGAAGAATCTCTTATGATGTTATCTACTTAACCCATCGAACGTCTTATCGTTGGCACTTTTGCAAACAATGATTATTTGAGCCGACAAAGAGCTGACTACTACCACGTTGTGCTTATTGAGACCTTGCCACTCATGCTATTACATTGAGTGTTTGTTCACCGACCTGAGATATCAGATATCGAGCGTGTATGTTGGCTGACTTGAGTGCAGTAGAGAAATCTGTGGAAGAGATTCTCATAGATCTCATGGCTAAGAAAGTCATATCCACATGTGTTCAAGCTTCATCGACAAGAGGAGTACAAGCATCCCCGTCGACTACACGTCAATCTAGGCCCTCCCAAACTGCGACAGAGAAATGAACCAAGCATCGTGATGACTTGGCGAATGTGAATCTCATCCTATCAATCCTACCCAACTACATCCTGCCTTTTTCTAGCGCGTTGAGTCATGACAATGTCCCGAGGGACTTCGACTACACATTAATTATTTTGTACCTCCCGAATGGGATACGCGCAGTCAAACCGTAGTTGGAGAAGATTATGATGTTGAATATCAACAACTATAACTTGGGAGATCGAAAGAACTATGACATGCTCTCACCTCATAATTATTTGACCAAGACAATGCGGAAGGAGTCAAATATAATCCCCTAGCCCTGGACCATGGACATTGTGAGGTCCACGATCCTCAATGTGATGATGTTACCACACTTCGGAAGACATCAGGAGGTTAACGCATGTGTTAAGATCCTGTTGTCATGCTTCCATGGTGGTTACCTATGGTTGTATAGATGCATCACTACCAATCCGATGTTGATCCACCAGATCACTAGGTTAAGCATGTAAGGACCAGACCCACAAGACTTTTACCCAGAGAAGGTTGCAAATCGCACCCTGGCACAAACAATAAAAGACACCTATGGTGATGTGGAGAAGGGTAAGTGGGGATATAAGGTAGCCTCCATCCAGAATGGCACAATCTGCCTATCTTTCCAGTTGATCGTTGGTAATCTCGTCGAAAAGAATAGACCAATGTAGGTCACGAGGTTCGTCGTCAACCTCGTAGGTAAATGCATTGAAGGGATGCAAATGAACTCGGCGAGCTACCTCGTCAACCAGTTAGAGAAAGACTTTCATGAAGATTAGGATCAAAGCTATGAGTTTCATTTTAGTTGGTTGTTGATTCTCATCGCCTTCATTTATTGGGAGATGCCAAAAGGAGTGACCTTTCCTGAAATTGAGTCGTCTGAACCACTAGCTGCAAAGTTCACTACGCTATGAAATTCTAGCAACATGGAGAAGCAATGGAAGTCAAACCCAGTGTTCCACACCTATTATATATAGCTGAAGAGGGTTATTGAATCCTTCCCTCGAATGACATTGAATAGACTACATCGGTTTAGTCCATTTGTGAAGTTCCGCGTAGATAAGCATTATATATATATCACTGCCTGCAAAGATGAACACAAGGAAGAGATCCAGTCTTATTATAATCTCACTAAGGAGGACAAGGAGGAAATCACCAAGGAGTGGCCTGAATAATTCCTGGTACCAGTCGAACAGACAAAACTGTCCAACCTCAACCTCATTAGAATCCCTGTAGTCACCCGTGAAGAATACGATGCACCCAGTAGCAATAAGAAGAAAAAGAAGGAAGAGGTACATGAAATACACAACGCATCAGAAGAGACTGCATCAGATTAACCTGAAAGGGGAGGAAGTGATGAAGTAGACAAAGAATAGGATAAAGGGGAAGAAGATAAGCAAAAGTAGGGTGAAGTAACACCGCCTAAAGATCCCCTTGAAGCAAGGATTATTTTAGGGGCTCAATTTCTCTCATGGGCTAATTTTCCATGGTTTTTCCAAAAATGAGATTCCCTATTTTAAAAATGATTCGCCCAAATTCTATAGGATAAAATTATTTTACCTTAAAAATCACCAAAAGTTTATAAAAACTATATAAAATGCTTAGAAATTTGAATATTTTTACAAAAATATTGCCATTCATTTGTAGTTGGCATATGAAGGATTAGTAAGATTCGCCAAGGTTTCTACATTTTAAAATAAATTTCCATCCTTAAAATCATCCCTGCCTCGAAGAGACAGAGACATCCAAGAAAATAAAGGTTTCCCCAACGAAAGCTTCATCACAGAAGAATTCAAAAACCAATAAACCTCCATTTCAGATTGTGCTCACAGTGGATGACATCGACCTCATCATTGTCGCTGTGTCATACACCTCAGAGGAAATCTTGCAGAGAAGGGAATCCAAACAGGAGACAATGTTTGACAGGATCGAATAAGAGCTCAAAGGAGTACAATAGTCTCTCTATTTGAGTCGTGCAGTGTCTTCTGTGCCACCGCCATCACAAAGAGCAGAGTTGGGATATGAGCCTGCCCAGCTACAAAGAATAGTAGATGCGATAGAAGCTCTCCTTTGTCATGTCCAGGAGGAAATATAATAGGCCACATAGGACTTGAAGAAAGCAAAGGAGGAAGCCATAGAGAAACGTAAGGTTGCGCAACAAGAAAAATATGACCTCCATGCAAAGTTTGCAGAGGATAGAATGTAGATCTAGAAGGATAAAGAACAATTGCTCATGGAGCAGATGATAGTTAAAGAAGAAGTCACCAGAGAACTTCACTCTATGACGGGCCTAGCACATATAGAAGAAGAAAAAACCAAGAGACTGGTGGGGAAGCTCGCTTAAGCCATTCAACAGCTCCAAGCACGAATTGCAGAACTGGAATTACAATTCGTGCCAAGCACTCCACAGAAAATACGAGATCAGAGAGAGGAAATTTCCCAGAGCATAGTTGAGAGAATCAAGGCATTGGCCCTGGAATGCAAGAAACTCAGTAGTCGAAGTGCACAGACCTACGAGCACCTTGCAGAGGACCCAGAACTAAGGACATTGGAGTCATAGCTCCAGTAGGAAAATCAACACGAAGCAACAGTGCAATCACAGTTGAAGCCACTATTAGTGGTCGAGAGGATGAAAAGGTCCCAGGAACAATGCACAGTTCAGAAACAAGTCCATTCCATCCAAAGTAAAGTCATGGACATGACCCAAAGGCTCCAATGAGTGCAGGATGAATCTTGCACACTTCGTGAGGAGATTGAAGAACAAGGTGCATAGCTAGAACAAGTGGTCACCTCAGTTGAACAATGATTGGAAGGACCTATCACTGAGAAGGTCATTTAGGATTTCGTTGAGCAGGAGGCTCTGGTGAAACAATAGGTTGAAGCAGCTCAAGCCAATATCGAGGCCTTCAAGACACAATTACCCATATTAAAGTGACTCGCGATGAATCACAGGTGTGCGTTGGGGGCTTGTTGGCCCTTGACCAGGTTTTGTGGAAACACTGGTCATGTTTAGCCAATTTTGGGAATTCGACAGGTTTGTCAAAGATGGAGCACCAGACAAAGAAGAGATCACGATATCTCTCCACCTTTTGCAGACTTTTTGGGTTTAGGGTTTATGTAACGGGTATGGGATGTCGACCCATGGGTTTTGCCCATGTTTAGGCCTATTTTGTACTGTATAAATAGAAAGTTAGGCGATGTAAGTAAGGGGGATATGCGGTGCTAAGTAATTTTGTGCTAAGTGAAAGAAATGTAATTAGTTGGATCTATGTGATAGAGTTAGCTCTGTTCATATTGTCTATTTAGAACTTGCAGAGCTAAGTGCAAATAATTGTAAGAAAGGGTATGTGTTGTGCCAAGCTGAGGGAGGAGGATCTAGCAAGGTGCGAGAAGATATCCTGTCCTATGTGGAGTTGGTTATGATGCTCTATGATTGTAAGAAGATTGAGATAATATAATAGAGAAGAAGAATAAGTTGTTGGACATAGCATCACGCAGGGGGTGAACCATGTATATCCTATGTTACGGTTGCTTTGTGTGATTGATGTGATTTATGCTTACTGTTGTTATCTTATGTATGTTAGATGCATCTGTTATAGTATATTAGTGCTTAGTGATGTGAATGAATGCTATATCTGATCAGTTTCTATGTGCTAAGTACTTGAATGTGTTAGATCTTGTTGAATATTGCACTGCTCTGTAATTAGGGTTTTACCTGCGATGTGAATAAGGTTTAAATGATAACAAATGTTAACTGCTAAGTTCTCTGTTAAGTACTGTGATCATAGATCTGTGTCCTAGCTAGGTTGTAGACACTTGAGTCCTACAACCCCCCCGCCTCTACCTCAGGTGAGACTTCATCTTCTTTGTAGGTGTTGCCGAAAGGGTCGGTAGTTAGGATTTTGTTGTTGCGTTGTTGAAGCGTTGAACCCTGGGTTTGCCCCTGTGCCAACAAATCCTGTAGGATGTCTATGTTCATCCTTCACCTACTGACATTCTAGACATCTGACCACATAGTTGACTATGTCTGCCTTCATTCCTTTCCGGAAGAATAAGGGTTTAAGGTTCACCCTCATCTTCGTGACTCCTAGGTAAGCCATGTACACTACTCTGTGAGCCTCGTTTAGGAGCAAAATCCTCAACTCGATGTTCCGTGGTACGTAAATTTGATTTTTAAATATCAATAATCCATTCTTGTCAAACGTAAGTCCTTCAAAACTTGGTACCATCATTGTGTTTTTTCTGATAAAATCCTTGTTCTCTTTGTACCAGTCATCATCGCACTGTAAACTTAGAATCTTTTCACGTAGATTTGTCTAAAGAGGCAACACCAAAAATATGCATGGTCTCCAACTCAATGCGTTTTCCACTGGGTTCACTATTCCTTTTATGTAAGTAATCTTGAAATCGTACTCGCTAAGAAATTTCGATCAACATCGTTGTCGCGCGTTTAGGTCGGTTTGTGTAAAGATGTGTTGTAGTCCACAGTGGTCCGTTTTTAGTTCAAATTTTCATCCAATAAGGTAGTGTCTCCAAACTCTCAAGTAATAAACAATGGCCAACAATTCCAAATCGTGCATCGCATAGTTCTCCTCATGCCTTCTCAATTTCCTCCAGATGTAAGTGATCACTAGACCGTCTTGCATCAAGACTCTTCCTAAGCATTCCTTGGATGTGTTAGTGCATACCAAACATTCCTCGTCCATGTCAGGGACCTTTAGTATTGGGGTTGTTGTCAACAACTCCTTCAGCCTCCGAAATGCCTTTGTGCATTTCTCAGTCCAAACAAAATTCTTGTTCTTCTTCTACAATTTTGTGATCAGATTTGATATCTTCGAAAATCCCTCGATGAAACATCAATAGTATCCTTCTAAACCCATGAAGCTACGCACTTCTGGGACATTCGTCGGGGCAGGCCATTCAATAATAACCTCAACCTTTGTTGGATCCACGATGATACCTTTTTCGTAGATGACATGCCCTAAGTAGTGAATCTTCGATTGATAAAACGAGCATTTATAAAATTTCCCATACAATTTGTTCTCTCCCAGACACTATAGTACCAATCTCAAGTGCTCTTCATGCTCCTCCATCATCCAAGAGTAAATCAAAATATCATCAATGAATACTTGGATGAACTTGTCCAAGTACTCGTGGAACACCCCGTTCATCAAAATCATAAATACCCCTGGGGAATTCGTTAGTCCAAATGGTAACACAATAAACTCATAATGTCCAAACCTCGTCTTAAATGCGGTCTTAGGGACGCCATTCTCCTTGATCCGTAATTGGTCATACCCTGATCTCAAGTTGATTTTTTAAAACACCGTCACACACTTCATCTAATCAAACAGATCACCAATCCTTGGCAACGGATACTGATTCTTGATCGTTGCCTTGTTCAATTGATGGTATTCACTGCAGAGTCTCCACAACTCATCCTTCTTTCGTATGAAAATAATAGGCGCACCCCATGGTGACACACTAGGACGTAGCAGTCCCAGGTCCATCAACTCCTTCAGTTTCATTCTCAACTGTTGTAACACCAGGGTCGACATTCGATAAGGCCGGTTCAATCCCCAATTTTAGGTCTATGGTAAACTCCAATTTCATCTTCGGAGGCATCCCAGGTAACTCCTCCAAAAATACGTCCGCAAATTATCTCACCACCGAAAGGTGTTATAGAATTACCTCTACTCCCTTCTCGTTGAGCGCAAGGATCACATAAAGCTTACACCCCTTACACATTCTCTTCCATAACTGGAAGGAAGAGATGAACATCAGGGAAACTCCTTGGTTTTGACCTACAATCACGTTTCTTTGTCCTTCGTCATTGACCAAGCTCAATTGTTTTGTTTTACAGTTGAGTATCGCCTCATGCGATTCCAACCAGTCCATACCAATCATGACATCGTAAGATCCTAATATTGTCACGTACAGGTTGGCCCTGGTGACAAAATCTCCTAGGTTAAGGGTACATCTCGTAACCTTTCCTCCAACCTTTTGTTTGGCTCCCGAAGCCATACCTACAAAGATAAACTCATCTTGTTCGACTGCCTTTACCTTAATCCTCTTTAGCGTTGCACCTGAAATGAAACTTTTGGTAGCACCGAGATATATCAAAATACTAAGGGTCTAGTCAGTGACGGTAATTGACGTCTTGAGAACATTCGATTGGTTCTCTACCTGGTGGTTATTCATCGATGCATGAATCTGATGAGCCTTGCCCAAATATCCCATGGTAGTGGGTCTGACTGATCCATATCCTCTAGTCCTCTCCACTGGGAAATTGCACTGGTATTGTGGCTCCCCACATGTCCAACACCCATTCTTTGGTCCAGTACTCCTGGTACTCGAAGTAGAAGTTGACAGACCACCAGCCTAGAATCCTAGTCTGTTCTTATGAACAAGCCTAAACTATTGCAGTTGCGATTGACATTGTTGTTGATGCTGTGGTCCTCGGTAAGGAGTCTGTTGTTGAGGCGCTGGTTGTTGAGGTGTAGTGAAATTGGATCCTCTCTGGAAGCCATGATATCCTGGAATATGTCTGGCTGGTGTCTGATGCTTTTGCACACCAGACGACACCTGCCCTGTTGGTCTCACTGGAGTCCTGCCGTGACCCCAACTGATAAGATCCTCCTCTGCTATGAGGGCCTTCTGGATGCCATCATGCAAGGTTCGAGACATCAAAATCCTAACCTTTTCACATATGCTGACATTAATGCCAAAAAAGAACCTGTTGACCTTATGTTTCTAGGTATTAAGGTGCAAAGCATACTGAAGCAACTGCATAAAATAGGCCTTGTACTCGAGCACTGTATGATTGCCCTGTCAGAAAGTGTTGAATTCGTTGAGCTATTGCTTAATGAATTCCTTTTATAGTTACCTCTCTCAGAACTATTCCCATGACACGCCTTCGACGACCATTGTGATATCCCCAAAAATAAAATATTTTTGAAATTCAAAATTGCTCGAAATTTATTTTCATTTTTAGTAAATTCGAATTTGGAATTTTTTTTCCATTTAAGGAAATTCCGAATTTTGAATTTGGTAATTGTAATTAATTATTTTGACTGTTGGGGAGAGACTTGATTTGAACCAAATAACTATTTGACTATGACACTTGTATGGAAACATAATATTTTATGTTGATTGCAGAAGGACAAATGGAACAACCATGTTAAATTTAGTTGACCATGACTCCGTGAGTGGGGAAGACGTTGGAACTACCTATGGGATGATTATTACAAGTGGAAAATCAGTGATTTGGCCATTGGAAGCCCCTGGAAATCAGGGATTTAGAAAGCTATGAAAATTCCCAAGGGAGGGAAAAAGTCCTGGGCAAAATGGATAAATAACATATGTGAGGAGGTAGGACGCTGCCAAGTATGCTAGGAAAGGAGACTTTTGATTTACTTGCTGTTATGAACACTGCTTGAGTGTGAGGCAAGGAAACACTCCTGGAGCTGTAGGACATTGCTGAATAGAATATTTTCCAAGTTTTCCCTCATAGATTCATGATCAGGCTAGGGGGTGAATCGGGAAAGTAGTTTGGCTGCCTTGTTCTACAGTTGGGAGGAACGTGGTTGTTCCCTTTGTTTTTCCACAAGATGGTTTAGATATGTAAACCTGTCCTTACTATCTCCTTGGATGTTTTTTGTGTAACTGATATTATGCATCTACTTGTTCTAAATCGAAATAATTCTTTCAATGAATGATATCTATTGTGGTATTAAATTTACAATCACGGTCTAAATTCTGGAGCAGTCCCTCTCGAAAATATGGAATACTAGGAAAATTTATTTAAATACAATTTTAGTATAAGAGAGAAGATGCATCTACAGGATAGGCTTAATCTGAAGTCGAAATGCTAGGATACTCTGAATGGTTGAAGAAGACAAATATGCATAGATATGGGTTTACTTATGAGACTGAAGTATTAAATAGATCTAAATTTGAGCAATCGGAGTTGAGACAATTTGTGCCAAAAGGAAACAATTAAATGTATCGCTAATTCCAAACAATCATGCATCTTAAAAGAGACTTCCCTTTTTATTTTATTTAAGAATTGAAGAGGAATATGAAATAGCAAGAACCTTATGGATCACCTAGGCACTCATATATTATACACATATATACGTATTGAGAAATAAAACGCAAACTGGAAGTAATCTATATACATCAGAAAGTTAAGGAAATCTAGAAAACCCCTTTTGTTTATTAGATGCTAAAACAATCATGGGAATTGATGCCTATTAGAATATTTTATGCTTCCCTTGTTTTATTTAAAGAGCAGTCTACCCTTTCCACAGTCAAATTCTGTAACAAATTTAGAAATTTGTGAAAACCTTAAGAAGATCCAGAACAATATTTGAATTGAATTTGTCACTCTGTGTTTTTTTTTTTTTTACAGAGTTTGTAAACTCTGTTCATGTTTTCTTTTTTCGGCATTTCAGAGTTTATTGGTTCAAGTTGTGTGGAGTTCTTTTTTTCTTGCAAATGCCGAAACCCAAAGTGGCCCCACAGCCTGATCGAATTTCATGATTCAATGATTATTGTTGAGTGTTGTTCATGCATCAATCATTACCAAACGTCGAAACCCGATATTGGCTAGGCCCCATACCTTTTCATGTTTTTGTGAGTTGGCATTTGAATTCGTGAAATCCAGAACCCTGAAGTCCCGAAGTGTTGGTCCAACTTTCCTTTCACTTTTCACAATTCAGGAGTGTTGTATGATTGGCGTTTGGCATTTGAAATCATGAAATCTCGAACCCTGAAGCCCCGAAGTGCTGGTCCGACTTTCCTTTCACTTTTCACAATTCGAGAGTTGCTGTATGATTAGCATTTGGCATTTGAATTCATGAAATCCTGAACCCTGAAACCCTGAAGTACTGGTCCCACTTTCCATTCACTTTTTCACAATTTGGGAGTTGTTGTGTGTTCGTATTTGGCATTTGAGATCGCGAAATCCCAAACCCTGAAACCCTGAAGTGTTGGGCCCATAGTCTTTCCGCATTTCACGATTTGGCAAATAGCGTGGCCTTTTGTTTCTTTTGTATTCGACATTTTGTAATCGCCGAAACCCGAATGACCTCTATTTTTTTTTCACAAAGCTGTCGGAATATAGTAGGAATTTTTTTTACTGTAATAAATGGACTGGTATAAATGATGGAGGATCTTCATCCAGGATAGAGGTAGAATAGAAATAAAAAATCATATTACAAGTCACTATGTACAGGGCATGACAAGTACAAAAATTATTGTATATGAAAGTATTAGACTAATTAAGCATATTTTTAGCTCGATTTTTCCTAAGAGTTCTGCTTTCCATGAGGTCATACACCTTTAAGTATTTGAAATTTCTTAATTAGACTATTGTTTAATGGCATAAACCATAGAGAACAAGATGGGATCCTTCAATTTAACTATGCTTGATGTGTAAGCTATGGGTGTGTAATAATGAGACCTAAGTTTAGATACTGCCTATTTACATATAAGTATGTTGGAGTAGTTTGAAAATTAAGGAAAGTGATATAATTATGGAAGAATTTATCCACATAAGATTTTCTATTCGAAGTAAAACTATACCGGTATAATAAAGTCATTATGGACAGAAATGTATCTTACCTTCTCTTAAATTCTAAAGCTTAAACGAAATTGAGTTATGTCATAAAAAGATTTTTTTTTTTGTTTTTTTGGGTGAATTTGAGGTTCATTACATATGGTATCAGAGCAAAAGATACAACATTCGGCCTAAACAGGGCCACACTAGCTACTTAGTATACATCCTGACGTAAGTAAAACTAATAAATCTTATGGTTACAAACATAAATCCCTTTCTGTTTTTGTAAATTATGGTAGCACAGGAGGGTGCAAAAATCAGGATGGAAGGAAATCCGCAGCAAGGACCTCTTGGAGATCCAAGACATAATAGTGATGGAAGCTGACCCACAAAGGTGTTGGAAATAATAAGGAATCTTATTGTTGAACTACAGGTTTTCAAGGCCGACAATGAAAAACTGAAGAAAGCACAACAAGAAAAACAAGAGATGAATGAATTCATGTTGCATAGTATAGCAACCAAGAAAAGGCCAAAAGATGATAACCATGACGAAGAAGTCAGCAAAAGGGCCTCCAAGAATTCTGGAATGGAAACAGAAAAAGGAGACAGTTCATCTGAAGGGGCACCTTCAGTTGAGGACACAACTATACCAGACAGAAAAAGAAAACAAGTAGACCACCTTGAAGGAGAATTTAAAAAGATTAAACCAACTACCTTTGATGGAGAATCTAGGACAAGAGAAGAAGTTGAGGCGTGGTTGTTGGACATAAAAAAAATACTTCTAGATCTATAACTATTCCAGCAACATGAAGGTCAGAATAGCTGTCTACAATCTGAAGGGGAAAGCCAACATTTGGTGGCAGGACCTGAAATTGGCCAAGGGCCTAAAGGAGAAACAGTTGGAATGGTCTGACTTTAAGAAGTATTTTAAGAAACAATACCTTTCTGAAAGCTATTATGAAAGGAAGACGAAAGAATTTTACAAGTTACGACTTAGATAGATGATGATGGAGGACCTTATAAATAAATTTCTGGAACTACTAAGGTTCATACCATACATCCGGAAGGATAAGGTAAAAATTCAGCGATTCTTAAGTTGTTTACCATAGTCCTACAGGGACATAATTGAGTTTGATAACCCCAAATCCTTGAGTGAGGTATTCAGGAAAGAACGAATGTGCTATGACCAGTATAAACGGTGGGTAGAGTTTCCCAAGGCCTGAAAGGATACGAAGAAAGATAGAGTGAACCAACAGAAGAAGGGATACCATCCATCTCCTTATCAGAATGCAACAAAAAGTTTCCCAATGAAGGATTTTCACTTCAATCATCCGAGTGCACAAGGTAGCAGTAAACCTGGAAACGAAGAAGTTTGGGGACAACTCCTGCGAGCCATTAAAGTGTTGGGAATGCAGAGAGCCTCATCTAAGGAGGAACTATCCACGTTTAATTTCAACAAACAGAACTATTGTTCACTATTTGTAGGAAGCCTCGACAGTGAGAGATGTGGGCAGAAGCCTGCATCGGATAAATGCAGCCATAGATGGTCGATAAGCTGACCACTAGTCCTCGGTGGTAGAAATCGAAGGTAAAATCAATGACACCTGAATTTCTGTTTTAATTGACCCCAGAGCTACGTTAAGTTATATTACTCCTAATGTAGTAGAGTCGAATAAACTTAAGAGACTGAAGCACACAAAATCATGGCTTGTACAAGTAGCAATAGGCACTAAAAGGAAAGTAGTTGACTTTATTTCTGATTTTGAGTTCAACTTAGATGGTCAAAAGATAAGGACCAATCTAAACATCCTACCACTAGGATCTTATGATATGATTATAGGGATGGATTGGTTGGAACAACACAAAGAAGTACTAGACTGTTATACAAATATACTTAGATATAAAGATGAATTTGGCACTGTTATAACAACCCAAGGCATACCAAAACATGTATCAATCAGACAAGTTTCCATGACGCAACTCAAGAAAAGTACTAGAAAGGGATGTTAGGTTTATGCCATCCAAGTGACGAATCTATTAGAAAAAGAAGATAAACCAAAGTTAGAAGACTTTGTTGTCCTACATGAATTTAGAGACATATTTGTGGATGAGATACCAAAATTACCTCCTAGAAGGGAAATAGATTTCTCCATAGACTTACTACCCAGATCAACCCCTAACTCAAAATCACCCTACTGAATGAGTCTACCATAACTGACAGAATTGAAAATACAATTACATGAGTTGTTGGACGAAGAGTATATCAGACCGAGTGTCTCGCCATGGGGAGCGCCAATCCTCTTTGTGAGAAAGAAAGACGGTAAGTTCTAATACTATGTATCGATTATAGACAACTAAACAAAATGACCATTAAGAACAAATACCCCTTACCTAGGACAAATGATCTATTCGATCAAGTTGGTGGGGCCAAGATCTTTTCAAAATTGGATTTACGATCCAGTTATCATCAAGTTAAGATAAAAGACTAGGACATAAACAAAACAACTTTTCAAACAAGATATGGACATTACGAGTTTGTAGTCATACCTTTTGTACTCACTAATGCATGAACCACATTTATGTGCTTAATGAACAACATTTCCAGTCAGTACTTAGACAATTTCGTAGTAGTATTTATCGATGAAATCCTGGTCTATTCAAGAATGGAAGAAGAACATAATGAACACTTAAGGATAGTTCTGCAAACATTGAGGGAAAACAAATTGTGCGCCAAATTTGACAAGTGTGACTTTTATCAGAAAGAAATACAATATTTAGGACATGTAACTTCAACAGAAGGCATTGTCGTAGACCCAAAAAAGACAAAAGCCATTATGGAATGGCTGGTACCTAAGGATGTAGCGGATATACAGTCATTCATGGGAATCACTGGATATTACCGTAGGTTTATAGAAGGGTTTTCCAGGATAGCCTACCCTATCACGTCACTACAAAATAAAGGAACCAAGTTTAATTGGTCGGAAAAATGTCAAGACAGCTTTAACAAGCTGAAAGGATTATTGACATCGACACCCATTTTGAAGGTAGCAAACCCAGATAAAGACTTCACAGTTTGTGTTGATGCAAGTAAAGAGGGACTAGGTGGTGTCCTAACTCAGGAAGGGCACGTGATTTGTTATGACTCTCGAAAGTTAAAAGAACACGAGCGAAATTATGTCACTCATGACTTAGAATTGGTAGCAGTAATACATGCCTTAATAATGTGGCGACACTATATAATAGGGAGAAAATTCCTACTATTGACGGATAATAGCAGGGTGAAATATCTGTTTAACCAACCAAATCTTAATGCAAGACAAGCAAGGTGGCTAGCCTTCTTGAGTGAATTCGACTTCGAGGTCAGACATATCAAGGGTAAGGAAAACAAAGTAGCAGACACTTTAATCAGAAGAGTCCATGGGTTATTTGAGATAAACATCAGCAGGGAAGAAAGTGATCTGGAACAAAGAATAAGGACGGCAGGTATCAATGAAAGAAATTACACTAAGATAATGACAGAATTACAAAACAGGACCACCAACTTTGACAAACTATATCTAAGCATCGACAAGAAAGGACTATTATGACTCAAAAATAGACTTTATATACCAGATTCAGCCGAATTGAAATCAACAATTTTGGACGAAGTGCATAAGAAACTGTATTCTGGCCATCCAGGTTACCAGAAAACAATAACAACACTTAGAAAACTATTTTTCTGGCCTAGTATGAAGGGATAAACAACAAAATACTTGGCTAGGTGCCAATATTGTCAGCAGGTTAAGGCTGAGCACTAGCATCCAATCGACCTATTACAGCCATTACCAGTACTAGAAAGGAAATGGGAGACTATATCACTGGACTTTATAACAGGTTTGCCTAAAAATCAGAAACAGAGTGATTCTATCATGGTTGTAATCGATAAACTCAGTAAATCTTCACACTTTATTCCTATAAAGTCTACTTTTAAAGCTATAAACATTGCTAAAATATTCATGAAATAAATTTTCAGACTGCATGGTGTTCCTAAAATGGTGATTTCAAATAGAGACGTAAAATTTACATCCGCTTTTTGGAAGGAATTGTTTGGAGGGATAAACACTAACTTAAATTTCAGTACAAGCTATCATCCACAAATGGATGGATAGACCAAAAGGATAAACCAAATCATAGAGGATATGCTTCGCATGTATGTAAGAACAAAACCAAGCAAGTGGGAAGACTACCTGCACTTGGTAGAATTTGCATATAACAATGGGTACCAAACTTCGGCTAAGTTGAGCCCTTTCGAAATACTGTATGGCAGAAAGTGTATGACTCCAATTAGTTGGGATAACCTGGCTAAAAGACTCATGGTTGGACTAGAGATGCTCCAAGAAATAGAGAACATGGTAAGAAAGGTACAACATAACTTGAAAGAAGCACATGACAGACATAAGAGCTATGCAGATCAGAAAAGAAGACACTTGGAATTTCAAGTAGGAGAACATGTTTATTTAAAGTTCAAAGCCCAAAAAATCTCGTTGAAGTTAGGGAATTGTGCCAAGTTGGCACCTAGGTTTTGTGGGCCCTTCGAGATACAAGCTCAAATTGGACCTGTAGGATACCAACTTGCACTTCGAGCTAATCTAAGAATTCATAATGTATTTCATGTTTCTTTGTTGAAAAAGTATATTCATGACCCTACTCATATGATTGATTGGAATTTGGTGCAGGTGGAATCCCTGCGCATTCTGGACTGGAGAAAAATAACACTTCGGAACAGAGCCTTCACTCAGGTAAAGGTGTAATGGAAGCACTTTAGTCCTAAGGAGGCCACTTGGGAGTTGGAGGGAGATTTGCGGAAATCTCATCCAACCCTGTTCCAATAACGGAATGAAAATTGAGGACAGTGTTTTACTGAAGGGGGAAAGAATGTGATATCCCCCAAAATAAAATATTTTTGAAATTTAAAATTGCTGGAAATTTATTTCTGTTTTTAGTAAATTCAAATTTGGAAAAAATTTTCCATTTATGGAAATTTTGAATTTCGAATTTGGTAATTGTAATTAATTATTTTGACTGTTGGGGAGAGACCCTATTTGACCCAACTAACTATTTGACTATGGAAATTGTATGGAAATAGAATATTTTATGTTGATTGGAGGAGGACAAATGGAACAACCATGTTAAATTTAGCTGGCCATGACTCCATGAGTGGGGAACATGTTGGAACTACCTCTGGGCTGATTAGTACAAGTGGAAAATCAGTGATTTGGCCATTGGAAGCCCCTGAAAATCAGGGATTTAGAAAGCTGTGAAAATTTCCAAGGGAGGGAAAAAGACCTGGGCAAAATGGATAAATAGCATATGTGAGGAGGCAGGATGCTGCCAAGTATGCTGGGAAAGGAGATTTTTGATTTACCTGCTATTATGAACACTGCTTGAGTGTGAGGCAAGGAAAAACTATTGGAGCTGTAGGACATTGTTGAAGAGAATCTTTTCCAGGTTCACCCTCATGGATTCATGGTTAGGCTAGGGGTAGAATCAGGCAAGTAGTTTGGCTGCGTTGTTCTATGGTTGGGAGCAACATGGTTGTTCCCTTTGTTTTTCTGTAAGCTGGTTCAGATATGTAAACCTTTCCTTACTCTGTCCTTGGATTTTTTGTGTGTAAATGATATTATGCATCTACTTGTTCTAAATCAAAATAATTATTTCAATAAATGATATCTATCGTGGTATTAAATTTACAATCACAGTCTAAATTCTGGAGCGGTCCCTCCTGAAAATCTGGAATACTAGCAAATTTATTTAAATACGATTTGAGTATAAGAGAGAAGATCCATCTATAGGATAGGCTTAATCAGAAGTCAAAATGCTAGGATACTCTGAATGCTTGAAGAAGACCAATCTTCATAGATATGGGTTTATTTCTGAGACTAAAGTATTAAATAGATCTAAATGTAAAACACTGTGTTGAAAGGAAACATTTAAATGTATCACTAATTCCAAACAATCATGCATCTTAAAAGAGACTTCCTTTATTTATTTATTTAAGAATTGAAGAGGAATACGAAATAGCATGAACCTTATGGATCACCTAGGCACTCATATATTATACACATATATACGTATTGGGAAATAAAATGCAAACTGGAAGTAATCTATCTACATCAGAAAGTTAAGGAAATCTAGAAAACCTCTTTTGTTTATCAGATGCTAAAACAATCATGGGAATTGATGCCTATCAGAAGATTTTATTCTTCCCTTGTTTTATTTAAAGAGTGCTCTACCCTTTCCATAGTCAAAGTCTGTAACGAATTTAGAAATTTGTGAAAACCTTAAGAAGATCCGGAACAATTTTTGAATTGAATTTGTCACTCTGTGTTTTTTTTTTTTTACGGAGTTTGTAAACTCTATTCATGTTTTTTTTTTTGGCATTTCGGAGTTTATTGGTTCAAGTTGCGTGGAGTTCTTTTGTTCTTGCAAATGTCGAAACCCAAAGTGGCCCCACATCCTGATCGAATTTCATGATTCGGTGATTATTGTTGAGTGTTGTTCATGCATCAAGCATTACCAAACGCCGAAACCTGATATTGGCTGGGCCCCATACCTTTTTCATGTTTTTGCGAGTTGGCATTTGAATTTGTGAAATCTTGAACCCCGAAGCCCCGAAGTGTTGGTCCCACTTTCCTTTCACTTTTCACAATTCGAGAGTGTTGTGTGATTGGTGTTTGGCATTTGAAATCGAAAAATCTCGAACCCTGAAGCCTCGAAGTGCTGGTCTCACTTTCCTTTCACTTTTCACAATTTGGGAGTTGTACGATTGGCGTTTGGCATTTGAATTCATGAAATCCGGAACCCCAAAACCCTGATGTGTTGGTCCCACTTTCTATTCATTTTTTCGCAATTCGGGAGTTGTTGTGTGTTGGTATTTGGCATTTGAGATCGCGAAATCCTGAACCCTGAAACCTCAAAGTACTGGGCCCACAGTCTTTCTGCATTTCATGATTTGGAAAACAACGTGGTCTTTTGTTTCTTTTGTATTCGTCATTTTGTAATAGTCGAAACCCGATTGACCTCTGTTTTCTTTTCACAAAACTATAGGAATATAGTAGGATTTTTTTTTTACTGTAATGAATGGACTGGTAGAAATGATGGAGGATATTCATCCAGGATAGAGGTAGAATAGAAATAACAGATCGTATTACAAGTCACTGTGTACAGGGCATGAAAAGTACAAAAATTATTGTATATGAAAGTATTAAACTAATTAAGGAGATTTTTAGCTCGATTTTTCCTAAGAGTTCTGCTTTCCATGAGGCCATACACCTTTAATTCTTCAAAATTTTGTAATTAGACTATTGTTTAATGGCATAAACCTTAGAGAACAAGATGGGATCCTTCAAGTTAACTATGCTTGATGTGTAAGCTATGGGTGTGTAAGAATGAGACCTAAGTTTAGATACTGCCTATATACATATAAGTATGTTGGAGTAGTTTGAAAATTAAGGAAAGTGATATAATTATGGAAGAATTTATCCACATAAGCTTTTCTATTCGAAGTCAAACTAGACCGGTGTAATAAATTCATTATGGACATAAATGTATCTTACCTTCTCTTAAATTCTAAAGCTTAAACGAAATTGAGTTATGTCATAATTTTTTTATTTTTTTTTGGTGAATTTGAGTTTCATTATAGCCATGTTCAATTGTGGCAGGAGCATCTTCCACCATAGAAGAGTGCTCCCCTTGAGTTTAAATACCACCATGCAGAACTTCATGTTGGAGGTATAGTCGCGAAGTGCAAAGCACATCGCCATATTCTCCAACCATGCCTTGGCGGCTGCGCTATCCGGGACACCAAAGAACTCGGGAAATTTGACCTTCTCGAGTTCGCGGTGAATGCTACCAGTCCCAACTGGAGAGCATTATGGACCCCCAGGTGGTGTCAATGCCATGGCCTCATCTCTTTCCAAACCGTTGATAAGTGCCTCAAACATCTGCTCAAAGGACCTCATCAACCCAACCACATCACGCACCATTATCTTCTCCTTCCTGGAAACCTATTCATCTCCCTGGAGGTTAGAACCCTTAGGCATGGATTCCACTGGAGGCATCACACCTCTTCCCCTCGCATCCTGTCATCTACCTCCATGACATTCTCTAACAACGATTACTTGCACAAATACAAGTCAAATTAATTAGCAACATTATAATCAAAAATCACATCAAAGAAAGTCGTAATGATCCCAAGTCACAGGTTGAAACTCGCTCTGATACCATAGGTAACAACCCCAATCGTTACGACTGCAATGAAGGAAAAGCGTATTTTATTTTTTTTTGGCAGGAAGGCAACGACGAAAATAGTTGAACTACACAACCTGATGTCGAACACATGCACGCATATCAGGCAACAAACAACAATGACTCAATGCACTAGCGCAACGAGTAGCTGGGTGAAACATGCATAAATTAAAAGATAGAAATGACTACCCACCCGACACAAACACGACAACACCTACAAGCTAAGGGACAACATCCACAATCCCTACACAACGATTTCGACGAACAGTAACTAGAACCTCTATGGCATGAAACCAAATGCACAAAGGCGTTATAACCCAAGCACCATCAACAACTACAACGAACAAATTCCCACAACGGAAAGCATAGACTCTGGCCAAGTTATCAATCGCCTATATACATTACAGCACGCAGTGATCACCTCATAAAGAATCATGTCATCACCAGGTTATAGGTGTCACAACAACCGTGTCGCAACATCATGACAGGACCCCTAACGCAAGATAAAATCAACGCACTAGGAGATCGAGTTAACTGACAAGAAGACTATACCCACGCTCCCACGAAACAAGTTGACGAGACGCAAGGTGACATCCCTCAAATTAAATTGCGCAACTATCTGAAGGACTTATGGGTTCCTACAAGCCAACCTGAGTGGTGAAACAACTAAGATCAACCACTGAATACAATTCACCTTAACGCACACGGTTACGTCATTGCATCAAACAATGATCCGAACATGATTTAATTTACACTATTACTATACAAGGCACCTTCATGTACCTGAAACAAATCTATATTTAAGTAAATCATTTATTGTTACATATAGTGTTAATACTTCATAATTATTATATATATCATTTAAAAATAACTAAGGTGAATTCATTAATCCACCAATTAAATACATTACATCATTTTCCATTATAAAATACTTTTTCTTCCTATACAAATAGAGTTTCTTTTATAATATAAAAGGGCTTTTATCCATATTTATTTTCCTAAACTTTTAATCCATACTAACTATTATAGGATTTTATGTTGGGAGCGGTGTATAGAAGGATTCTTAAATTAACAATATTATAAACTTTCACCTTATGATGTTCATATAATCCATTCGTATAATATTGAAATATCACACAATCCTTATCATGCAACGATACTGGAAATTTCCAACACATAGGTTAATTTGAACATAATTTTTTTTTAACAGTTAACTCTTAATATGGTCACTTGAAACTTAGTGCATGATTCAAATATGTTGTACAAATAAATATCAAAATTCTAAAGTAAACAAATACTAGAATATGCACGAGAATAATTGATTTATTGTATGAATTAATTAAGACATTGGATGTCAGAATCATATTTTAATCAATAGATGTATCTCGTCATTGTCTTATTACCATTAGAACGCATGATGTAGAAACCAATAGATATAAATAAATTGAATGTGTAAGAAAATGAATCGCTGTGTAAGTGTAGGCATATGAATTGTTGTGCATGTGTGTGCAATTACATTGTTGGCCATTAGAAGGAACCATTTCACAATATCTCTGCTAGAATCTTATCAAAGGCTGGAAAAATTTCATAAACACAGGAAAAAGAAAAATGCATGTACCATCACCAAAAGAAGGTAAAAGAATGAACAAACAACTCATTAAACAAAGAGATTATAGAAACCCATAGATCATTAAAAAAAACGCAGAGGTGGGAATTCGTGGTTGATTAATGAGAAGGTGGAGCAGTCAAAGAAAAATGCAGGCAGAAGGATTCGTGGTTGATTAAAACTCAGGTACAACATTCAAGGCAGAAATATGGTAAAATTTTGGTGGTTGAATAAAACGTCTGTACAACAGTTAATGAAAGTCGCTTGTAAATTTCATGAAATGAAAGGGGTATGGACTCTATCAATCAATCTCTCAGCCGTGTAACATTTCTGGGGTAAAATCAAAATTGATATATATATATATATATATATATATATATATATATATATATATATATATATATAACATTGTGTTGGCAGCCAATTCACATTTTTCATTACCTCATAAGCTGCCTGCACCAATGTTTCACAAACATTGATTTTCCGTCGCAAAATCAAATGAACGACGCCCTTATTCTTTGCGCCTTCTCGACCGCTTCACAGTCGTAAGCATG
>ML785015.1:0-25590 GCA_009831015.1 Picea engelmannii
AAGAATACAATTTCATAAGTATTCATTAGAACAATCGTATATTACTTTTATAAAATAAAATCTAACTTCTGTTAATAATCTTCATCATATTGATGTTCATAATTGGAATCTTCTGATAATTATACATTAGTACAAACATTCCTCTTCATTCACAGTAAAACTGAATTTATAAATAATAACAAATATTAATAAATATTCAAGGGGTTCTTCCATGAGTTTCAAGTATTCATATAAATATTAATATACAATAAAATACACCAACCAAATACTCCGATCAGAAGTTGACGATATTTGATGATGATACTTAACCAGAAAAATTGTACATGTCCTCCTTGGTTGCTAATATGAAAACTTCATTGGTACGTCCCAACCAATGCTAGGGGTACTTTTCTCCCCTCTTATCCCCCTGAGCCGCAAAGGGGCCACAAATAGAAACCAAAACTCAATAGCACAAACTTTCCCTCGCAAGGAGAGGCTTCCACCTCTTGAACAAGTTTGAGCTCAACTCTCCACAAGTAAACTTAGTCAAATAACATTTTGGCTGCATAACATTCATCCAACAATATGGTAAGTTCTCTCTTCCTCTCCATTTCATTTATAGGAAAAATAACAATGACATTTGTCCTTTCATGCAAAAATAACCAATTTTTAATAATTTAATTAATGATTATTCACCCTCTAAACATGTCACACTCTCCATAAGTTGCGCATGTTATTTTTCTTTTTATTTTAATTAAGTAGATATTTTCTCTCACATTCCCCAATTTATTCATATTTTTCCTCTTAGTTGTCTCAGTTTCCCAATCTCTCATCTATTTTGTGTCCCCTAACTAAATTTCAGTTTGAGTTGGATAAGGAGTCCTCTTTTAGTTAGGATTAATGGTTGATTAACTCAAGATGGTATTCTATGTGGTCCACCTATTCTCTCATGTTTTTATTTTCTTTTTATTTAAAAATCTCTTTTATTATTTTCATGCACACATGTGCATCTACCCAACTTTACTTTTATTTCTTCTTTTACTTAACTTACTAGTCTAATTTCCTTCGTTCCCTTTTAATGTTATAATTTAGTCAAACCTATTAGACTTAGACTCTTTGTTAGTTTCCTTGTTTATAATTTAATAATCAATTTTATGTTCTTTCTAACAATGTCTAAGTATTTTATTTTAATTTTCTAGGTCTTCTAGATATTTTTTTGTTGACTCACATTTTTTTTGTGCAACATGCCCTTCAATATGAACTTCCATGATCCAAGGGTGCCACTCGCCATTGAATAGTTTGGAATTTGTTCAGACACTTGGATTCAACACTCCATTGGTCAACCTTGTGAAAGACTAAGGGATTTTCTAAGGAATAAGGATTCTTCCTTATTGTGCACCCCTTAGAATTATTCATCAACGACTGTCTCAGTCTGCCCCTATGGAATCATGGACCTCTCAGACTCTGTAATCATTAACCTTCAGTTTAGGTCACAACAAGAGTGCTAATAGGCCGCGACAGGGAAGCTGCCACACATCTTCCTCATTTGTCTTTTTTTTTATGACCCCTTTACTCCATATGTGATTTGGATTAGCAATCGTCACCATGACTGCATCCATCGATAAGAACATTGTCAATAATCCATATGAATAATATCCATACCGAAATCATCATATAACTCATGTGTGTACATCAAATAATAAAAAATGAAAAAAAAAACAAGTCCACTCCATGACTCAATCTTGAGTCCAAGGAAGTTCGTTGATGCCATCAACATCCTCAATTTGTCATGTATCCTGCACACTCAAGAGAACTCATCATAATACCTTTCAATATATACATCTAGAAATTAACATCTAAATTGCAATGATATCACAATATAACTCATAATCTAAGCATAATGATATTGTATCATAACCAGATCACTTGATCACAAGTGTCCTCAAAGAATAAGTCAATATAAAATGTGATCAATGGAACTAGATGTTACATACACCCCCTCTTTTTAAAAACTTCATCTTGAAGTTTGTATAGTCTAATAATGAAAGCAATAAATGTATCTAACACAAATATATATATCCAATCTATCAAACAAATAAGGAAACTATTGATGTATCTCATATGCGACCTCCCATGTAGCCGAGTGCGGACTATAATTGTCCCACTAGACCTTGACCTGATTGACTATTCGATTATGTAGCTATCGAGTGCGATGGTCTAGTATGTGGATTGGCTCTTCCATGAGAGCACCCTCGTTTGACACCTACAAAGAACTCAAGTCAATAACATGTGACAGATCTGAAATATAATGTCGCAAAATAGATACATGAAATATGTCATGCATATGCCTCAAAGAATCAGGCAAGGCTATTTAGTAAGCCACAGGTCCTTTCCTTTATACAACTTTTAAAGGTCCCATGAAACTTGGTGAGAGTTTAGTGCCCTTTCCAAACTTGATCCAACTCTTATGCGGTTTCACCCACAAGAAAACTTTATCGACAACTTCATAATTGCAGTCAATGCCAAGCACATCAACATAACCCTTCTACCAATCTTGCACTTATTTAATCCTTTGTCTTATGGTTCACATCTTCTCTTCCATTTCTTGGATCACTTTTGGTCCTATCAGAACCCTATTCTCTAGTTGATCCCAACTCAAAGTCGTTCACCACTGTCGTTCGTAAATAAACTCAAAAGGTGCCATCTTAATCAAACTTTGGTAACTATTGTTGTACTTGAACTCTACCAAAGGAAAACATTCTTCCCAACATTTATTTTGATCCATCACATACATTCGAAGCATATCCTATAAAATTTGATTTGTTCTTTCAGTTGGTCCATCTATTTCAGGGCTATATGTTGTACTAAAATTCAATTGTGTTCTGAAATCCTCTTGGAAACTAGTCCAACATCGTCCAGTGAACATTGATCCTCAATTGGATATGATCTTTCTTGGTACACCATGCAATATCACAATCTCGCTAACAAAAACTCTAGCTATTTCTGGTGCCTCATACGTCGTATGAACTGGAATAAAGTGTGCACTCTTCATCAAAGTGTCAACAACCACAAATATAGAATCATGTCTCCTTGCCATCAGTGGAAATCCAACAATAAAATACATCGAAATGACTTCCCATTTCGATTCATAAATTGTGTGTGCTTGTAACAATCCTGCGAGATGTATGTGTTCATCCTTCACTTGCTAACATTCAATGCATATCACCACGTAATTAACAATGTCATCCTTCATTCCTTTCCAGAAGAATAAAGGCTTAAGGCCTGCCTTCATCTTCGTGACTCCAGGATGATCCATGTACATTGCTCGATGAGCTTGATTCAAAAAAGAAATTCTCAATTCGTCATTAGGGGATAGATATATTTTGTCGTTATATCTCAAAAATCCATTGTTGTCAAGTGAATAACCTTCACACCTTGGTATCATCATGGTGTCTTGTCCAATATTATTCTTGTGAACTGTGTTGGCACTTATTCAGAGGGTGGAAATCTGAAATCAGAGGAATGTGATCAGGGATTTCTCGTATTGGGATAATACTTTTGTTACATGAAATAAGTTTTTTGTACTCTTTTAAATTTTAAACTCAAGAGGAGGAATATCAAGACTCGTTGGTAGGCTCGCAAGTTCAACATAGAAGGAAACAAAACTACAGAACTAACTCTATCCAGAGACTTGATTGAACACTGAAGTTGTAATCACAACACCAACTATCAACAACCCCGAGCAAGGCTCTGCTGGAAAATAAGGAAAATTGATGGTCGTAATGGAAATTTTCCACTTCACTGTAAATCAAGTACTAAGGGTGAGGTTGATCCAGTATGACAAGGATACGAAAAACCTAACAATTTAAATGTTCAAATTTAGTAGGATAGATACACAATGCATTCTCTTTTTATTTCAATTAATATTAAGGATGAGGGATAAATTATCTAAGCGGACTCCTGCGCAGAGTGATCATAAAACACTATGTATTTCTTGACCACCTTTAATTTTACCAATGCTAACCAAAAGCACTTGATAAAATGTAGGCCTATATTAATTGGTTTTGGAGAAACCAAGGACAAAAAAAATAAATCATAGAGATGTTGCACGACTCGACATGAATTGTTTTTATTTCAGAACCAATAGAGAGACAATCAAAATTTTATACAATACACTTTTACTTCCTCCACACTTGAAATAAATGCATTCAATTTATAATACAAGTAAATCCATTAAGGGAACCAGATGAGAAAAGAATTTTGATCACCATATATAACCATCCTAATCCTAACTTTTAAATTATTTAACTACATGAATATTACAATTAGTTAGCTCAGAGGCTACGAATCTATAAGCCTGTATATTTTCAC
Organism: Picea engelmannii; assembly: GCA_009831015.1. NCBI lineage: Eukaryota > Viridiplantae > Streptophyta > Pinopsida > Pinales > Pinaceae > Picea > Picea engelmannii. Next base: position 4,351 of record ML785015.1, read on the forward strand.
TACATAACACACTCACAAAAATCATTTAGATCTATGAAATTTTGTACTAAAAAACAGAACTAGACGAGAGTACAAATCCACTGGCACTAAGATGAAAACTTATATATTCTAGGTGTAAGAACAAATCATAAATATTTATAGGATTCGACAAACAAGGTAAGGAGAGATTGACCATGGAAAAGAGGCGGTATCACAATTTAATTTCTAACTGAATATACCCAATCATATCTAAGAAATCAAGAATAAAATTTTAGAAATATTCATCAGAACAATCCTATACTATTTTTCTAAAATAAAATTGAGCTTCTGTTAATAATCTTCATCATATTGATGTTCATAATTGGAATCTTCTGATAATTATACACTAGTATAAAAATTCCTCTTCATTCATAGTAAACACAAATTTATAAACAATAACAAATATTAATAAATATTCAAGAGGTGCTTCCATGATTTTCAAGTATTCATATTAATATTAATATACATTAAAATACACCAACCAAATAATGCAATCAGAAGTTGACGATATTTGAAGATGATCCTTAACTAGAAACCTCGAGCACATCCTCATTGCTTTCTAATCTGAGAACTTCACCGGTACCTCCCAACCAATGATAGGGGTACTCTTCTCCCCCCTTAGCCCCCCAAGCTGCAAAGGGGCCACAAACAGAAACCAAAACACAATGGCACAAAATTTCCCTCACAAGGAGAGGCTTCCACATCTTGCACAAGTTTGAGCCCAACTCTCCACATGTAAACTTAGTCAAATAAAATTTTGGCAGCATAACATTCATCCAACAATATGGTAAGTTCTTTGTTTCTCTCCATTTTATTTAAAGGAAAAATATCAATGACACTTTTCCTCTCATGCACAAATAATCAATTTTTAATAATTTAATCAAGGATTATTCACACACTACACATGTCACACTCTCCCCAACTTGCACATGTTAATTCTCTTTTTATTTGAATTAAATAGACATTTTCCCTCATATTCCCCAATTTGTTCCTATTTTTCTTCTTGGTTGTCTCTTAATTCCCGAATCCCTCATTTATTTTTTGTCCCCTAACTAAATTTCATTTTTAGTTGGATTAGGAGTCTTCGTTTAGTTAGGATTAGTGGTTCATTGACTCAAAATATTCTATGTGGTCCATCTATCCTCTCATGTTTTTATTTTCCTTTTATTTAAAAATCTCTTTTATTATTTTCATGCACACATGTGCATCTACCCAACTTTATTTTTATTTCTTCTTTTACTTAAATTACTAGTCTAATTCCCTTCATTTCCTTTTAATGTTTTAATTTAGTTAAACCTCTTAGACTTAGACTCTTTGTTAGTTTCCTTGTTTAGAATTTAATAATCAATTTTATACTCTTTCTAACAATGTCTAAGTATTTTATTTTAATTTTCTAGGCCTTATAATTTTTTTTTTTGTTGACTCGCATTTTGTTTGCGCGACAAGACACACTTGTGTGCTCCAAGGGTGCCACTCGCCATTGACTAGTTTAGAAGTTTTTCGGACACTCGGAGTCAACACTCCACTAGTCGACCTTGTGAGAGACTAATGGATTTTCTAAGGAATAAGGATTCCAACTTATTGTGCGCTCCTTGGAATTCTTCATAAGCGATTGTATCAATCTTCCCCCGTGGCATTGTGGACCTCTCATACTAGGTAATCGTTAATCTTATGTTCAGGTCACATCAGGAGTGCTAGTAGGATGTGACAGGGACACTGCCACACATCTCCCTCATTTATCTGGTTTATGTGTATGACCCCTTTACTCCATATGTGAGTCAGATTAGCAAGAGTCACCATGCCTGCATCCACTGACAATAATAATGTCAATAATCTATATACATAACATATATACTGAAATCATCATATAACTCATGCATGTAAATCAAATACTTAAAAATAAAACCAAAAGCAAGTCCACTACCTCACTCAATCCTGAGTCCAAGGAAGTTCGTTGATGCAAACAACCATAGATGAGTTTAGGGGCTAAATTTCGCTCATGGGCTAATTTTCCATGGTTTTTCCCAAAAAAAGATTCTCTATTCTAAATATGATTCGCCCAAATTATATAGAATAAAATTATTTTAACTTAAAAATCGCCAAAAAATTATACAAACTATATAAAATCCTTAGAAATTTGAATATTTTTACAAAAATATCACCAAACATTTGTAGTTGGCATATGAAGGATTAGTAAGATTCGGCAAGGTTTCTACACTTTAAAATAAATTTCCATCCTTAAAATCATCTCTACAATCAACATCCTCAACTTTTCATGTATCATGCACACTTAGGAGAACTCATCATAATACCTGTCAATATATACATCTATAAATTAACATACAAATCACAATGACATCACAATATAACTCATAATCAAAGCATAATCATAATGTATCATAACTAGATCACTTGCTCGCAAGTGTTCTCAAAGAATACGTTAATATAAAATGTGATCAGTGGAACTAGATGTTACAAGGAAGGGGAGAACAAATAATTGATCCAATAGCTTTAATAATTTTCTCATCATTCTCTTCATCGACACCAACATTCAAAGCGTTCAACCGAGCCATTGGTTTTTCCTTTATATTTTCATAGGTTAGTTTCATTATCAAGAAATGATTTTGCACTTTAGGGACATGTTTCTTAGTGTGTATGTTTCTTAGACTTTCCTATGATATGATTTTCCACAATCATTTAACTGGAAAGGGTTTTCCAAGATATTCAATATTTTAAACCCCCACCCTCCATATTTTGGTTGAGCTATAACGTTTCATTTGACAAGTGGAATCTCTTCATTTTGGGTTTTCCAATCCAAAAGAATCTAAAAACCTTTGTCCTTATTTTCTCTAGAACCCCCTTTTAGAATATAGGCTAATGTATGCCAATAAAACCAAGATCAAGAGATGAGTTGAGTTCGTTACATTCAATAGCTACAACATCTTATCCAAAACATTGACACCTTCTTCCTCTCATATTTCACCTATTTTTCCTACTCATGCTCCAAAAGGCTTATTTTATTCTATTCCCTTCTTGATTCATCATTGACATATGTCACCTTGAACTTACATGATTACCTTATTACGCTTGGATAAGACCATGTGAATTCCCCTAGCATATTGATTATTCAATTAGAGGATGATTCAAAATATTGGATTTTTGAACCTTTGAGCATAAGTTTATGCTTTCGATTATTGATCTAACTTGAGATGCACATTGAAAGTGTGGCATGTACCTATGTTAATGATTCATTCCTCAAAACTAACCATATATACACTATTGGTTTAAGAGTTTTATTTATATTCCACAAATGCTTCCACCACCAAGCATCCTCTTTTTTGTGGTGTGTGCAATTCACCAAAATGGAAGGCAAAAACAAATATTTGATCCAATAAATTCAATAATTTACTCATCATTGTCTTCATCGGCACCAAAATTTAAAGCGTTCAACCTAGAAATGAATTTTTCCTTTATCTTTCATAGGTTAGTTTCATTTTCAAGTAATACTTATACACTTTAGGGACATGTTTCTTAGTTTGTATGGTTCTTAGAGTTTTCTATGATATGACTTTCCACAATCATTTAAATGGCAAGGTGTTGTTACAAACACTACAACCTGCCTTTTTCCTTCATTCCATTGCAATTTACCTTTGGAGAAAATGGGGCCCCTTCCTTTATATGTTTAGAAGGAACCTTCCATAAACCTCTCTCTTTACCTCAAAACTTTTGGGGAATTCCTACTTACCTTAAGAAAAAAATGGCAAAATGAGGTACTTGAAAAAATCATTTTTTGAAAAAGTTTGAGAAAATTGGAAAAGTTAGTTTTAACTCCTAGGATGTATGCCTTGAGAAAGAAGATGTTGATAAGGTATTGATGGAAATACATGATGGACCATATGGTGGCCATTTTTCAGGAGACCCAAAAACTCATGAAGTTTTGACAATTGGATATTACTAGCCCATGCTCTTCAAGGATGCCCATTCATATTCAAGAAGTTGTGAAGCATGCTAGAAAGTGGTAGGAGGACAACACAAAGATACTATCCCTCTTTAACCGGTAGCCATTGAAGAACCATTTGAATAATGGGGACTATACATCATTGGTGATATTAACCCCCACTCCTCCAAGAAACACAGGTACATTCTATACTGATTATCTTACATGTTGGATTGAGGAAATACCCCTAGTCAAGGTAAATGAAGAGGTAGAGATTAATTTTCTTGAAAAATACATCATTACGAGGTTAAAAATTAATAACTCTCTAGTGTTTGATAAACCAAATTATTTTTCATCTTTAAAATTATCTGATTTTGCATTAGATAAAGGGATTATTTTAAAATACTCAACCGACTACTATCCCCAAGGTAATGCTTTGGTCGAATCTACAAACAAAAACATAATCTGTATCCTTAAATGAACTATGGTTGATCACCAAAGAAATTGGCACAATGCCTTATTAAATTCCCTTTGGGTTGATCGTGTCACCCTGAAGGCCTCCATTGGGACTTCATTGTTCTTCCTTTTCTATGGGAACATCTATCTTCCTTCCCTCCAACTCACACAACAGTCTCGGGGAAGAGAGTGTCCCATCATTCAATGATGTATCTATACCTTGATAAACCTTGAATAAAGTCGTGCTAAATACAAGAGACATTTTGAAACTCACCAATAGACAACAAAATGTTGGTTTGATAAGATATATGCTGGTGAGAAATAATTTCAAGTTGGGGACTTAGTCCTCAAATGGGACAAGCCACATGCAGATAAAGGGAATTATTCAAAGTTCCAACAACTTTGGATTAATCCTTATGTCATCAAATAAAATATTGGAGAAGGCACCTTCCAGTTTAAAAACCTTCAAGGGGAAGTTGATTCTCTCCCCATTAATGGAAAAATTATCAAGCACTATATCAACTAGCCTTCAAGGATATTGTTCCCTTGTACATAAATAAAATTTTGAATTTTACCTTTTCCCCTTTTATTTTGTTTTAGTTTTTTCTTTGTTTGTGTGTTTGGTTTTTTAGATGCTTATTGAAAGATGCTACCCTAATTTTTAGTTTCCAATACCTTAGTCTTGGTCACATATTTAAATGGTAACACACCTGGTGTCAATAACAAGAAGATTATGTGACATTGTGTTCAATCCACATATCTCCCAAACCATGGAAGCCTCGTCATGTATTTTTTCAAGTCATATATAGTGGGGGAACATAACTCATCAATACACAAGAATAGTGAAACAAACAAAGAACCAATAAATTTTACTTAAGAACAGATTGTTACATGATGTCAACTGATGAAAATGATTTGAAAGATGCTTTCAAAGTATTCCAGAAATTGTGACTCATGAAGTTCATTCATCTATAACTAATTAAGCAAATCTCACTATCACATGTGTCATCCCTAGTGCCTTTAAATGATAACTGGAATCCCCCCATCCACCTCTCTCTAAACAAAAAGGAATTAAATTATATAAAAGGTAAAGGCTTCAGGAAAGGGTTTCCATATCACATGGTACATGCAAGTATCTTTGTCGGGGCGATGGACACTTTCTAGAAGCAGAGCAAGGCTTGTGACACTAGGGTGAATCCGTCGGGGATATGGATTCTCCTTGGCAGTGGAAAAACACTAGAGAAATTCATTATAACTTATATTCTCAACATTCTTTATGTCTTTTTTCCCATTATACTCCCTAAAATTTTTCCTTTAGTCATTTATCATATGAATAATAAATAATTTGAAAGCAATCTGGTAAAAGGAAAGGTCCCACCTCTCTTTGTATCATCTAAGTTCTGTCAAAGAATCCAAGCTATGGGACCTATTGTTTCTCTCTATAAATTTTGCATGATGAGTGCACCTTTTCCAAAAAATATGTGTGGATATCATCTTACAGAGATTCAAGGCTTCACCCAGTGTGTGGATATAATTTGAAAGAGCCTTCCATCAACTTCTCTCTTTACCTCAATCCTTTTTGGGAAGTCCTACTTACCTTAAGAAAAAACTAGCAAAAGGAGGTACCTGAAAAAAATAATATTTTGAACAAGTCTAAGAAAATCATGTATATCGAAGGAGTTCCCTATAACTACCTTGACGTAAATTAGAGGAGCTCCCCTCTTTACCTCTGATAACCTTTCCTATCGCAGAATTTCCATTAACTCCTATGATGCCCATTAGAGTAGTTTCCTCCAAGTCTATCAATGTGTTCAAAGTACTTTGAGGTAAGTTCTCCGATGAACATCAAAGGACTTCCCACTAAGTTCTCCAATGTTCATTAAAGAAATTTCTCCCGAGTTCTTCGACCATAACTATCCTACCAAATCAACATTTAATACTAAACTAATCAGAGGAGTTCCCTCTATCTCCTCCAATGTACATCGAAGGAGTTCCCCTATTTATAGTTGATATCCGTTCCTATCACACAATTTTAATTAATGACTACGATGCCCATCGTAGGAGTTTACTCCAAGTCTATCTATGTTTTCGGAGTACTTTGAGGCAAGTTCTCCAATGAACATTAGAGGAATTCACACTAAGTTCTTTTATTTTCATCGAAGAACTTTCTCCCAATTACTATGACCACAAATATCCTACCAACTCAACATTTAATTCTAAACTCGTCGATCCTTATATTTACCAAGAAACCCTAACTTTTCATTATCCCACTAAGTTGTCAAGGTGAGAAGAGATCTATCTATATGGAGAAAGTTTCGATATCCTACATCAACACTAACATCCTCTAAATTTCAACCACATGGCAATGTAATATCTAATATCACGTCCTGTTTTTCTAGGGTTAGGGTTTTTTGTTTTGTTTCCATTTTCTTTCACAAATATACCCTAGATTGTCACATAACTATTTCGTTTTCTCTTCCACCTCTTATCACCTATGGAAATCAATGCTAATTTTCTATTGTTAAAACCTACGCTCCTTTTCTCCTTCACAATGTTAAAGTATTCACTTCCATTTCTAACCTAGCTAGCACCAATTTTGTTCGAATAGACTTATGGATAACCCTATATCATGAAAAAAATATCCGAAGAATCAAATGAACTCCAAGTATCTAAACGAGAAGTATACAATATATTCAAAAAATTTAATTTCTCTGTTGAAGCTGAAGAATCAAATGAAATCCAAGTATTCAAAAATATCAGGAAGTCAAGCATTTTCATAGTAGCAGCACACCTAACAGTGTTCCCATGTGCATATGCCATCACATGGATTTTTAAGAATATCAATGTAAATGATAGATACATCTACAAGGCCAGGAAGGACCACATAGCTTCATTTAGACCTAAATATTTGTCCAGGTGTTATCACATCAAAAAGGGAATCAAGAAGCTAGATAGTAAGCTCTTTAGTGAGTTTAAGTACATGCCAAAGGATTTGTTTCCCAAATAGTACAAGGCTGAAAATAAATTCAAATACATGCCCAAAATTGGATATCCCACAAGTTCCTTGAGAAGACCCTATCAATACTTGGTATCCATTTTATGTAGATTATATGGGGAACTTGATGCATCACAATTATCCCTATCATATATGCCCCTAATATAACATTATCAAAATGAATGGATATCATTCAATTTGGATGACAGCTTGTCTGAAAATCTCATGGTGGCTATCTTTCTGGTAAAAGGATCCCATCCCGAAACATTTCCAAGCTTCCACATTTCCTCATACCTCTTGTACATCATGTGCACATCCTGCAAATACCCTAGGATGGGGTGGAGTTGGAATCCATCTGACCTAACAATTCATGTGTATTGTAAAGTGATCTAGGATAAACAAGTATCACACAGTATACCAAAGGATATGTGAGCACTTTCTAGACCCTTTGTACGAATTCATTTTTTTCATCACTCTCCCTTGCATTACCGATAATGCTATAGAATTCATAAGGAAAATTTGGGACTAGTTTCTCATGGAGCACGACATGTATATAACGGTGTATGGCGCAATGAAAACACATCATTTGCTTCCTTGATTTGTCCCTAACAATATTGTAATCCAAGAAGTCGCATACTGGACCATTATACACAGAGTCGAGGGGATGTTATATCGGCTGAAGAAGGAAACCTAGTTTTCATTACGAATATATGTTTGTAACTATTTCATTAAAAACACCAAGAAAACCCAAGCAGAGGTAAATACCTTTTTGTCATATCACTTCAGAGAAGAATGGTACTGATGCAGACCCCCTACCTCAGCAGGGTTCTGTGACCTTCCAATCTCTGGATCGATCTTCTTCTGAGCCGAAATAGCTCTTCAGACTCCTGCTGGAACCCCTTGAACGAATCCACAGGTACCTTTAATTCCCTGGCACAGGCTTTGAGAAAACCTATGCACGCACTCATCTTTCAATGCTCTTCTCTGTTATGAACGAACACACCTTTCACGCTTTGGGACTCCTGCATGCGAGCTCTCCCAGGATCCTTGTCCCTCCAACTTCTAGTCGTCGAAATGCCAAAAAGGGCTTAACAACTCTGCATCCTCCCTTAGCCTCCGTCAACGTGACCACCACTCTGTGACCAGGTGCTTAACGTCAAAGCGCTACCGGCTTTTCACGATTTAGGGAATCGTGATGCAAGCATTCCTTCTGTTCTCTGTGTTTCAAAATGTCGAAACCCAAAATAGGGCCTAACTCCATAGCTCCTCCCTTAAGTCACTTTTCATACGACCAGTCCTATGACCTGGTGTTATTCCTCCGAATGCTTTTGGGTTTTTGCGATTCATGATTTCGTGATTCCGGCTACAATGATTCTAGGTCCTTCAAACTCCTGGATACCAAAATGTCGAAATCTACCCATGACCATGGTCCACTTTTCCAGATTTCGTAATTCACGATTTCATGATTTCGTCTCTAGGTCCTTCGATCTCCCGGACCCCGAAATGCTGAAATATCCCCCTTGAGATATCAACGGTCCAGATTCCTCTTGAACCAACGATCACGATCCAACTGGATCAACGACGCACAACCTTTCAGGATTTTTCCCGAACCTTGACCACTTGCCACGTGTCCTCCTTGATGAACGTTGTCGGTCATTTCGCAATTTCATGAGCTGAGACTTCTTGTCTCACGACTGCTTCTCCTCGAACTCCTAGTGTCCAAATCCCCGATGGGCTTGGATCTTTGACACTTGTCCTCCAAAATGGATGGTCCTAATGCTTTCGAGACTTGACGAGTCCTCTTCCTTCTGTTGTTACGAGGTTTAAACCTCTCACACCTTTTATGGATCCAACGACTCACGAAAATTCGACACTTCTCCCTCAAAGTTTCTGTCATCCATTCTACCCTTCTGTGCGGCTTCCCAAGGATTAAACCCCTCGCACCTTCTTTCGGATCTGACGACTATCGGTCCTTGGTGCTAGATCTGACGACCTAGATCCTTTTTCCTGTGCACCTCCCAGGGACTAAACCCCATGCACATATCCTTGATCTAGAGAATCTCAGGTCACTGTGCTCCAAATCCAACAGCTAGTGCGTTTTTGTAGTTTCATGTCTCTGGGAGTCGAAAGACTCTCCCTCTTATGTTTCCTGGTACACGAAATGCCGAAAAACGTAAATCATGCACACCTTACTTTGAGATCAATTGATTTTGATCCATGCCTCCAGATATGATGGCTCAGATTTGAACATCTCCTATGTGCGCTCCTCCTATCTTAACACTGATCTAATGGTCCAGATCTCATCTTCCCAGTGTTGATCCAATGACAGCTGTGCTCTTCCTCCTGATCTTTCTTGGCGTTTTTTGACTTAGAAGATTTTCTAAGTCTTGAAGGTCTCGACCTTCGACTCTTCTTCTTGTGAGCCCAGTTCCTTTGGGTCTCATCTGCATTATAGAAATGCTGTCCCTTCTGAGCTTTTCCCTCTTGGGGATTTACTCCTATGCACACTTTGCATTCGAGGATCTCGAATAATTTAGATTCGAGAAGTTTTCTTGAAAAGAAAACTCCTTACGCCCACCTAGCATTCTCTTGCTCGATGCACACCTTGCAAATCCTATAGAGTATTCAACATCCCTGTGAGTGTCTTATCTTCGACACTTGTCTTTTCTCAAAACTTGAAATAGAGTTCCCTAGTGCACTCTATGCACTCACTCGATGCCCTCTTGGCAGAGCTCTACAGAACCTTCAGTAGTTCTGTCTTCCCTTAACTCGAGACATAGTTCCTTCCTATGCACTCCTTGTACCTCTGTTGATGAAGGTTCAATGCTATCCCTCTTGAGATTTCCTGAGGTTGTCTCACCTCTGTCAATGCACACCCTGCAGACTATGTGCACTCCTTGAACTTAGAAAATCCTAGACAGGAAGAAATTGAAACTTATGAAATACTTCACCAGTTATGAATCCAAAACACGAAATGTATAAAAACATGCAAACACATATAGACAATTCATGAAAGGAAAAATTATTAGTCTATTAATTCAGAAATGCCTATACAAGGTGTTTACAAAGGCTGGACTGTAACAAGTCTCAGCTCTCTCTCAAGACCTCTCTGCTTTGGTCTCTCCTCCTAACTCTCTACTCTAATTTCTTAATTACAAAATGAGGGCTCCCATGAGCTTATCCTCAACAACCTTCTCTGAGCTATCGCTTCACAGAGTGGCTCCTATGGCTACATTACATAAATGGATTCCCAGTCTTGACTACGTCCTAGGCTTGTTGCAGGAAACCATTAAAGGAAACCTCAACCACTACCTGTACAAAGGCATGGTCTAGAATTAAAATCCTTACAACATTTATTGAAATTTTCAATTTCAAAATTGAGAGGGTTGTGCCTCTCCCTTTCTCCATTAAATGTGTGTTGGATGTGCTAGCTGGCTGGCACACTACTGACATGGAGCGATGCTCCTGCATCATACTCCTCAGCTGGAAAAATCATGGTCTTCTAATCATGAGCTCCTCTTCTCCAGTGTTGAAATCCACCTGGATCCCAGAATTTCCCTTGGAGTTGTCCATCTTCTCCTCTGCTTCGTTGTTGTTGCTGTTGTTGCCTTGTTTCTCTTCCAGGCTCCCTTCTACTCAGCTTCTCATTGCTGGTAGTCTCTGTTGCTAAAATCGACATCAGCCTTATGATTTCTTCAATTACCTCATCCAACTACTCCAGTGGCTGGCTCTCCTTATGCAGTCTCCTTAGCTGCACTTCTTCTCGGCGAATGGGTCGATCAACTAGATCTCCCATGCCATATTTTTCCTCTGTGGCCTCAACTTGCCATCCTTCTACAAAATTCAGCTTTGCAATCTTATTTTATTGACTGACCTGTTGTTCAGTCACCTTCTCTGATAGATTAGCTTCTGTTATTTCCCCTTGTGCTGGTTGAATTCCATCTTCCTCTATATGCTCCTCAGACTGGAATTCTCCTTCATCTTCTGCTACATGCCTCGACACTGTAGTTATCATCTGTTCAGCTCCCTGGCTGAAAATTCTGAGTGATTCCTCAGAATGCTCCTCTGCTAACATCTGCATGAATGTCTCCTCGTGGCAGCCATATACTGGATCCAGACTGTTCAACCAATCCTCCAGCATCTCTAACTCCATTTCCCATGGAGTGGGCATCTTATTTGCATGATCCTCTTCTATTGGGGAAAACATTAGTGTCTTCTCCTCGTCTCCCTCTATGACAGTCACTGTTGGTTGTCCTTCTTCTATTGTTGCTTCTGCAACACATACTCTGGCCTCAACTGGGTTGCTTGGTAGGAATACTTCAATTCCCCCAATGATCAGAATGTATTTTTGACCTTCCTTTGTCAGCACTCCTTCCTAATCTAAACTCTCCTCTAAGTTCATGAGACTTTCACATAGCCTCATATTTCCCCCCTTTCCCACTTGGCATCCTGGGAATTTTCTACTACCTACCTGGCAGTGTATGAGACCGACTGGTCCCATCTCATTGCCCACCTGGAAATATGAACTTTCACCACTGCCCCCTTGGCAGTATGCGAGACCTTTTGCTAATCTCTTCCCATTGCCCACCTGGCAACTCGAAAGTTCACTTCTTCCCACCTGGAATTTTATGAGATCAATCAATCCCATCTCAATAAAAAATCCTTGCTAACTTGAACTCGTCCCTAAGTTCATGAGTCTTTTAGACAGTCTCATCTTCTCTCCCTTACCCACTTGGCAATATGGGATTTCTTCTTTGCCCACCTGGCAGTTTACGAGATCTTCAGCTAACCTCATACCATTTCCCTCCTGGCAATATGAATTTACACTATTGTCCTCCTGACAGTCTATGAGATCCTCCAATGATCTCATTTCATTTCCCACCTGGCAATTGGAAAATTCATCTCTTCCCTCCTGGCATTTTATGAGACCTGAAACTGATCTCTCTTCCTCATCACTGAGGGTTTCTCCAACTTCTAGCTCACAGATGCAAACCATCTCTGTGTCACTGAGGCTTTCAGCATACCTCAGCCATATTTTCAACAGCCTTTGCTGTCTTTTGGCCAACAACTCCTTGACTCGCCACTTCACCTTCTTTTTCATGGGCCATTCATACACCCATCGTGTTCTTGCACTCTGTTGCATTCGAAATGCAAGCTCCTCCATCCTCGCTATTATCTCGGTGAGTTATTTATAAATCTCAACCTTGCTCTTCATATGTTGGCGGTCCTCTCTTTGACCATGCTTATGGCCTTCGGTAGCCATCTTCTTCCCTTTGAATCTTTTGTTGTTGTTACTCTACAACTGAGAACATTTCCAGTATCTCCTACAGTCCACCTGACTATCTATTTGTTGTTGTGTCCTGCAACAATTTCTTCAATCCTCTTCATCTGAAATACAGATGAAGTCCAGGCTCTGATACCACTTGATGGTGTGTATCAAAGTATTTTCTTTATCTACTCTACCTCCCTCTGCCTACAATCTACAGACAGAAAGTGGCTCTGATACCACTTGATGCAGACCCCCTACCTCAGCAGGGTTCTGCGACCTCCCGGTCTCTGGATCAATATTCTTCTGAGCCAAAATGGCTCTTCGGACTCTTGATGGAACCCCTTGAATGAATCCACAGGTCCCTTTAATTCCATGGCATAGGCTTTGAGAAAACCTATGCACGTGCTCATCTTTCAGCGCTCTTCTCTATTCTAAACCAACACACCTTTCGCGTTTCAGGGTTTTGGGAATCCTGCATGCGAGCTCTCCCAGGCTCCTTGTCCCTCCAACTCTCTGTCACCGAAACACTGAAAAGGGATTAACGACTCTGGGTCCTCCCTTAGCCTCCGTCCACGTGACCACCACTCCGTGACCACATGATTAACGTCAAGGCGCTATCGGCTTTTCATGATTCGGGGAATCACGATGTAAGCATTCCTCCTTTTCTCTGTCTTTCGAAATGTTGAAACCCAAAATAGGGCCTAACTCCACAACTACTCCCTTAAGTCGCTTTTCATACGACCAATCCTGTGACCTGGTGCTATTCCTCCGAATGCTTTCGGGTTTTCGTGATTTGCGATTTCGCGATTCCGGCTGTAATGATTATAGGTCCTTCAAACTCCTGGATCCTGAAATGCCAAAATCTACCCGTGACCACGATCCACTTTTTGGGATTTTGTTATTTGTGATTTTTCGATTCCAGCTACAGACGATTCTAGGTCCTTCAATCTCTAGGACCCTGAAATGCCGAAAGCTCCCCCTTGAGAGATCAACAGTCCAGATTCCTCTTCAACCGATGATCACGATCCAACTAGATCGATGACCCACAACCTCTCGAGATTTTTCCTAAACCTTTACCACTCACCACGTGTCCTCCTTGATGAATGTTGTCGGTCGTTTCGCAATTTCGTGAGCCGAGACTTTTTGTCTCACGACTCCTTCTCCTCAAACTCCTGATGTCCAAATCCCCGATGGGCTTGGATATTTGACACCTGTCCTCCAAAATGGATGGTCCTGATGCTTTTGGGACTTGACGAGTCCTCTTCCTTCTGCTGTTATGAGGTTTAAACCTCGCACACCTTTTCTGGATCCGACGGCTCATGAAAATTTGACACTTCTCCCTCGAAGTTTGTGTGGTCTGTTCTACCCTTTTGTGCGGCTTCTCAGGGATTAAACCCCTCGCACCTTCTTCCGGATCCAATGGATATCGGTCCTTGGTGATATATCTAACGGCCTAAATCCTTTTTTCTGTGCACCTCCCAGGGACTAAACCCCATGCATGTTTCCGTGATCCAGCGGCTCTCAGGTCACTGTGCTCCAAATCCAACGACTGGTGCGTTTTCATAGTTTCACGTCTCTGGGAGTCGAAAGAATCTCCCTCTTATGTTTCCCGGTACACGAAATGCCGAAAAACTTAAATCATGTGCACCTTACTTCGAGATCAACAGATGTTGATCCATGCCTCCAGATCTGACGGATTAGATTTGACCATCTCCTATGTACGCTCCTCTTGTCTGAACACTGATCTAATGGTCCAGATCTCATCTTCCCAGTGCTGATCCAAGTTAATGACAGTTGTGCTCTTCGTCCTGAGCTTTCTTGGCTTTTTTTAACTTAGAATATTTTCTAAGTCTCGAAGGTCTCGACCTTCGATTCTTCCTCTTGCGAGCCCGATTCCTTTGGGTATCGTATGCATTATAGAAACATTGTCCCTTCTGAGATTTCCCCTCTTGGAGATTTACTCCTACGCACACTTTCCGTTCGAGGATCTCGAATAATTCAGATTCGAGAAGTTTTCTTGAAAAGAAAACTCCTTACGCCCACCTGGCGTTCTCCTGCTCGATGCACACCTTGCAGAGCCTACAAAGTATTCAACAACCCTGTGAGTGTCTTATCTTTGACACTTCTCTTTTCTCAGAACTCGAAATAAAGTTCCCTAGTGCACTCTATGCACTTGCTCAATGCCCTCTTGGCAAAGCTCTACATAACCTTCAGTAGTTCTGTCATCCCTAAACTCGAGACAGAGTTCCTTCCTGTGCACTCCCTATATCTCTGCTGATGAAGGTTCAATGCTATCCCTCTTAAGCTTTCCTGAGGTTGTCTCACCTTTTTCAATGCACACCTTGCGGACTATGTGCACTCCTTGCACTCAGAAACTCCAAGACGGGAAGAAATTGAAACTTATGAAATACTTCACCAGTTATGCATCCAAAACACGAAATTCATAAAAACATGCAAACACATACAAACAATTCATGGCAGGAAAAATTGCTCTTCTATTAATTTAGAAATGCCTATACAAGGTGCTTACAAAGGCTGGACCGTAACAAGTCTCAGCTCTCTCTCGAGACCTCTCTTCTCTGGTCTCTCCTCCTAACTCTCTACTCTAATTTCTTAATTACAAAATTAGGGCTCCCATGAGCTTATCCTCAACCATCATCTCTGAACTATCGCTATCACATAGCGGCTCCTACGGCTACATTACATAAATGGATGCCCAGTCTTGACTACGTCCCAGGCTTGCTGCAATCAACCATTAAAGGAAATCTCAACCACTACCTGTACAAAGGCATGGTCTGGCATTAAAATCCTTACAACATTTATTGAAATTTTGAATTTCAAAATTGAGAGGACTGTGCCTCTCCCTTTCTCCATTAAATGCATGCTGGATGTGTTGGCTGGTTGGCACACTGTTGACATGGAGGGATGCTCCTGCATTAGGTACATAAGGAATGACCCCAAGGATGTTGTGAGAGATGACTTCAATAAAGTTGGCCTACCCTGGGAATATACTAAGCACATATGGAATGAATAATAAGTGCACCATAACTCCAAGACTTATGATGAAGTCATCTTCAATAGGCATGGCTATTAAAGAGGGAGGATCACAGATGAAGAAAAGGCTAGGAAAGAAGCCAAGAAAAATGTGGAGGAAGAGGAATTTGAGCAGTCACCCTGCTCTTCTACCTCGATACACTTAGGTTCAATGAAAGAGGTAGAGGAAGTACCGATTGATAAAAGAGAATGGATAAGGATAAAATCCTAAAAAATAATAATGATGTAGGAAAAAATAAGTAGAAGATCGATGCAGAAAAGGACAAATCCAAAGTTGAGGCAGAGGAAATTTTTTTATAAGAACGAGAGATCAAACAAAAGGAGAAATCAACAAAGGAAGCAACAACAAGAGAAGAAACAACACAATAATAAAAGGAAACCAAAGAGGCAGCCAACAAGGAGGTTGAGGAAGAGAGATAATAGAAGGACACAATAGATAGAGGGGGTGACACTCACCCAATGGAAATGAATATCCCAAAAGTGTCAGCTTGAGGCTTAGGAACATATATATCAGGTAGTGGTTTAGGACTTGGGCTCTGGGAACCTTTCCAACTATGCAAATATCTTGAATTAATGAGCTTCACCTACGACAACAAGACATGTATAATTGTGTGGGAATAGGTGAAGACAATTCCATTAATGAAAGTTATTCCTATCTTGGTCATCACACATGAACTCGTAATATGATATGTGAGAGAAAATACCATAGAAACAACTACGATCGACTCCACATTCATGAATGATAATGTGGAAAACATTCAAATATTGTGCCGATAGAATGGGGAGAAAGAGGAAAGGAGTAGAGATTTGGAAGAAAAACTCCAAAAAACCAAAATTGATGAGTGCAGTCTTCAAAGTTTCATATTTATTGTTGAAAAGGTTAGAGGTAAACTATAAGGAACCATAATAGACATGTATTCCCACCTGCACCTCTTTCAAGATGCAACCACGATCATCATAGAGTAGAATAGTCATATACAAACAAAATTGATGTAGTACAAAACCATCCATGAAGGAATCATGGACATTGACAAATGGATCACTGAAAATTCGGGTGCACCTCTCGAATTGTATCGACCATCAAAAGAAGAAAAAAAATTGGATATGTATGCACTTTACCATTCTCAATACGTTGGGAAGAGACATGATAAGGAGGCTACCACATCAATGGAAATATGCTTTTAGATACACAAAATTGCATAGGAATTTATCAAGAGCATCTGACTACCAAGACTGGATGAGCTTGGGAAGAATTTGGTGATAGAAGTACTAGTAGAGAAGGTGCATGACAACACAAACCAAAGGAAAGAAGTAGTTTAATATTCCACCTCAATTTCCACGAAACTTATACATCAACATTTACTACAACTGGTGAATTTTCACAACATGATACAAGCATTCATGGTGAATTTAGTAAAGGACATGATAAACTTGGAAGACAGTGTGGCCATGAACAATGCATCCTTGGATCAACTATATTACAAGAGGATCAAATCCCTATAAAACCAACTAGAGATATAGACAACGTACATCAATGACAAAAATCCATGAATGAAGAAAAAATAATGGATACAAGATTTCAACACCTATCTTTTATTTTTTCCTTTTCTCAACCAACCTCAATTTTGTCCTTATTGTATACTTGTCACTAGGGAGTAGGAAGATGAACCATTTTTTGTAACCTCCTATTCAGGAAGAAGATGGAGAGTCACCTAGTAGTTACTAAGAGTTGTATAAAATAAAGGAGAAACCCATTGTGCAAGGAATTTTTTGTTTTTTTTTGTATTTTCAAGCAATGTGTAGACCCGAGAATTATTTCAAGAAATTATACTGTTTTAATGAATATTGAGAATCCATCATGGTCAAATTTTGGAGAAGGAATTTTTTTTGTGAATCAATCCAAGCCGTGAATTATTTCAAGTGAAGGTGAATGTTTTTCATATGGACTGTAAGAATGCTACCTTGTTTATGGATTAACTCTTATTAAATCTGTGTTATTCTACAATTTTACGTGTTTCTTCAAATATCTTTATGCCTTGATATTTTTGAGTTGCTAATGTGTGCATTGCTGTAATTTGGACTAATCCTATTATATGTATTTTTACACACTTGTTTTCTATTCTTCTCTTCTATTTAAACTATATGTGTAGAGGTTTGTTCAGGGTTCAATATCATTTCACAACTTGTCGGTTACCCTTAGCATGCTCCTATCTAGGATAAATTAGATTAGATTAACAATAGATTAGTTTGTTTTTCATACATAGTCTTCATCTACATCTTTGCATTGCATTCCCATGAATCATTCACTTTCACTGGAACATCGGACCACAATCGGTTAAAATGTAAATAAATGTGACAATGGAAGCTAGTTCATATTATAGATGGGACTCCTAATCCAAACGATGCATATTCTAGTTGGGATTGTGTACCAGGGAGTACCTTTGTTGTTTCTGTGTGAATTTGGACCTGTCAACATAAGGGTTTTCCAAAATAATGAATATTTTTCAACCCCCACCCTCCTTCATCTTTTGGTGGAGCTATAACCTTTAATTTGACAAGTGGAATCTCTTCATTTTGTGTTTTGCAATCCAAAAGAATCTAAAAACCTTTCTCCTTATTTTCTCTAGAACCCTCTTTTGGAATATAGGATAATGTATGTCAGTAAAACCAAGAGTTGATTTGAGCTAGTTACATTCCACAACTTGCAACTACAAAATCTTATCTAATACATCAATACCTTCTTCCTCTCATATTTCACCTATCATTCCCACTCATGCTCCAAAAGGCTTGTTGTATTATCTTCCCTTGTTGATTCATCATTGACATATGTCACCTTGCACTTGCATAATTACCTTATTACTCTTGGATAAAACCATATGAATTACCCTAACATCCTAATTATTCAATTAGAGGATGATTCATAATCTTGATTTTTTCAACCTTTGAGTATATTTCTATGCCTTCATATATTGATCTAACCTGATATGCACATTGAAAGTGTGGCAGAATCATTGAAAGTGTGGAATGTACCTATGTTAATGCTTCATTCCACAAAACTAACCACATATACATATTTGGTTTAAGAGTATTCTTAATATTATCCAAAGCATTCCACCACCAAGCATCCTCTTTTTTGCAAGTTCTGCAATTCACCAAAAAGGGAGGGGAAAGCAAATAGTTAATCCAATAAATTTAATAATTTACCCATCATTCTCTTTATCAACACCAACATTCAAAGCATCCAACCGAGCAATTAATTTTTCTTTTAGATTTTCCTTGGTTAGTTTCATTGTTAAGTAATGATTCTTGTAAATGTGTTGAAACTGCACAGAATAGATCTAGCTAAACAATAATACACACATTTTCATAGAGAACTGGAAAAGGAAAAAAAAGGAGAGAAAGAATGGAAGAATTCTCATTAACCATTTTCCACACTCAAAGAGTGAATAATTTACAATAGATATAGGATACATGAGTAACTAAAATCCATAGTGGTGGTCTATATTGATATGGACACACACCAATAGTTAGAAGAGTAAACTACGACCTAGTCTAGTCTCTCAGGCAGTTACGGGAGTGAACTTCCACCTAGCTGAGTTAACTAGTCAACTAGTCTTTAGTTAACTGACTGAACAAAGAGTAGTGAGTTGGTGATGATCCCAATGTTTCATGGTGACAAAACCAATGCAACATCTAAACTGAACTCAACTATTCAAACTGAAGTGTCAACTGAAAGAGAATATTCTCCAGGTGGAATATTCTCCCCTAAAATATAGGAGAGTGGATAATGACTAATTATGACTAATAAACAAGGAATAACCTTGGGAAAAATAAATCCTAGGTGTGTGTGAAGTAACTCCAACACCCCCCCTGAACATCACTATGGTGAAAATAAAGAATGGGTCCCGGCTACGAGGCCATGTTAGGTACCTAAATACAAAAGATACACTGAACTTGTTAAGAACCTAATATCAATACAGCATAGAAAAAACTTAGAAAAAGTACTCAACGCCTTGAAAAAGAGATATTTTCAGATAACAAGCCTCTTCGAGGGGGCAACCTCCTTTTACCCCACTTAAATGTTCAAGTAAAAGATGCTTCCAATTGAAAATGTCTCCTTGGTATATATAGGAGACTAGGAGGTATAATTACAAATAATGGAATAAAGCCGACATAAATAAAATAACATTACTAATCTAATATGCCCCAATTAAGGGGTAATGAGCCAATATCAAGGCTTAACATGTCCCTCCCCTTGAGACAAGTGTTGTCCGCAATGCTTGAGTAACTCTGGATGCTTCTGTATATAAAAGACTCATCTTCCCAAGTGGAATCTTCAGCCAACAGTTTCCTCCATTTAATGAGATACTCTGAAATGGATCTATTCCTCAACTGGAGAATTCTTGTGTCAGTGATGGCTTCAGGCTTGAATATGATTTTTCCTTCCTCGTCAAGTTCTGGCAATATATTTTGAACTGGGATCTTGTCGCCTATAACCTTCTTTAAGCATGAAACATGGAAAACTGGGTGTACTCGTGAAGATGCAAACAACTCCAATTTGTATGCCATAGTACCAATCTTTTGCAACACCTTATAAGGGCCATATTACTTTGGTGATAATTTATTATCCTTCTTGACTTGCTTGAGGGACATCTGTTTGTATGGTTGTGGTCTTAAAAACACCCAATCCCCTACTTCAAAGCTTCTTTCACTACGACGTTGATCTGCTTCTTGTTTCATGCGATTTTGTGCCATGGTCAGATTGTCCTTTAAGATTTGGAGAACTTCTTGTTGATTCTCGATGTGATCTTCCACTACTTGAACCTTAGATTTTTCTTTTAGAGAAGAAGTGATGGAAGGAGGGTGGTATCCATAAAGTTCCATAAATGGTGTCATTTTTGTTGCAGTATGAAAGGAAGTGTTATACCACCATTCTGCTAAGGGTAACCATTTGAACCATTGTGTTTGTTTATTATGGACAAAGCAACGAAGGTAGACTTCCAGACATTTGTTCACTATCTCAGTTTTTCCATCATCTTGAGGATGATAGGATGAGATATGAGCCAATTGAGTACCCAAACAAGAAAATATTTTTGTCCAAAAATGTCCAGTGAAGATGGGATATCTGTCACTTACAATAATCTTTGGACTGCCATGTATATTTTGAACTGTCTCCATGAATGCAGTGACAACTGTACTTGATTTGAAGGGATGAGAGAGTGCACAAAAGTGTGCGTACTTGGTCAGTCTATCAACAATCACCATGATGACACTCTTTCCTTCAGACTTCGGTAACCCTGTGATGAAGTCCATGGAAAACTCCTCCTAGCGCTGACTTGGGATGGATAACAGCTATAAAAGACCCAGAGTCTTAATTGTTTCCACCTTATTTTGTTGGCAAACCAAACATTTTTCCACAAACCTTTGAACATCAGTTTTAAGGCCATCCCAAAAAAAATCCTTCTTGACTCTATGGTAGGTTTTCAAAAATCCCGAGTGCCCTCCTACTGG
>ML785015.1:26265-40836 GCA_009831015.1 Picea engelmannii
AAGTCCTTTCCCTTGAGTGGTTGACTTTCAAAAGCCAGGGGCCTTCCTTCTTGCATTAGGACAACACCAATTCCATTTCCCGAGGCATCACATTCCACAATAAAGGTTTTTGTGAAGTTTGGAGTGGTCAAGACAAGAGCTTTGCACATCACCTCTTTAAGTTTTTCAAAATCTTTAGTTGCCTCCGGAGTCCATGAAAATGACTCCTTTTTAGTTAGTGTCGCTAAAGGTGCTGCTATTCTTCCATAGTTCTTAACAAACTTGTGGTCGTAACTTGCCAAACCCATTAATCCTCTAAGATTCTTCAATGTTTTGGGAATCGTCCAGTCCATCATGGCCTTAATATTGTTAGGGTCTACTTTGACACCTTCATGAGATACAATATGACCCAAATACTCTACCTCCTTTGCTCCAAAGAAACATTTAGATGGTTTGGCATATAGTTGTTTCTCCTTTAGTAGTTGTAGCACCTTGTCAACATGTCGCATATGATCCTCCCAAGACTTGTTATATATTAGTATATCATCAAAAAATACTAACACAAATTTTCGAAGGAAGGGCTTGAAAATGGAATTCATCAACACTTGGAATGTGGAAGGTGCATTTGCAAGGCCAAAAGGAATGACCAAAAATTCATAATGGCCTTCATGAGTTCGGAATGTTGTTTTTGGGATATCTTATTCCTTCATTTTGATCTGATGATATGCTGAATGGAGATCCAATTTTGTGAAATAGATTGCTCCATGTAGTTCATCTAACAATTCATCAATGACAAGAATGGGAAACTTATCTTTAATAGTGATCTTGTTGAGCTCTTTATAATCTGGACACATACGCCATGAGCTATCTTTCTTGAATACCATTACCACTGGTGCAGAGTAAGAACTTTGGCTAGGTCTAATAATGCCAGCCTCTAACATTTTTTCAACCATGCGCTCAATTTCACTCTTATGGGCATAAGGGTATCTATATGGCCTAATGTTAGGAGGAATACTCCGAGGAATTAGGTGAATTTCATTATCATGATTTCGAGTGGGTGGAAGACCTTTGAGAATATCTTCAAATACTTTGGAATTCTTATCAATGATCCGTTGGAGATCTTGAGGAATATATGACTTAGATGTTTGAACATCTAGTGAGCATAGTTGTGCAATAACTCCTTGATGCCCCTTTTTCAATAATTTTGTCATTCCATTAGAGCTTATCAACTTACTAGGTTTCCCTGTGATACCTCTTAACTCAATTTCTTTTCATTCCAATTAAAATTTCATGAAAGGTTGTTGAAAATTAAAAGCCATTGTTCCTAATGATTGTAACCATTGGATTCCTAGTACAACATCTGCACCACCCATGGATATAGAAATAATTGGACTATTCATTACATATTCCCCCATAGTAAGATTGATCTTATTGCATTTTCCTGAGCAATTGATAGTTCCTCTGTCTGCAATCATTACTTGAAACTCTGGCATTGGATATACAAAGCAATTGAGAGCTTTGGCTAATTTATAATGAATGAAATTATGAGTACTGCCAGAATCAATTAGGACTATTAACTTTTTCTTTTTGATGTATCCTTCGATCTCGAGGGTTTGAGGAGTGCTAATTCTAGCCAATGCATTACATGATATCGTGGGAGTCAACTTTTCAGACGAAATTGCTTCTACGTTTTCATCTTGAGATGGTTATTGTTCTTGTTCTTCTTCCGCTTCACAATCTATGCAGAATAATTTCTTCTCACCACACTTATGTCCCTTACTGTATTTGTTGTCACAATTAAAGAATAAACCTTTTCCTTTTCTTTCCTCCAATTGTTGAGGTGTCAACCTTGTAGGTTGAGGTGTTTGGAAGAAGGAGCATTGTTCTCTCTATAGATGTTAGGATTGGTCATTCTAGTAGCCATAGCCATATTTTTACTTTCAACATTTCTTGCCACCTTAAATGCATTTTCCAATGATTTGGGTTCCCAAAGGAGAACCTCATGTTGGATGTTATCCCTTAAAGTTCCTATGAATACATCAACCAAGTGCTCATCTGGAATATCGGTTATCTTTATATTCAATCTTTGGAAGTTCTCAATGTGCTCGGTAACTGAACCCTTTTGCTTGAGATTTATCAATTGGATAAATAAGGTATTGCTCATTGTATCCTCATAGTGTGCTAACATTTATTTTGTGAAAATTTTCCAAGTGATGAGTGACTTGCGAGAAAAAAGTCATCAATACCATAAAAATTTATGAGGTTCTTGATCCGGATTATTTTCGGTGCGAAATGAGAGCGAAGATATAATAAAGAAATGCACAAAGATATTGCAGATATTCAATAATATAATAGAAATGTATCAGATATACAACCATAAACACAGATATATAGTAATACACGATTTCTATTAATCATAGAAATGTACAGAGACTGTAAAAATACAGAGTGAAAGACTCGCTAGAATGGTGGCATCTTATCTCTGAGAAGAGATGTGACGGCTACTCGCATTCGCAAGAAGATGATTACAATGAGGCTCTGAAGGCCCTTTTACAATAAACAGGAATGCCAAAAGTCCTAGACATCCAAAAACCTAAACCTAGGAGATGAAGTGCCAAAAGTCATGTGGGCCCCGTTTGGGTAAGTGAGTACATCAACTTCCCGGGGTCGTAACTTTTGCATACAATCTTCGTTTTAGGCGTGTGATAGATCGTTGGAAAGGTATTGTTGAGGAGATTCATTTTGTGGGCTCAATCATGCCTTTAGCTATCATTGAGAACTTCTATCTCGAAAAACCTTCATTTGGACCCTCAAAATGGCCCCGGAAGTTAAAACCTGCTAAAAATAGTAAATTGCCAAAATGGCCAGAAAACTGTTTTGGGCCATTTGGAAAAGGTGGGTGGCCACCGATATCCACCTAGATCAATCCTCCCTCCTTAGGAAGCAATGGTATCCATTGCATTGAGTTCCCAGGGGAGAGGGAAAAACATTTGTTGAATCTGCATCTTGGTGAGCTGCTTGTCTTGTTGGAGACGTCGCGCTACTTAGTTTGTGGAAATCTGTCACAAACCTGTTGCGGTTGAGGTTGATCAACAAGTCGAGATACATGAGAGGATGATGTGCAGAAGGAATATTTTCACTTTGTTGCAGCCTTGTCGACTTGCTTCTGTTGGATAGAAGGTGCTTGGGGCAAGGCTGTAGTGGTTGCAATGTCCTTTTGTTCTCCTTTTGAACAGATTGTGAAGAAGCTGAATTTTGCAATATGAGATACTACCTTGCGGCACTTTTTTAGGTGGAACAGTAGTCAGAACTACCTCTGGTATTCTGTAGAAATGACCCCCCATAGTGACAATGACACTACGGGGTAGAGACTCATAAACAACATGGCATCTCCACATATATGGTTGGCCCAAGAGAACATCACAAACATCCAGTGGGGCAACATCACATAATACCTCATCCTTGAAGGGTTGGATGCCATATGACAATCGACATTGTTGGTTGACACGAAGATCTCATCCTTATCGAAGCCACCTGATGTTGTATGGTTGCGGGTGTGGTGTTGTCGACAATCCCAACTGTTTGATGACCTCTGCTGAGATGAGGTTTTTCTAGCTTCCGTTATCAACAATAAAATGCAGAGGGGTCCCCTTCACCCACATCTGTGAATGAAAAAGGTGCTCCCCCTCTTCAGGATCTGTTGGTTCTTCTGGTTGAATTATTGCGGTCATGAAAATAGCAGTGGGGTCTGCATCAATGATCTGTCCTTTACGAGTATTTTCAGAATCAGATTCTGAATCAGGGTTCGGCTCCTTGTCTTTGATCTCAGCCACCAATGACTGTTTTGAACGACATTCATCGGTGTTGTGCTAGGGGCTTTTGTGGAAATCACGCCATTTTCCGGTGTCCTTCTTTGTCTTCCCATAACCCTTCTTTTCCTGTGTCTTGGACTAGTTTTCAAGGAACTGTTTGTTAGGGTCGTCTTTGTCATGCTTTGGTTGTTGCGGATTTGCAAACCTGAACTCCCGTTTGTTCTGGTGCTTAAATTTCTGTTCAATTTTAACAACATATCGATAAGCAGTACCGAGTGATGAGATGTCTAGAAAATCCATTTCAGTTTGGATGTATTTGTGTAGAGCCCCACGATATTTCATAACCAAATGTCGCTCAAAGTCTTTGATACCCAGCTTGGTGCGCAAGGTATGGAAGGTATTGGTGAACTTCGGAACTGCTTGGCCCTTCTCTTGCCGTAGTGTGGTCCATCTCATGTACTGGTCTTCATAGTTGCCAACAGGGTAATACTGTTCCTTTACCGCATCCACAAAAAAATCCCTAGTGGGATCGGCCCCATATATTCCGGACTCCTCTCTGGAACTTTGCTCCCAGTAAGTTTCCCACCAATGTTTGACATGAGGGAGAGCTTTAAGGAGTGCGAAGGTGATCTTTTCTTTGTCGAAAAAATTGTGAACAGAGAAATAACCTTCTATTAGAGTTAACCATTTTTCTAGGGCTTCTGCATCTATCTGTCCTTCAAATACAGTAGTATCAAAGTTAACTTATACCTTGAAAGGCGAGGTGCCTCCAAAGTGGTCGCTTGATGAATATGTGCCGGATGCTATCGGCAGGCGTTGAAGGATGTGGGAAAAATTCTCCATCATTTCATCCCTCTGTCGCGTGAGAGCTTTCTCAAGTAACAGATTGATAGGATCGTCTGCTCCGTCGGTTTTCTTTCCTTCCGCCATTGAGGGTTTCTTGGGTGTGCGAGAGCGATTGTCTTCAAGAGAGAAAATATTGAGACCCAACTTGCTATATTCAGACCTCGTCAAGGACATGCACTAAAAAATGATCAAGAGCAGTCTGCTCTGATACCACTGATCTGGATTATTTTCGGCACGAAATGAGAGCAGAGATATAATAAAGAAATGCACAGAGATATTGCATATATTCAATAATATAACATAAATGTATCAGATATGCAACCATAAACAAAGATATACAGTAATACACGATTTCTATTAATCAGAGAAATGTACAGATACTGTAAAAATACAGAGTGAAAGACTCGCTAGAATGGTGACAGCTTATCTCAGAGAAGAGATGTGACGGCTACTCGCATTCACAAGAAGATGATTGCAATGAGGCTCTGAAGGCCCTTTTACAATAAACGAGAAATCCAAAAGTGCTAGACATCCAAAAACCTAAACCTAGGAGATGAAGTGCCAAAAGTCACGTGGGCCCCGTTTGGGTAAGTGAGTACATCAACTTCCCGGGGTCGTAACTTTTACATACGATCTTCGTTTTAGGCGTGTGATAGCTCATTGGAAAGGTATTGTTGAGGAGATTCATTTTGGGGGCTCAATAATGCCTTCGTCTATCATTGAGAACCTCGATCTCGAAAAACCTTCATTTGGACCCTCAAAATGGCCCCAGAAGTTAAAACCTGCTAAAAATAGTAAATTGCCAAAATGGACAGAAAACTATTTTGGGCCATTTGGAAAAGGTGGGTGGCCACCGATATCCACCTAGATCAATCCTCCCTCCTTAGGAAGCAATGGTCTCCATTGCATTGAGTTCCCAGGGGAGAGGGAAAAGCATTTGTTGAATCTGCATCTTGGTGAGTTGCTTGTCTTGCTGGAGACGTCGCGCTGCTTAGTTTGTGGAAATCTGTCACGAACCTGTTGCAGTTGAGGTTGATCAACAAGTCGAGATACATGAGAGGACGATGTGCAGAAGGAATGTTTACACTTTGCTGCAGCCTTGTCGACTTGCTTCTGTTGGATAGAAGGTGCTTGGGGCAAGGCTGTACTGGTTGCAATGTCCTTTTGTTCTCCTTTTGAACAGATTGTGAAGAAGATGAATTTTGCAGTATGAGATACTACCTTGTGGCACTTTTTTAGGTGGAACAGTAGTCGGAACTACCTCTGGTATTCTGTAGAGATGACCCCCCATAGTAACAATGACACTACATGGTCGAGACTCATAAACAACATGGCATCTCCACATATATGGTTGGCCCAAGAGAACATCAAAGACATCCAGTGGGGCAACATCACATAATACCTCATCCTTGAAGGGTTGGATGCCATATGACAATCAACACTATTGGTTGACACGAAGATATCCTCCTTGTTGAAGCCACCTGATGTTGTATGGTTGTGGGTGTGGTGTTGTCGGCAATCCCAACTGTTTGACGACCTCTGTTGAGATGAGGTTTTTCTGGCTTCCGCTATCAACAATAAAATGCAGCAGGGTCCCCTTCACCCACATCTGTGAATGAAAAAGGCACTCCCCCTCTTCTGGATCTATTGGTTCTTCTAGTTGAATTGATGCGGTCGCGAAAATAGCAGTGGGGTCTGCGTCAATGATCTGTCCTTTACCAGTATTTTCAGAATCAGATTCTGAATCAGGGTTTGGCTCCTTGTCTTTGATCTCGGCCACCAATGACTATTTTGAACGACATTCATCGGTGTTGTGCCAGGGGATTTTGTGGAAATCACACCATTTTCCGGTGTCCTTCTTTGTCTTCCCATGACCCTTCTTTTCCTGTGTCTTGGACTAGTTTTTAGGGAACTGTTTGTTAGGGTCGTCTTTGTCATTCTTTGGTTGTTGCGGATTTTCAAACCTGAACTCCCATTTGTTCTGGTGCTTAAATTTCTGTTCAATTTTAACAACATATCGATAAGCAGTACCGAGTGATGAGATGTCCAGAAAATCCATTTCAGTCTAGATGTATCTGTGTAGAGCCCCACGGTATTTCAGAACCAAATGTCGCTCGGATTCTTTGATACCCAGCTTGGTGCACAAGGTATGGAAGGTATTGGTGAACTCCGGAACTACTTGGCCCTTCTCTTTCCGCAGTGTGGTCCATCTCATGTACTGGTATTCATAGTTTCCAATAGGGTAATACTGTTCCTTTACCGCATCCACAAAAAAATCCCAAGTGGGATCGGCCCCATATATTCCAGACTCCTCTGTGGAAATTTGATCCCAGTAAGTTTCCCACCAATGTTTGACATGAGGGAGAGATTTAAGGAGTGCGAAGGTGATCTTTTCTTTGTCGAAAAAATTGTGAACAGAGAAATAACCTTCTAGCAGAGTTAACCACTTTTCTAGGGCTTCTGCATCTATCTGTCCTTCAAATACAGTAATATCAAAGTTAACTTGTACCTTGAAAGGCGAGGTGCCTCCAAAGTGTCTTCTTGATGAATATGTGTCGGATGCTATCGGCAGGCGTTGAAGGATGTGGGAAAAATTCTCCATCATTTCATCCCTCTGTCGCGTGAGAGCTTGCTCAAGCAACAGATTCATAGGATCGTCTGCTCCGTCGGTTTTATTTTCTTCTGCCATTGAGGGTTTCTTGGGTGTGCGAGAGTGATTGTCTTCAAGAGAGAAAATCTCGAGACCCAACTTTCTATATTCGGACCTCGTTGGGGACATGCACTGAAAAACGATCAAGAGCAGTCTGCTCTGATACCACTGATCTGGATTATTTTTGGCACGAAATGAGAGTGGAGATATAATAAAGAAATGCACAGAGATATTGCAGATATTCAATAATATAACAGAAATGTATCAGAGATGCAACCATAAACCCAGATATACAGTAATAGACGATTTCTATTAATCAGAGAAATGTACAGAGACTGTAAAAATACAGAGTGAAAGACTCGCTAGAATGGTGGCAGCTTATCTCTGAGAAGAGATGTGACGGCTACTCGCATTCGCAAGAAGATGATTACAATGAGGCTCTGAAGGCCCTTTTACAATAAATGGGAATGCCAAAATTCCTAGACATCCAAAACCCTAAACCTAGGAGATGAAGTGCCAAAATTCATGTGGGCCCCGTTTGGGTAAGTGAGTACATCAACTTCCTGGGGTCGTAACGTTTGCATACGATCTTCGTTTTAGGCGTGTGATAGCTCGTTGGAAAGGTATTGTCGAGGAGATTCATTTTGGTGGATCAATCATGCATTCGGCTATCATTGAGAACCTCGATCTCGAAAAACCTTCATTTGGACCCTCAAACTGGCCCCGGAAGTTAAAACCTGCTAAAAATAGTAAATTGCCAAAATGGCCAGAAAACTGTTTTGAGCCATTTCGAAAAGGTGGGTGGCCACCGATATCCACTTGGATCAGTTCTAAATATAAAGAAGCAATTTGTACCTTTTGTGTATGTGGAACATTATGTAGATCAAAGAATTTCTCCATCTGAAGTATCCATGTGATTGGGTCCTTGCCATCAAACTTCCTCATATCGATCTTAGGAACGTGGTTGGTCTTCAACCCAAAGTTGGAGTTTCTCCATNNTTGATTCACCTTCCTTGTGTCCTCATCATGAATTTCATGGGATGCATTTTCACTTTTAGGTGTCTTCTCTGTTATGAAATTTTTCAATACTTCCATGATCTCCTCTTTTAAACCATCCATCTTTGCCTCCAACTTAGCTTCCATCTCTTGTAGTTCATCTTTTTTTACTATCCTCTTTTGTAAATAATTTATGTCCCTACGCATTTATTCACCTTCATCAAGAGTCCAAGTAGGATTGTCTGGGGGCTTATTTGGTGTAGAATTTCCCTTTTTGGGTGGCATGTTGGCCAAGTATCACTTTTGAACCTTGATTTTGAGGTGGTTCTGCTACACAATCTTTATTCTATTGTATCTCCCAAGTTTTGGCCCTTCTGGATATGAAACTTTATTTTATGTAGTTCTCTACTATTTCTTCTCTTCAATTCCTCAGGTCTGATCAAAATTGGATGTGCCAAGTGGAATTTACAGTAACTTCCCACAACTTGCCACTTTTTGGACTTTCCAGGAGATCTCACTTATATATCTTTCCCCGTACAAAATAATTGATATAAAATTCTGAAACTTGTACCAAAAATACTACAAACTTTCCACGATCCAATGAAACTAGTCCCACACAATTTGGATACTCTAGGAAGAATTTATGATTGTTTTACCTAGAACACCTTCTTGAGACTAGTCAATAGGACTAGTCAGATACCCTATCTTACACATGGTGTATATACAAATTTAAGATGACCCAGAAACTTAAATTTTTACCACAAATACCTTACTAATTTATGTGAATATCCTTTGGATTTCAGGGTCTGAAATGTTACAGATTTTTTTTTTATAGAGAAAATTTTGCAATGACTCAGTTCAAGATGATTCCATAACCCTCTATTGTACATGTTGTATCTTCGAAAGTATAAGGCCTCAAGAGATGAAATTTTAACCTAGTGTGCCTTGATCTGTCTACTAAATATCATCCAATTCGTTCCTTATTAAACATTGTAGAAAAAAAGTTATATCAAAAATTCCAAGGTGTCTCATATGTAGTAGTGAAACCCCAAGACGTTGAGCTTTGATACCATATGTTAAAAACCAAATATTAATATAGCATAGAAAAAACTCAGAAAAAGTACTCAACGCCTTGAAAAAGAGATACTTTCAGATAATAAGCCTCTTTGAGGGGGCAACCTCCTTTTACCACACTTAAATGTTCAAGTACAAGATGATTCCAAATGGAAATGTCTCCTTAGTATATATAGGAGACTAGGAGGTATAATTACAACTAATGGAATAAAGCCGACATAAATAAAATAACATTACTAATCTAATATGCCCCAATTAAGGGGTAATGAGCCAATATTAGGGCTTAACATAACTAAATGAGGAAAGAGGGAAAACCTCATGGGAACAAAACTCCCCCTAAAATTACAATGCATAAAATAAAAAATGATAAGGAACATAAGGCAATTGCTAAGAAACCATGTCCTTCACTCCAAGAAGACCTCACAACTGTGCAAGTTTGTGCTTTTTGAATATTTTGTTGAAGATGTAGATGTCTGCATGGATCTGATGAAGTATATGCATCATTGATATTTCCACACATATCCACTTTATCTTCTTGTAATGAAGAATATCAAAATAAAGTTTGGATGAAATTTTGAAAACCATGTGGCCGTTTCTGGAAAAATGTTAAAATTTTGTTGATTTTAAAATGATCATAACTTCACTTTCCAGACTCCATTTTGGATGATCTTTTTTTTAATTGGATATTTTCCCAAGAGGAATTCAAATATCCAATTTGTTTCTACAAATTGTGCTCAGAAGATATCATAATGGAGTCTAATTTGTGCGGCTCTCTTTTTGTCTCATGAGATGCATGCATGGTGCATGAAAAAGTGTAGGCATGTGACTCCTGAGATGCATGCCACATATATTCCACATGAATTTCAGAAAAAAAAAATCGAAAATGGAGTAGACATCATCTTCAATTATTGGAATACAAATTTCTGCAAATACTTGTATATGAGACTCTTCATAATAAGAGGCTTGATCTTCTGACGGTTTCTCTTCTGGCTCTATCTTTCCAATCCCCTGCATGAAATATTCACAATCTTCTTTATTTCCAAATAGAACCTCCAATCTAGTCCATAATTTATTTGGAGTGAATTCTTGTGTGACATCAAATACTTGGTGGAGAATTTCTGGAGAAATAAATGAGAGGATCCATCCTATGGCCATATCTTATCTATTGAGAAAATCGTTTTTCTCATCAATGAAATCAGGCTCCACTTCCATTGCCATAGCTATTTTGTACAAGCCTCTGGATCTAAGTTGAAGAAGAATTTTTGGCTTCCATTCCAAATAGTTATGAGGTATGAGAAGTATTGTTGGTGAGTAAAACATAGATTCCATATTTATGTGTTCCTCAATCTTCAGTACCTGCAAAAAAATTGGTGTATCTTTTGTTTAGTAGTATGTTGGATCTGATACCATGTAAATGTGTTGAAAATGCACATAATATATCTAGATAAACAATAATACACACATTTTCATAGAGAATTGGAAAAGGAGGAAGAAGGAGAGAAAGAATGGAAGAATTCTCATTAACCATATTCCACACTCAAAGAGTGAATAATTTACAATAGATATAGGATACATGAGTAACTAAAAGCCATAGTGGTGGTCTAGATTTATCTAGACACACACCAGTGGTTACAAGAGTAAATTTTCACATAGTCTAGTCTCTCAGGAAGTTACGGGAGTGAACTGCCACCTAGCTGAGTTAACTAGTCAACCAGTCTTCAGTTAGCTGACTAAACAAAGAGTAGTGAGTTGGTGATGATCCCAATGTTACATGGTGACAAAACCAATGCAACATCTAAACTCAACTCAAATATTCAAAATAAAGTGTCAACTGAAAGAGAATATTCTCCAGGTGGAATATTCTCCCCTAAAATATAGGAGAGTGGATAATGACTAATTATGACTAATAAACAAGGAGTAACCTTAGGAAAAATTAATCCTAGGTGTATGTGAAGTAACTCCAACAATTCTGCACTTTAGGGACATGTTTCTTATACTTTTATATGATATGACTTTCCACAATCATTTAACTAGAAAGGGTTTTCCAAAATAATGAATATTTTTCAACCCCCACGCTCCTTGATCTTTTGGTTGAGATATAACATTTTATTTGACAAGTGGAATCTCTTGATTTTGTGTTTTCCAATCCAAAAGAATCTAAAAACCTTTCTCCTTATTTTCTCTGGAACTCTATTTTGGAATATAGGCTAATGTATGTCAGTAAAACCAAGAATTGAGTTGAGTTGGTTACATTCCATAGCTTCCAACTACAAAATATTATCCAATACACTTACACCTTCTTCCTCTCATATTTCACCTATTTTTACCAGTCATGCTTCAAAAGGCTTGTTGTATTATCTTCCCTTGTTGATTCATCATTGAAATATGTCACCTTGCACTTGCATGATTACCTTATTTCTCTTTTATAATGCCATCTAATTTCCCCTAGCATATTGATTATTCAATTAGAGGATGATTCAAAATATTGGATTTTTTAACCTTTCAATATAAGTTTATGCCTTCAAGTATTGATATAACTTGAGATGAACATTGAAAGTGTGGCATGTACCTATGTTAATTCTTCATCCCTCAAAACTAACCTCATATACACCGTTGGTTTAATAGTATTCTTAATATTCCACAAAGCCTTCCACCACAAAGCATGTTTTTTTTGTAGGTTCTACAATTCACCAAAAAGGAAGGGACAAACAAACATTTGATACAATAAATTTAATAATTTACTCATCATTCTCTTTATCAAAATCGACATTCAATGATTTCAGTTGAGCAATTAATTTTCCCTTTATATTTTCCTGGGTTAGTTTCATTGTCAAGTAATGCTTCTACACTTTAGGGACATGTTTCTTAATGTGTATGGTTCTTAGAATTTCCTATGATATGACTTTACAAAATAATTTAAATGGAAATGGTTTTCCAAAATAATGAATATTTTTCAACCCCTTCCCTCCTTTATCTTTTGTTTGAGCTATAACCTTTCATTTGAAAAGTATAATCTCTTAATTTTGTGTTTTCCAATCTGGAAGAATCTAAAAACATTTCTCATTATTTTCTCTAGAACCTAATTTTTTAATATAGGCTAATGTATGTCAATAAAACCAATATGTCATTTCATTTGGTTACATTCCATAGCTTGCATCTAAAAAATCTTATCCATTATACTGAGACCTTCTTCCTCTCATATTTCACCTATTTTTCGCACTCATGCTCCAAAAGGAATGTTGTATTCTATTCCCTTGTTGATTCATCTTTGACATATGTCACCTTGTACTTACATTATTACATTATTTCTCTTGGATAGAACCATGTGAATGCCCCTAACATTCTAATTATTCAATTAGAGGATGATTCAAAATCTTGTATATTTGAAGCTTTGAGCAGAATTTTATCCCTTCAAATGTTGATATAAATTGAAATGCACATTGAAAGTGTGGCATGTACCTATGTTTATGATTCATTCCTCAAAAATAACCACATATACACCTATGTTTTAATATTATTCTTAATATTCCATAAATTCTTCACCACCAAGCATCCTCTTTTTTCCAAGTTCTGCAATTCACCAAAAAGGAAGGGGAAAACAAAAAATTGATCCAATACATTTAATAATTTACTCATCATTCTCTTCATCATCACTGACATTCAAAGCATTCAACTGAGAAATTCATTTTTCCTTTGTCTTTTAATAGGTTATTTTCATTGTCAAGTAATGCTTTTGCACTTCAGGGACATGTTTCTTAGTGTGTATGATTGATGGGGATACTCGAATGGAAGCATGCACTTTCTTATAGAACTCTTCAATGTTTTAGGTTCTATATTTTTGTTAATATACTAAGAAAACTAGGATTGACAATTTGGAATTTCAATATGAATAGCCATAAGATGAAGAATGGAATTGGTTTGATGTAAATTAAAATATTGGCAATTGATTAACATAATTTTCTTGTGACACATACAATTGTTGCTTGTCAGACATTTGCATCTTGGTACACATTGTTGGTCACTATAATTGCTTAATTAAATTAAACAATCAAGTGATACATAAATTATCAACCCAGGGAAGTCTTTTATTTCAAAGATAGCCACACACTGTATATGATCAATTCCAAAAGCAACTTAGTGTTGTAGTAAAGAAACTTATACTAATTATAGTTGTTGAAGCTCTGAATTAAATCACAGGAAAGTAATTCCCCTATTGCAATTCTTTAAAGTTCAATCTAAGAATCCTGGATTACATTAAAATAACACTGCAATGGGAAAGAACAACTATTCTGCAATCAGTGAACAGGACCCTTACTCTCAAATAGAGACTCAGTACTAACACTCTTTCATGAAAACAGTAATGCAGAAAACAATTAACTCTATCTAACAGAGAACAAAGCCCCCTAGTTCCTTTCTTTCTAAGCAGGAGCCTTGAGCCTTATTTATGTTTTAGCACACTTGTGAAGTTGAGGTTTACAGAGAACAGGGTAGTCTGATCCCTTCCTTTCTGAGCAAGAATCCCTAACCCAATTTCTAGCTAACACACTTGCAGAGGTAAATGGAATCTACAGAAGACAAGGTGTTGTGATTCCTTCCTGTCTGAGCAGGAACCCTTTAACCAAATCCCTGGCTAGCACACTTGCAGCAATAAATGAAATCTATAGAAGACAAGGTGTTGTGATTCCTTCTTGTCTGAGTAGGAACCTTTAACCAAAACTCTGGCTAGCACACTGGCAGAAGTGAATGAATTCTACAGAAGATAAGGTGTTGTGATTCCTTCATGTCTGAGCAGGAACCTTTTAACCGAACCTCTGGCTAGCACACTTGCAGCAGTAAATAAATTCTACAGAGGGTATGATGTTCCGATTCCTTTCTGTCTGAGCAGGAACCTTTAACCAAATCTCTGCTAGCCTCATAAAATCATCACACAAGATTGCTGATAAAAAGAATTACAAATTACATTCAATTAAACTAAGACAAAGTCAGTAGTGTTTCAGCAAAGCGGAATTCAATGAAAACAGTGTTTCAGCAAACGACAGTTAAACAAAGCATGAATAGAAATTATACTAATACACTTCTAACTAATGGGTGAATCTTGTGAAGAAGGTGGGCCCTCCCTTCTCACAAGATTCCCCTGAACGAAAAGCTAGAGAAGGATACTCAAAGCAGTCTTATATTCATCTATCGAAATATCACATTACAAATTGAAAGAAT
>ML785015.1:45898-96398 GCA_009831015.1 Picea engelmannii
AAGGTTATTCCTTGTTTATTAGTCATAATTAGTCATTATCCACTCTCCTATATTTTAGGGGAGAATATTCCACCTGGAGAATATTCTCTTTCAGTTGACACTTCAGTTTGAATAGTTGAGTTCAGTTTAGATGTTGCATTGGTTTTGTCACCATGAAACATTGGGATCATCACCAACTCACTACTCTTTGTTCAGTCAGTTAACTAAAGACTAGTTGACTAGTTAACTCAGCTAGGTGGAAGTTCACTCCCGTAACTGCCTGAGAGACTAGACTAGGTCGTAGTTTACTCTTCTAACTATTGGTGTGTGTCCATATCAATATAGACCACCACTATGGATTTTAGTTACTCATGTATCCTATATCTATTGTAAATTATTCACTCTTTGAGTGTGGAAAATGGTTAATGAGAATTCTTCCATTCTTTCTCTCCTTTTTTTTCCTTTTCCAGTTCTCTATGAAAATGTGTGTATTATTGTTTAGCTAGATCTATTCTGTGCAGTTTCAACACATTTACAAGAATCATTACTTAACAATGAAACTAACCAAGGAAAATCTAAAAGAAAAATTAATTGCTCGGTTGGATGCTTTGAATGTTGGTGTTGATAAAGAGAATGATGGGTAAATTATTAAATTTATTGGATTAACTATTTGCTTTCCCCTCCCTTTTTGGTGAATTGCAGAACTTGCAAAAAAGAGGATGCTTGGTGGTGGAATGCTTTGGATAATATTAAGAATACTCTTAAACCAAATATGTATATGTGGTTAGTTTTGTGGAATGAAGCATTAACATAGGTACATTCCACACTTTCAATGATTCTGCCA
This sequence comes from Picea engelmannii, assembly GCA_009831015.1. Taxonomy (NCBI): domain Eukaryota; kingdom Viridiplantae; phylum Streptophyta; class Pinopsida; order Pinales; family Pinaceae; genus Picea; species Picea engelmannii. Next base: position 46,722 of record ML785015.1, read on the forward strand.
CACTTTCAATGTGCATATCAGGTTAGATCAATATATGAAGGCATAGAAATATACTCAAAGGTTGAAAAAATCAAGATTATGAATCATCCTCTAATTGAATAATTAGGATGTTAGGGTAATTCATATGGTTTTATCCAAGAGTAATAAGGTAATTATGCAAGTGCAAGGTGACATATGTCAATGATGAATCAACAAGGGAAGATAATACAACAAGCCTTTTGGAGCATGAGTGGGAATGATAGGTGAAATATGAGAGGAAGAAGGTATTGATGTATTAGATAAGATTTTGTAGTTGCAAGTTGTGGAATGTAACTAGCTCAAATCAACTCTTGGTTTTACTGACATACATTATCCTATATTCCAAAAGAGGGTTCTAGAGAAAATAAGGAGAAAGGTTTTTAGATTCTTTTGGATTGCAAAACACAAAATGAAGAGATTCCACTTGTCAAATTAAAGGTTATAGCTCCACCAAAAGATGAAGGAGGGTGGGGGTTGAAAAATATTCATTATTTTGGAAAACCCTTATGTTGACAGGTCCAAATTCACACAGAAACAACAAAGGTACTCCCTGGTACACAATCCCAACTAGAATATGCATCGTTTGGATTAGGAGTCCCATCTATAATATGAACTAGCTTCCATTGTCACATTTATTTACATTTTAACCGATTGTGGTCCGATGTTCCAGTGAAAGTGAATGATTCATGGGAATGCAATGCAAAGATGTAGATGAAGACTATGTATGAAAAACAAACTAATCTATTGTTAATCTAATCTAATTTATCCTAGATAGGAGCATGCTAAGGGTAACCGACAAGTTGTGAAATGATATTGAACCCTGAACAAACCTCTACACATATAGTTTAAATAGAAGAGAAGAATAGAAAACAAGTGTGTAAAAATACATATAATAGGATTAGTCCAAATTACAGCAATGCACACATTAGCAACTCAAAAATATCAAGGCATAAAGATATTTGAAGAAACACGTAAAATTGTAGAATAACACAGATTTAATAAGAGTTAATCCATAAACAAGGTAGCATTCTTACAGTCCATATGAAAAACATTCACCTTCACTTGAAATAATTCACGGCTTGGATTGATTCACAAAAAAAATTCCTTCTCCAAAATTTGACCATGATGGATTCTCAATATTCATTAAAACAGTATAATTTCTTGAAATAATTCTCGGGTCTACACATTGCTTGAAAATACAAAAAAAAACAAAAAATTCCTTGCACAATGGGTTTCTCCTTTATTTTATACAACTCTTAGTAACTACTAGGTGACTCTCCATCTTCTTCCTGAATAGGAGGTTACAAAAAATGGTTCATCTTCCTACTCCCTAGTGACAAGTATACAATAAGGACAAAATTGAGGTTGGTTGAGAAAAGGAAAAAATAAAAGATAGGTGTTGAAATCTTGTATCCATTATTTTTTCTTCATTCATGGATTTTTGTCATTGATGTACGTTGTCTATATCTCTAGTTGGTTTTATAGGGATTTGATCCTCTTGTAATATAGTTGATCCAAGGATGCATTGTTCATGGCCACACTGTCTTCCAAGTTTATCATGTCCTTTACTAAATTCACCATGAATGCTTGTATCATGTTGTGAAAATTCACCAGTTGTAGTAAATGTTGATGTATAAGTTTCGTGGAAATTGAGGTGGAATATTAAACTACTTCTTTCCTTTGGTTTGTGTTGTCATGCACCTTCTCTACTAGTACTTCTATCACCAAATTCTTCCCAAGCTCATCCAGTCTTGGTAGTCAGATGCTCTTGATAAATTCCTATGCAATTTTGTGTATCTAAAAGCATATTTCCATTGATGTGGTAGCCTCCTTATCATGTCTCTTCCCAACGTATTGAGAATGGTAAAGTGCATACATATCCAATTTTTTTTCTTCTTTTGATGGTCGATACAATTCGAGAGGTGCACCCGAATTTTCAGTGATCCATTTGTCAATGTCCATGATTCCTTCATGGATGGTTTTGTACTACATCAATTTTGTTTGTATATGACTATTCTACTCTATGATGATCGTGGTTGCATCTTGAAAGAGGTGCAGGTGGGAATACATGTCTATTATGGTTCCTTATAGTTTACCTCTAACCTTTTCAACAATAAATATGAAACTTTGAAGACTGCACTCATCAATTTTGGTTTTTTGGAGTTTTTCTTCCAAATCTCTACTCCTTTCCTCTTTCTCCCCATTCTATCGGCACAATATTTGAATGTTTTCCACATTATCATTCATGAATGTGGAGTCGATCGTAGTTGTTTCTATGGTATTTTCTCTCACATATCATATTACGAGTTCATGTGTGATGACCAAGATAGGAATAACTTTCATTAATGGAATTGTCTTCACCTATTCCCACACAATTATACATGTCTTGTTGTCGTAGGTGAAGCTCATTAATTCAAGATATTTGCATAGTTGGAAAGGTTCCCAGAGCCCAAGTCCTAAACCACTACCTGATATATATGTTCCTAAGCCTCAAGCTGACACTTTTGGGATATTCATTTCCATTGGGTGAGTGTCACCCCCTCTATCTATTGTGTCCTTCTATTATCTCTCTTCCTCAACCTCCTTGTTGGCTGCCTCTTTGGTTTCCTTTTATTATTGTGTTGTTTCTTCTCTTGTTGTTGCTTCCTTTGTTGATTTCTCCTTTTGTTTGATCTCTCGTTCTTATAAAAAAATTTCCTCTGCCTCAACTTTGGATTTGTCCTTTTCTGCATCGATCTTCTACTTATTTTTTCCTACATCATTATTATTTTTTAGGATTTTATCCTTATCCATTCTCTTTTATCAATCGGTACTTCCTCTACCTCTTTCATTGAACCTAAGTGTATCGAGGTAGAAGAGCAGGGTGACTGCTCAAATTCCTCTTCCTCCACATTTTTCTTGGCTTCTTTCCTAGCCTTTTCTTCATCTGTGATCCTCCCTCTTTAATAGCCATGCCTATTGAAGATGACTTCATCATAAGTCTTGGAGTTATGGTGCACTTATTATTCATTCCATATGTGCTTAGTATATTCCCAGGGTAGGCCAACTTTATTGAAGTCATCTCTCACAACATCCTTGGGGTCATTCCTTATGTACCTAATGCAGGAGCATCCCTCCATGTCAACAGTGTGCCAACCAGCCAACACATCCAGCATGCATTTAATGGAGAAAGGGAGAGGCACAGTCCTCTCAATTTTGAAATTCAAAATTTCAATAAATGTTGTAAGGATTTTAATGCCAGACCATGCCTTTGTACAGGTAGTGGTTGAGATTTCCTTTAATGGTTGATTGCAGCAAGCCTGGGACGTAGTCAAGACTGGGCATCCATTTATGTAATGTAGCCGTAGGAGCCGCTATGTGATAGCGATAGTTCAGAGATGATGGTTGAGGATAAGCTCATGGGAGCCCTAATTTTGTAATTAAGAAATTAGAGTAGAGAGTTAGGAGGAGAGACCAGAGAAGAGAGGTCTCGAGAGAGAGCTGAGACTTGTTACGGTCCAGCCTTTGTAAGCACCTTGTATAGGCATTTCTAAATTAATAGAAGAGCAATTTTTCCTGCCATGAATTGTTTGTATGTGTTTGCATGTTTTTATGAATTTCGTGTTTTGGATGCATAACTGGTGAAGTATTTCATAAGTTTCAATTTCTTCCCGTCTTGGAGTTTCTGAGTGCAAGGAGTGCACATAGTCCGCAAGGTGTGCATTGAAAAAGGTGAGACAACCTCAGGAAAGCTTAAGAGGGATAGCATTGAACCTTCATCAGCAGAGATATAGGGAGTGCACAGGAAGGAACTCTGTCTCGAGTTTAGGGATGACAGAACTACTGAAGGTTATGTAGAGCTTTGCCAAGAGGGCATTGAGCAAGTGCATAGAGTGCACTAGGGAACTTTATTTCGAGTTCTGAGAAAAGAGAAGTGTCAAAGATAAGACACTCACAGGGTTGTTGAATACTTTGTAGGCTCTGCAAGGTGTGCATCGAGCAGGAGAACGCCAGGTGGGCGTAAGGAGTTTTCTTTTCAAGAAAACTTCTCGAATCTGAATTATTCGAGATCCTCGAACGGAAAGTGTGCGTAGGAGTAAATCTCCAAGAGGGGAAATCTCAGAAGGGACAATGTTTCTATAATGCATACGATACCCAAAGGAATCGGGCTCGCAAGAGGAAGAATCGAAGGTCGAGACCTTCGAGACTTAGAAAATATTCTAAGTTAAAAAAAGCCAAGAAAGCTCAGGACGAAGAGCACAACTGTCATTAACTTGGATCAGCACTGGGAAGATGAGATCTGGACCATTAGATCAGTGTTCAGACAAGAGGAGCGTACATAGGAGATGGTCAAATCTAATCCGTCAGATCTGGAGGCATGGATCAACATCTGTTGATCTCGAAGTAAGGTGCACATGATTTAAGTTTTTCGGCATTTCGTGTACCGGGAAACATAAGAGGGAGATTCTTTCGACTCCCAGAGACGTGAAACTATGAAAACGCACCAGTCGTTGGATTTGGAGCACAGTGACCTGAGAGCCGCTGGATCACGGAAACATGCATGGGGTTTAGTCCCTGGGAGGTGCACAGAAAAAAGGATTTAGGCCGTTAGATATATCACCAAGGACCGATATCCATTGGATCCGGAAGAAGGTGCGAGGGGTTTAATCCCTGAGAAGCCGCACAAAAGGGTAGAACAGACCACACAAACTTCGAGGGAGAAGTGTCAAATTTTCATGAGCCGTCGGATCCAGAAAAGGTGTGCGAGGTTTAAACCTCATAACAGCAGAAGGAAGAGGACTCGTCAAGTCCCAAAAGCATCAGGACCATCCATTTTGGAGGACAGGTGTCAAATATCCAAGCCCATCGGGGATTTGGACATCAGGAGTTTGAGGAGAAGGAGTCGTGAGACAAAAAGTCTCGGCTCACGAAATTGCGAAACGACCGACAACATTCATCAAGGAGGACACGTGGTGAGTGGTAAAGGTTTAGGAAAAATCTCGAGAGGTTGTGGGTCATCGATCTAGTTGGATCGTGATCATCGGTTGAAGAGGAATCTGGACTGTTGATCTCTCAAGGGGGAGCTTTCGGCATTTCAGGGTCCTAGAGATTGAAGGACCTAGAATCGTCTGTAGCTGGAATCGAAAAATCACAAATAACAAAATCCCAAAAAGTGGATCGTGGTCACGGGTAGATTTTGGCATTTCAGGATCCAGGAGTTTGAAGGACCTATAATCATTACAGCCGGAATCGCGAAATCGCAAATCACGAAAACCCGAAAGCATTCGGAGGAATAGCACCAGGTCACAGGATTGGTCGTATGAAAAGCGACTTAAGGGAGTAGTTGTGGAGTTAGGCCCTATTTTGGGTTTCAACATTTCGAAAGACAGAGAAAAGGAGGAATGCTTACATCGTGATTCCCCGAATCATGAAAAGCCGATAGCGCCTTGACGTTAATCATGTGGTCACGGAGTGGTGGTCACGTGGACGGAGGCTAAGGGAGGACCCAGAGTCGTTAATCCCTTTTCAGTGTTTCGGTGACAGAGAGTTGGAGGGACAAGGAGCCTGGGAGAGCTCGCATGCAGGATTCCCAAAACCCTGAAACGCGAAAGGTGTGTTGGTTTAGAATAGAGAAGAGCGCTGAAAGATGAGCACGTGCATAGGTTTTCTCAAAGCCTATGCCATGGAATTAAAGGGACCTGTGGATTCATTCAAGGGGTTCCATCAAGAGTCCGAAGAGCCATTTTGGCTCAGAAGAATATTGATCCAGAGACCGGGAGGTCGCAGAACCCTGCTGAGGTAGGGGGTCTGCATCAAGTGGTATCAGAGCCACTTTCTGTCTGTAGATTGTAGGCAGAGGGAGGTAGAGTAGATAAAGAAAATACTTTGATACACACCATCAAGTGGTATCAGAGCCTGGACTTCATCTGTATTTCAGATGAAGAGGATTGAAGAAATTGTTGCAGGACACAACAACAAATAGATAGTCAGGTGGACTGTAGGAGATACTGGAAATGTTCTCAGTTGTAGAGTAACAACAACAAAAGATTCAAAGGGAAGAAGATGGCTACCGAAGGCCATAAGCATGGTCAAAGAGAGGACCGCCAACATATGAAGAGCAAGGTTGAGATTTATAAATAACTCACCGAGATAATAGCGAGGATGGAGGAGCTTGCATTTCGAATGCAACAGAGTGCAAGAACACGATGGGTGTATGAATGGCCCATGAAAAAGAAGGTGAAGTGGCGAGTCAAGGAGTTGTTGGCCAAAAGACAGCAAAGGCTGTTGAAAATATGGCTGAGGTATGCTGAAAGCCTCAGTGACACAGAGATGGTTTGCATCTGTGAGCTAGAAGTTGGAGAAACCCTCAGTGATGAGGAAGAGAGATCAGTTTCAGGTCTCATAAAATGCCAGGAGGGAAGAGATGAATTTTCCAATTGCCAGGTGGGAAATGAAATGAGATCATTGGAGGATCTCATAGACTGTCAGGAGGACAATAGTGTAAATTCATATTGCCAGGAGGGAAATGGTATGAGGTTAGCTGAAGATCTCGTAAACTGCCAGGTGGGCAAAGAAGAAATCCCATATTGCCAAGTGGGTAAGGGAGAGAAGATGAGACTGTCTAAAAGACTCATGAACTTAGGGACGAGTTCAAGTTAGCAAGGATTTTTTATTGAGATGGGATTGATTGATCTCATAAAATTCCAGGTGGGAAGAAGTGAACTTTCGAGTTGCCAGGTGGGCAATGGGAAGAGATTAGCAAAAGGTCTCGCATACTGCCAAGGGGGCAGTGGTGAAAGTTCATATTTCCAGGTGGGCAATGAGATGGGACCAGTCGGTCTCATACACTGCCAGGTAGGTAGTAGAAAATTCCCAGGATGCCAAGTGGGAAAGGGGGGAAATATGAGGCTATGTGAAAGTCTCATGAACTTAGAGGAGAGTTTAGATTAGGAAGGAGTGCTGACAAAGGAAGGTCAAAAATACATTCTGATCATTGGGGGAATTGAAGTATTCCTACCAAGCAACCCAGTTGAGGCCAGAGTATGTGTTGCAGAAGCAACAATAGAAGAAGGACAACCAACAGTGACTGTCATAGAGGGAGACGAGGAGAAGACACTAATGTTTTCCCCAATAGAAGAGGATCATGCAAATAAGATGCCCACTCCATGGGAAATGGAGTTAGAGATGCTGGAGGATTGGTTGAACAGTCTGGATCCAGTATATGGCTGCCACGAGGAGACATTCATGCAGATGTTAGCAGAGGAGCATTCTGAGGAATCACTCAGAATTTTCAGCCAGGGAGCTGAACAGATGATAACTACAGTGTCGAGGCATGTAGCAGAAGATGAAGGAGAATTCCAGTCTGAGGAGCATATAGAGGAAGATGGAATTCAACCAGCACAAGGGGAAATAACAGAAGCTAATCTATCAGAGAAGGTGACTGAACAACAGGTCAGTCAATAAAATAAGATTGCAAAGCTGAATTTTGTAGAAGGATGGCAAGTTGAGGCCACAGAGGAAAAATATGGCATGGGAGATCTAGTTGATCGACCCATTCGCCGAGAAGAAGTGCAGCTAAGGAGACTGCATAAGGAGAGCCAGCCACTGGAGTAGTTGGATGAGGTAATTGAAGAAATCATAAGGCTGATGTCGATTTTAGCAACAGAGACTACCAGCAATGAGAAGCTGAGTAGAAGGGAGCCTGGAAGAGAAACAAGGCAACAACAGCAACAACAACGAAGCAGAGGAGAAGATGGACAACTCCAAGGGAAATTCTGGGATCCAGGTGGATTTCAACACTGGAGAAGAGGAGCTCATGATTAGAAGACCATGATTTTTCCAGCTGAGGAGTATGATGCAGGAGCATCGCTCCATGTCAGTAGTGTGCCAGCCAGCTAGCACATCCAACACACATTTAATGGAGAAAGGGAGAGGCACAACCCTCTCAATTTTGAAATTGAAAATTTCAATAAATGTTGTAAGGATTTTAATTCTAGACCATGCCTTTGTACAGGTAGTGGTTGAGGTTTCCTTTAATGGTTTCCTGCAACAAGCCTAGGACGTAGTCAAGACTGGGAATCCATTTATGTAATGTAGCCATAGGAGCCACTCTGTGAAGCGATAGCTCAGAGAAGGTTGTTGAGGATAAGCTCATGGGAGCCCTCATTTTGTAATTAAGAAATTAGAGTAGAGAGTTAGGAGGAGAGACCAAAGCAGAGAGGTCTTGAGAGAGAGCTGAGACTTGTTACAGTCCAGCCTTTGTAAACACCTTGTATAGGCATTTCTGAATTAATAGACTAATAATTTTTCCTTTCATGAATTGTCTATATGTGTTTGCATGTTTTTATACATTTCGTGTTTTGGATTCATAACTGGTGAAGTATTTCATAAGTTTCAATTTCTTCCTGTCTAGGATTTTCTAAGTTCAAGGAGTGCACATAGTCTGCAGGGTGTGCATTGACAGAGGTGAGACAACCTCAGGAAATCTCAAGAGGGATAGCATTGAACCTTCATCAACAGAGGTACAAGGAGTGCATAGGAAGGAACTATGTCTCGAGTTAAGGGAAGACAGAACTACTGAAGGTTCTGTAGAGCTCTGCCAAGAGGGCATCGAGTGAGTGCATAGAGTGCACTAGGGAACTCTATTTCAAGTTTTGAGAAAAGACAAGTGTCGAAGATAAGACACTCACAGGGATGTTGAATACTCTATAGGATTTGCAAGGTGTGCATCGAGCAAGAGAATGCTAGGTGGGCGTAAGGAGTTTTCTTTTCAAGAAAACTTCTCGAATCTAAATTATTCGAGATCCTCGAATGCAAAGTGTGCATAGGAGTAAATCCCCAAGAGGGAAAAGCTCAGAAGGGACAGCATTTCTATAATGCAGATGAGACCCAAAGGAACTGGGCTCACAAGAAGAAGAGTCGAAGGTCGAGACCTTCAAGACTTAGAAAATCTTCTAAGTCAAAAAACGCCAAGAAAGATCAGGAGGAAGAGCACAGCTGTCATTGGATCAACACTGGGAAGATGAGATCTGGACCATTAGATCAGTGTTAAGATAGGAGGAGCGCACATAGGAGATGTTCAAATCTGAGCCATCATATCTGGAGGCATGGATCAAAATCAATTGATCTCAAAGTAAGGTGTGCATGATTTACGTTTTTCGGCATTTCGTGTACCAGGAAACATAAGAGGGAGAGTCTTTCGACTCCCAGAGACATGAAACTACAAAAACGCACTAGCTGTTGGATTTGGAGCACAGTGACCTGAGATTCTCTAGATCAAGGATATGTGCATGGGGTTTAGTCCCTGGGAGGTGCACAGGAAAAAGGATCTAGGTCGTCAGATCTAGCACCAAGGACCGATAGTCGTCAGATCCGAAAGAAGGTGCGAGGGGTTTAATCCTTGGGAAGCCGCACAGAAGGGTAGAATGGATGACAGAAACTTTGAGGGAGAAGTGTCGAATTTTCGTGAGTCGTTGGATCCATAAAAGGTGTGAGAGGTTTAAACCTCGTAACAACAGAAGGAAGAGGACTCGTCAAGTCTCGAAAGCATTAGGACCATCCATTTTGGAGGACAAGTGTCAAAGATCCAAGCCCATCGGGGATTTGGACACTAGGAGTTCGAGGAGAAGCAGTCGTGAGACAAGAAGTCTCAGCTCATGAAATTGCGAAATGACCGACAACGTTCATCAAGGAGGACACGTGGCAAGTGGTCAAGGTTCGGGAAAAATCCTGAAAGGTTGTGCGTCGTTGATCCAGTTGGATCGTGATCGTTGGTTCAAGAGGAATCTGGACCGTTGATATCTCAAGGGGGATATTTCAGCATTTCGGGGTCCGGGAGATCGAAGGACCTAGAGACGAAATCATGAAATCGTGAATTACGAAATCTGGAAAAGTGGACCATGGTCATGGGTAGATTTCGACATTTTGGTATCCAGGAGTTTGAAGGACCTAGAATCATTGTAGCCGGAATCACGAAATCATGAATCGCAAAAACCCAAAAGCATTCGGAGGAATAACACCAGGTCATAGGACTGGTCGTATGAAAAGTGACTTAAGGGAGGAGCTATGGAGTTAGGCCCTATTTTGGGTTTCGACATTTTGAAACACAGAGAACAGAAGGAATGCTTGCATCACGATTCCCTAAATCGTGAAAAGCCGGTAGCGCTTTGACGTTAAGCACCTGGTCACAGAGTGGTGGTCACGTTGACGGAGGCTAAGGGAGGATGCAGAGTTGTTAAGCCCTTTTTGGCATTTCGACGACTAGAAGTTGGAGGGACAAGGATCCTGGGAGAGCTCGCATGCAGGAGTCCCAAAGCGTGAAAGGTGTGTTCGTTCATAACAGAGAAGAGCATTGAAAGATGAGTGCGTGCATAGGTTTTCTCAAAGCCTGTGCCAGGGAATTAAAGGTACCTGTGGATTCGTTCAAGGGGTTCCAGCAGGAGTCTGAAGAGCTATTTCGGCTCAGAAGAAGATCGATCCAGAGATTGGAAGGTCACAGAACCCTGCTGAGGTAGGGGGTCTGCATCAGTACCATTCTTCTCTGAAGTGATATGACAAAAAGGTATTTACCTCTGCTTGGGTTTTCTTGGTGTTTTTAATGAAATAGTTACAAACATATATTCGTAATGAAAACTAGGTTTCCTTCTTCAGCCGATATAACATCCCCTCGACTCTGTGTATAATGGTCCAGTATGCGACTTCTTGGATTACAATATTGTTAGGGACAAATCAAGGAAGCAAATGATGTGTTTTCATTGCGCCATACACCGTTATATACATGTCGTGCTCCATGAGAAACTAGTCCCAAATTTTCCTTATGAATTCTATAGCATTATCGGTAATGCAAGGGAGAGTGATGAAAAAAATGAATTCGTACAAAGGGTCTAGAAAGTGCTCACATATCCTTTGGTATACTGTGTGATACTTGTTTATCCTAGATCACTTTACAATACACATGAATTGTTAGGTCAGATGGATTCCAACTCCACCCCATCCTAGGGTATTTGCAGGATGTGCACATGATGTACAAGAGGTATGAGGAAATGTGGAAGCTTGGAAATGTTTCGGGATGGGATCCTTTTACCAGAAAGATAGCCACCATGAGATTTTCAGACAAGCTGTCATCCAAATTGAATGATATCCATTCATTTTGATAATGTTATATTAGGGGCATATATGATAGGGATAATTGTGATGCATCAAGTTCCCCATATAATCTACATAAAATGGATACCAAGTATTGATAGGGTCTTCTCAAGGAACTTGTGGGATATCCAATTTTGGGCATGTATTTGAATTTATTTTCAGCCTTGTACTATTTGGGAAACAAATCCTTTGGCATGTACTTAAACTCACTAAAGAGCTTACTATCTAGCTTCTTGATTCCCTTTTTGATGTGATAACACCTGGACAAATATTTAGGTCTAAATGAAGCTATGTGGTCCTTCCTGGCCTTGTAGATGTATCTATCATTTACATTGATATTCTTAAAAATCCATGTGATGGCATATGCACATGGGAACACTGTTAGGTGTGCTGCTACTATGAAAATGCTTGACTTCCTGATATTTTTGAATACTTGGATTTCATTTGATTCTTCAGCTTCAACAGAGAAATTAAATTTTTTGAATATATTGTATACTTCTCGTTTAGATACTTGGAGTTCATTTGATTCTTCGGATATTTTTTTCATGATATAGGGTTATCCATAAGTCTATTCGAACAAAATTGGTGCTAGCTAGGTTAGAAATGGAAGTGAATACTTTAACATTGTGAAGGAGAAAAGGAGCGTAGGTTTTAACAATAGAAAATTAGCATTGATTTCCATAGGTGATAAGAGGTGGAAGAGAAAACGAAATAGTTATGTGACAATCTAGGGTATATTTGTGAAAGAAAATGGAAACAAAACAAAAAACCCTAACCCTAGAAAAACAGGACGTGATATTAGATATTACATTGCCATGTGGTTGAAATTTAGAGGATGTTAGTGTTGATGTAGGATATCGAAACTTTCTCCATATAGATAGATCTCTTCTCACCTTGACAACTTAGTGGGATAATGAAAAGTTAGGGTTTCTTGGTAAATATAAGGATCGACGAGTTTAGAATTAAATGTTGAGTTGGTAGGATATTTGTGGTCATAGTAATTGGGAGAAAGTTCTTCGATGAAAATAAAAGAACTTAGTGTGAATTCCTCTAATGTTCATTGGAGAACTTGCCTCAAAGTACTCCGAAAACATAGATAGACTTGGAGTAAACTCCTACGATGGGCATCGTAGTCATTAATTAAAATTGTGTGATAGGAACGGATATCAACTATAAATAGGGGAACTCCTTCGATGTACATTGGAGGAGATAGAGGGAACTCCTCTGATTAGTTTAGTATTAAATGTTGATTTGGTAGGATAGTTATGGTCGAAGAACTCGGGAGAAATTTCTTTAATGAACATTGGAGAACTTAGTGGGAAGTCCTTTGATGTTCATCGGAGAACTTACCTCAAAGTACTTTGAACACATTGATAGACTTGGAGGAAACTACTCTAATGGGCATCATAGGAGTTAATGGAAATTCTGCGATAGGAAAGGTTATCAGAGGTAAAGAGGGGAGCTCCTCTAATTTACGTCAAGGTAGTTATAGGGAACTCCTTCGATATACATGATTTTCTTAGACTTGTTCAAAATATTATTTTTTTCAGGTACCTCCTTTTGCTAGTTTTTTCTTAAGGTAAGTAGGACTTCCCAAAAAGGATTGAGGTAAAGAGAGAAGTTGATGGAAGGCTCTTTCAAATTATATCCACACACTGGGTGAAGCCTTGAATCTCTGTAAGATGATATCCACACATATTTTTTGGAAAAGGTGCACTCATCATGCAAAATTTATAGAGAGAAACAATAGGTCCCATAGCTTGGATTCTTTGACAGAACTTAGATGATACAAAGAGAGGTGGGACCTTTCCTTTTACCAGATTGCTTTCAAATTATTTATTATTCATATGATAAATGACTAAAGGAAAAATTTTAGGGAGTATAATGGGAAAAAAGACATAAAGAATGTTGAGAATATAAGTTATAATGAATTTCTCTAGTGTTTTTCCACTGCCAAGGAGAATCCATATCCCCGACGGATTCACCCTAGTGTCACAAGCCTTGCTCTGCTTCTAGAAAGTGTCCATCGCCCCGACAAAGATACTTGCATGTACCATGTGATATGGAAACCCTTTCCTGAAGCCTTTACCTTTTATATAATTTAATTCCTTTTTGTTTAGAGAGAGGTGGATGGGGGGATTCCAGTTATCATTTAAAGGCACTAGGGATGACACATGTGATAGTGAGATTTGCTTAATTAGTTATAGATGAATGAACTTCATGAGTCACAATTTCTGGAATACTTTGAAAGCATCTTTCAAATCATTTTCATCAGTTGACATCATGTAACAATCTGTTCTTAAGTAAAATTTATTGGTTCTTTGTTTGTTTCACTATTCTTGTGTATTGATGAGTTATGTTCCCCCACTATATATGACTTGAAAAAATACATGACGAGGCTTCCATGGTTTGGGAGATATGTGGATTGAACACAATGTCACATAATCTTCTTGTTATTGACACCAGGTGTGTTACCATTTAAATATGTGACCAAGACTAAGGTATTGGAAACTAAAAATTAGGGTAGCATCTTTCAATAAGCATCTAAAAAACCAAACACACAAACAAAGAAAAAACTAAAACAAAATAAAAGGGGAAAAGGTAAAATTCAAAATTTTATTTATGTACAAGGGAACAATATCCTTGAAGGCTAGTTGATATAGTGCTTGATAATTTTTCCATTAATGGGGAGAGAATCAACTTCCCCTTGAAGGTTTTTAAACTGGAAGGTGCCTTCTCCAATATTTTATTTGATGACATAAGGATTAATCCAAAGTTGTTGGAACTTTGAATAATTCCCTTTATCTGCATGTGGCTTGTCCCATTTGAGGACTAAGTCCCCAACTTGAAATTATTTCTCACCAGCATATATCTTATCAAACCAACATTTTGTTGTCTATTGGTGAGTTTCAAAATGTCTCTTGTATTTAGCACGACTTTATTCAAGGTTTATCAAGGTATAGATACATCATTGAATGATGGGACACTCTCTTCCCCGAGACTGTTGTGTGAGTTGGAGGGAAGGAAGATAGATGTTCCCATAGAAAAGGAAGAACAATGAAGTCCCAATGGAGGCCTTCAGGGTGACACGATCAACCCAAAGGGAATTTAATAAGGCATTGTGCCAATTTCTTTGGTGATCAACCATAGTTCATTTAAGGATACAGATTATGTTTTTGTTTGTAGATTCGACCAAAGCATTACCTTGGGGATAGTAGTCGGTTGAGTATTTTAAAATAATCCCTTTATCTAATGCAAAATCAGATAATTTTAAAGATGAAAAATAATTTGGTTTATCAAACACTAGAGAGTTATTAATTTTTAACCTCGTAATGATGTATTTTTCAAGAAAATTAATCTCTACCTCTTCATTTACCTTGACTAGGGGTATTTCCTCAATCCAACATGTAAGATAATCAGTATAGAATGTACCTGTGTTTCTTGGAGGAGTGGGGGTTAATATCACCAATGATGTATAGTCCCCATTATTCAAATGGTTCTTCAATGGCTACCGGTTAAAGAGGGATAGTATCTTTGTGTTGTCCTCCTACCACTTTCTAGCATGCTTCACAACTTCTTGAATATGAATGGGCATCCTTGAAGAGCATGGGCTAGTAATATCCAATTGTCAAAACTTCATGAGTTTTTGGGTCTCCTGAAAAATGGCCACCATATGGTCCATCATGTATTTCCATCAATACCTTATCAACATCTTCTTTCTCAAGGCATACATCCTAGGAGTTAAAACTAACTTTTCCAATTTTCTCAAACTTTTTCAAAAAATGATTTTTTCAAGTACCTCATTTTGCCATTTTTTTCTTAAGGTAAGTAGGAATTCCCCAAAAGTTTTGAGGTAAAGAGAGAGGTTTATGGAAGGTTCCTTCTAAACATATAAAGGAAGGGGCCCCATTTTCTCCAAAGGTAAATTGCAATGGAATGAAGGAAAAAGGCAGGTTGTAGTGTTTGTAACAACACCTTGCCATTTAAATGATTGTGGAAAGTCATATCATAGAAAACTCTAAGAACCATACAAACTAAGAAACATGTCCCTAAAGTGTATAAGTATTACTTGAAAATGAAACTAACCTATGAAAGATAAAGGAAAAATTCATTTCTAGGTTGAACGCTTTAAATTTTGGTGCCGATGAAGACAATGATGAGTAAATTATTGAATTTATTGGATCAAATATTTGTTTTTGCCTTCCATTTTGGTGAATTGCACACACCACAAAAAAGAGGATGCTTGGTGGTGGAAGCATTTGTGGAATATAAATAAAACTCTTAAACCAATAGTGTATATATGGTTAGTTTTGAGGAATGAATCATTAACATAGGTACATGCCACACTTTCAATGTGCATCTCAAGTTAGATCAATAATCGAAAGCATAAACTTATGCTCAAAGGTTCAAAAATCCAATATTTTGAATCATCCTCTAATTGAATAATCAATATGCTAGGGGAATTCACATGGTCTTATCCAAGCGTAATAAGGTAATCATGTAAGTTCAAGGTGACATATGTCAATGATGAATCAAGAAGGGAATAGAATAAAATAAGCCTTTTGGAGCATGAGTAGGAAAAATAGGTGAAATATGAGAGGAAGAAGGTGTCAATGTTTTGGATAAGATGTTGTAGCTATTGAATGTAACGAACTCAACTCATCTCTTGATCTTGGTTTTATTGGCATACATTAGCCTATATTCTAAAAGGGGGTTCTAGAGAAAATAAGGACAAAGGTTTTTAGATTCTTTTGGATTGGAAAACCCAAAATGAAGAGATTCCACTTGTCAAATGAAACGTTATAGCTCAACCAAAATATGGAGGGTGGGGGTTTAAAATATTGAATATCTTGGAAAACCCTTTCCAGTTAAATGATTGTGGAAAATCATATCATAGGAAAGTCTAAGAAACATACACACTAAGAAACATGTCCCTAAAGTGCAAAATCATTTCTTGATAATGAAACTAACCTATGAAAATATAAAGGAAAAACCAATGGCTCGGTTGAACGCTTTGAATGTTGGTGTCGATGAAGAGAATGATGAGAAAATTATTAAAGCTATTGGATCAATTATTTGTTCTCCCCTTCCTTGTAACATCTAGTTCCACTGATCACATTTTATATTAACGTATTCTTTGAGAACACTTGCGAGCAAGTGATCTAGTTATGATACATTATGATTATGCTTTGATTATGAGTTATATTGTGATGTCATTGTGATTTGTATGTTAATTTATAGATGTATATATTGACAGGTATTATGATGAGTTCTCCTAAGTGTGCATGATACATGAAAAGTTGAGGATGTTGATTGTAGAGATGATTTTAAGGATGGAAATTTATTTTAAAGTGTAGAAACCTTGCCGAATCTTACTAATCCTTCATATGCCAACTACAAATGTTTGGTGATATTTTTGTAAAAATATTCAAATTTCTAAGGATTTTATATAGTTTGTATAATTTTTTGGCGATTTTTAAGTTAAAATAATTTTATTCTATATAATTTGGGCGAATCATATTTAGAATAGAGAATCTTTTTTTGGGAAAAACCATGGAAAATTAGCCCATGAGCGAAATTTAGCCCCTAAACTCATCTATGGTTGTTTGCATCAACGAACTTCCTTGGACTCAGGATTGAGTGAGGTAGTGGACTTGCTTTTGGTTTTATTTTTAAGTATTTGATTTACATGCATGAGTTATATGATGATTTCAGTATATATGTTATGTATATAGATTATTGACATTATTATTGTCAGTGGATGCAGGCATGGTGACTCTTGCTAATCTGACTCACATATGGAGTAAAGGGGTCATACACATAAACCAGATAAATGAGGGAGATGTGTGGCAGTGTCCCTGTCACATCCTACTAGCACTCCTGATGTGACCTGAACATAAGATTAACGATTACCTAGTATGAGAGGTCCACAATGCCACGGGGGAAGATTGATACAATCGCTTATGAAGAATTCCAAGGAGCGCACAATAAGTTGGAATCCTTATTCCTTAGAAAATCCATTAGTCTCTCACAAGGTCGACTAGTGGAGTGTTGACTCCGAGTGTCCGAAAAACTTCTAAACTAGTCAATGGCGAGTGGCACCCTTGGAGCACACAAGTGTGTCTTGTCGCGCAAACAAAATGCGAGTCAACAAAAAAAAAAATTATAAGGCCTAGAAAATTAAAATAAAATACTTAGACATTGTTAGAAAGAGTATAAAATTGATTATTAAATTCTAAACAAGGAAACTAACAAAGAGTCTAAGTCTAAGAGGTTTAACTAAATTAAAACATTAAAAGGAAATGAAGGGAATTAGACTAGTAATTTAAGTAAAAGAAGAAATAAAAATAAAGTTGGGTAGATGCACATGTGTGCATGAAAATAATAAAAGAGATTTTTAAATAAAAGGAAAATAAAAACATGAGAGGATAGATGGACCACATAGAATATTTTGAGTCAATGAACCACTAATCCTAACTAAACGAAGACTCCTAATCCAACTAAAAATGAAATTTAGTTAGGGGACAAAAAATAAATGAGGGATTCGGGAATTAAGAGACAACCAAGAAGAAAAATAGGAACAAATTGGGGAATATGAGGGAAAATGTCTATTTAATTCAAATAAAAAGAGAATTAACATGTGCAAGTTGGGGAGAGTGTGACATGTGTAGTGTGTGAATAATCCTTGATTAAATTATTAAAAATTGATTATTTGTGCATGAGAGGAAAAGTGTCATTGATATTTTTCCTTTAAATAAAATGGAGAGAAACAAAGAACTTACCATATTGTTGGATGAATGTTATGCTGCCAAAATTTTATTTGACTAAGTTTACATGTGGAGAGTTGGGCTCAAACTTGTGCAAGATGTGGAAGCCTCTCCTTGTGAGGGAAATTTTGTGCCATTGTGTTTTGGTTTCTGTTTGTGGCCCCTTTGCAGCTTGGGGGGCTAAGGGGGGAGAAGAGTACCCCTATCATTGGTTGGGAGGTACCGGTGAAGTTCTCAGATTAGAAAGCAATGAGGATGTGCTCGAGGTTTCTAGTTAAGGATCATCTTCAAATATCGTCAACTTCTGATTGCATTATTTGGTTGGTGTATTTTAATGTATATTAATATTAATATGAATACTTGAAAATCATGGAAGCACCTCTTGAATATTTATTAATATTTGTTATTGTTTATAAATTTGTGTTTACTATGAATGAAGAGGAATTTTTATACTAGTGTATAATTATCAGAAGATTCCAATTATGAACATCAATATGATGAAGATTATTAACAGAAGCTCAATTTTATTTTAGAAAAATAGTATAGGATTGTTCTGATGAATATTTCTAAAATTTTATTCTTGATTTCTTAGATATGATTGGGTATATTCAGTTAGAAATTAAATTGTGATACCGCCTCTTTTCCATGGTCAATCTCTCCTTACCTTGTTTGTCGAATCCTATAAATATTTATGATTTGTTCTTACACCTAGAATATATAAGTTTTCATCTTAGTGCCAGTGGATTTGTACTCTCGTCTAGTTCTGTTTTTTAGTACAAAATTTCATAGATCTAAATGATTTTTGTGAGTGTGTTATGTAGTGAAAATATACAGGCTTATAGATTCGTAGCCTCTGAGCTAACTAATTGTAATATTCATGTAGTTAAATAATTTAAAAGTTAGGATTAGGATGGTTATATATGGTGATCAAAATTCTTTTCTCATCTGGTTCCCTTAATGGATTTACTTGTATTATAAATTGAATGCATTTATTTCAAGTGTGGAGGAAGTAAAAGTGTATTGTATAAAATTTTGATTGTCTCTCTATTGGTTCTGAAATAAAAACAATTCATGTCGAGTCGTGCAACATCTCTATGATTTATTTTTTTTGTCCTTGGTTTCTCCAAAACCAATTAATATAGGCCTACATTTTATCAAGTGCTTTTGGTTAGCATTGGTAAAATTAAAGGTGGTCAAGAAATACATAGTGTTTTATGATCACTCTGCGCAGGAGTCCGCTTAGATAATTTATCCCTCATCCTTAATATTAATTGAAATAAAAAGAGAATGCATTGTGTATCTATCCTACTAAATTTGAACATTTAAATTGTTAGGTTTTTCGTATCCTTGTCATACTGGATCAACCTCACCCTTAGTACTTGATTTACAGTGAAGTGGAAAATTTCCATTACGACCATCAATTTTCCTTATTTTCCAGCAGAGCCTTGCTCGGGGTTGTTGATAGTTGGTGTTGTGATTACAACTTCAGTGTTCAATCAAGTCTCTGGATAGAGTTAGTTCTGTAGTTTTGTTTCCTTCTATGTTGAACTTGCGAGCCTACCAACGAGTCTTGATATTCCTCCTCTTGAGTTTAAAATTTAAAAGAGTACAAAAAACTTATTTCATGTAACAAAAGTATTATCCCAATACGAGAAATCCCTGATCACATTCCTCTGATTTCAGATTTCCACCCTCTGAATAAGTGCCAACACAGTTCACAAGAATAATATTGGACAAGACACCATGATGATACCAAGGTGTGAAGGTTATTCACTTGACAACAATGGATTTTTGAGATATAACGACAAAATATATCTATCCCCTAATGACGAATTGAGAATTTCTTTTTTGAATCAAGCTCATCGAGCAATGTACATGGATCATCCTGGAGTCACGAAGATGAAGGCAGGCCTTAAGCCTTTATTCTTCTGGAAAGGAATGAAGGATGACATTGTTAATTACGTGGTGATATGCATTGAATGTTAGCAAGTGAAGGATGAACACATACATCTCGCAGGATTGTTACAAGCACACACAATTTATGAATCGAAATGGGAAGTCATTTCGATGTATTTTATTGTTGGATTTCCACTGATGGCAAGGAGACATGATTCTATATTTGTGGTTGTTGACACTTTGATGAAGAGTGCACACTTTATTCCAGTTCATACGACGTATGAGGCACCAGAAATAGCTAGAGTTTTTGTTAGCGAGATTGTGATATTGCATGGTGTACCAAGAAAGATCATATCCAATTGAGGATCAATGTTCACTGGACGATGTTGGACTAGTTTCCAAGAGGATTTCAGAACACAATTGAATTTTAGTACAACATATAGCCCTGAAATAGATGGACCAACTGAAAGAACAAATCAAATTTTATAGGATATGCTTCGAATGTATGTGATGGATCAAAATAAATGTTGGGAAGAATGTTTTCCTTTGGTAGAGTTCAAGTACAACAATAGTTACCAAAGTTTGATTAAGATGGCACCTTTTGAGTTTATTTACGAACGACAGTGGTGAACGACTTTGAGTTGGGATCAACTAGAGAATAGGGTTCTGATAGGACCAAAAGTGATCCAAGAAATGGAAGAGAAGATGTGAACCATAAGACAAAGGATTAAATAAGTGCAAGATTGGTAGAAGGGTTATGTTGATGTGCTTGGCATTGACTGCAATTATGAAGTTGTCGATAAAGTTTTCTTGTGGGTGAAACCGCATAAGAGTTGGATCAAGTTTGGAAAGGGCACTAAACTCTCACCAAGTTTCATGGGACCTTTAAAAGTTGTATAAAGGAAAGGACCTGTGGCTTACTAAATAGCCTTGCCTGATTCTTTGAGGCATATGCATGACATATTTCATGTATCTATTTTGCGACATTATATTTCAGATCTGTCACATGTTATTGACTTGAGTTCTTTGTAGGTGTCAAACGAGGGTGCTCTCATGGAAGAGCCAATCCACATACTAGACCATCGCACTCGATAGCTACATAATCGAATAGTCAATCAGGTCAAGGTCTAGTGGGACAATTATAGTCCGCACTCGGCTACATGGGAGGTCGCATATGAGATACATCAATAGTTTCCTTATTTGTTTGATAGATTGGATATATATATTTGTGTTAGATACATTTATTGCTTTCATTATTAGACTATACAAACTTCAAGATGAAGTTTTTAAAAAGAGGGGGTGTATGTAACATCTAGTTCCATTGATCACATTTTATATTGACTTATTCTTTGAGGACACTTGTGATCAAGTGATCTGGTTATGATACAATATCATTATGCTTAGATTATGAGTTATATTGTGATATCATTGCAATTTAGATGTTAATTTCTAGATGTATATATTGAAAGGTATTATGATGAGTTCTCTTGAGTGTGCAGGATACATGACAAATTGAGGATGTTGATGGCATCAACGAACTTCCTTGGACTCAAGATTGAGTCATGGAGTGGACTTGTTTTTTTTTTCATTTTTTATTATTTGATGTACACACATGAGTTATATGATGATTTCGGTATGGATATTATTCATATGGATTATTGACAATGTTCTTATCGATGGATGCAGTCATGGTGACGATTGCTAATCCAAATCACATATGGAGTAAAGGGGTCATAAAAAAAAAGACAAATGAGGAAGATGTGTGGCAGCTTCCCTGTCGCGGCCTATTAGCACTCTTGTTGTGACCTAAACTGAAGGTTAATGATTACAGAGTCTGAGAGGTCCATGATTCCATAGGGGCAGACTGAGACAGTCGTTGATGAATAATTCTAAGGGGTGCACAATAAGGAAGAATCCTTATTCCTTAGAAAATCCCTTAGTCTTTCACAAGGTTGACCAATGGAGTGTTGAATCCAAGTGTCTGAACAAATTCCAAACTATTCAATGGCGAGTGGCACCCTTGGATCATGGAAGTTCATATTGAAGGGCATGTTGCACAAAAAAAATGTGAGTCAACAAAAAAATATCTAGAAGACCTAGAAAATTAAAATAAAATACTTAGACATTGTTAGAAAGAACATAAAATTGATTATTAAATTATAAACAAGGAAACTAACAAAGAGTCTAAGTCTAATAGGTTTGACTAAATTATAACATTAAAAGGGAACGAAGGAAATTAGACTAGTAAGTTAAGTAAAAGAAGAAATAAAAGTAAAGTTGGGTAGATGCACATGTGTGCATGAAAATAATAAAAGAGATTTTTAAATAAAAAGAAAATAAAAACATGAGAGAATAGGTGGACCACATAGAATACCATCTTGAGTTAATCAACCATTAATCCTAACTAAAAGAGGACTCCTTATCCAACTCAAACTGAAATTTAGTTAGGGGACACAAAATAGATGAGAGATTGGGAAACTGAGACAACTAAGAGGAAAAATATGAATAAATTGGGGAATGTGAGAGAAAATATCTACTTAATTAAAATAAAAAGAAAAATAACATGCGCAACTTATGGAGAGTGTGACATGTTTAGAGGGTGAATAATCATTAATTAAATTATTAAAAATTGGTTATTTTTGCATGAAAGGACAAATGTCATTGTTATTTTTCCTATAAATGAAATGGAGAGGAAGAGAGAACTTACCATATTGTTGGATGAATGTTATGCAGCCAAAATGTTATTTGACTAAGTTTACTTGTGGAGAGTTGAGCTCAAACTTGTTCAAGAGGTGGAAGCCTCTCCTTGCGAGGGAAAGTTTGTGCTATTGAGTTTTGGTTTCTATTTGTGGCCCCTTTGCGGCTCAGGGGGATAAGAGGGGAGAAAAGTACCCCTAGCATTGGTTGGGACGTACCAATGAAGTTTTCATATTAGCAACCAAGGAGGACATGTACAATTTTTCTGGTTAAGTATCATCATCAAATATCGTCAACTTCTGATCGGAGTATTTGGTTGGTGTATTTTATTGTATATTAATATTTATATGAATACTTGAAACTCATGGAAGAACCCCTTGAATATTTATTAATATTTGTTATTATTTATAAATTCAGTTTTACTGTGAATGAAGAGGAATGTTTGTACTAATGTATAATTATCAGAAGATTCCAATTATGAACATCAATATGATGAAGATTATTAACAGAAGTTAGATTTTATTTTATAAAAGTAATATACGATTGTTCTAATGAATACTTATGAAATTGTATTCTTAATTTCTTAGATACGATTGGGTATATTCAGTTAGCAATTAAATTGTGAGACTAAATTGTGAGTTAGTTAGCGTTGGTAAAATTAAAGGGGGTCAAGAAATACAGATAGTTTTATGATCACTTTGTAGAGGAGTCCACTCAGATTCTTTCTCCCTCATCCTCAATGTTAATTGAAATAAAAATAGAACACATTGTGCATTCGTCCTACTGACTTTGAAGTTGTATATTGTTAGGGTTTTCGTAGCCTTGTCTTATATATGTTCGAGCTATCATTACGTATCCACTTTCTTATGTAAGTTGACACTTGGCGATCACAAACACATTCTCTACATCAAACCTTTAAGAGTGTTTGAACCTACTAAGATGGGATGCAAACATTTGTTCCCCTAGTGGCTTTTATCTTATCCCCACCTTGTGTGGTTGTCTTTTTTAGCATACTTAAGACTTAGTTATGATATAGTTCCTATAACATGTTTGGATTGAGGTTCGTCGATGGTTAAATCGTTGTATTTAAGTTACTAAAGTATTGATTATATTAGTAAATCAATGAAGTGGAAAGGGTGAATCAATTATTAATTATACCTAAGCCTTTAGTAGACAATGGTGATGACTATCTTAGTACATCTAACAAAGCGACTTGTATACCATGTTTTTTTTAAGTGCAAAATTCGCAACCCTCTAACCCACAAATTTTTTTTACTTACATTTCTTGATAAATAGTTTGGGATTTTTTTAAAATTTGGATTTGGTTAATTTTTCCATTCTTAATTTTCTTAATTATTATCTTAATGGTAGGATTGAGGAAATTGTCTTGTTTATATAGGTAAAGGAAATCATACTACCTTGCATGCCAAAGAGCATCCAATTAATTAGCATTATAAATTATTCTTATCCTTCATGAAAATTTATGTAGTGGAATTCCAAATTAATGCATGTTAGTTGGTATCAATTTTTATATTGCACTCACTTGTTTGGTTATTGGAGGGTTGTTGCATTCCTTTTGGTGCATTGTGGAACTTGCAAAAAAGAGGATGCTTGGTTGTGGAAGGCTTTGTGGAATATTAAGAATACTCTTAAACCAAAGGTGTATATGTGGTTGTTTTTTAAGAATGAATTATTGACATATGTACATGCCACACTTTCAATGTGCATCTCAAGTTAGATCAATATCTAAGGGCACAGAAATATACTCAAAGGTTAAAAAATTTGAGATTTTGAATCATCCTCTGATTGAATAATCAGGATGCTAGAGGCATTCACATGGTGTTATCCAAGAGAAATAAGGTAATCATGTAAGTGTAAGGTGACATATGTCAATGATGAGTCAATAAGGGAATATAATACAACAAGCCTTTTGGAACATGAGTGGGAAACAAAGGTGAAATATGAGAGGAAGAAGGTGTCAGTGTATTGGATACGATTTTGTAGTTGCAAGCTATGGATTGTAACCAACTCAACACAACTCTTGGTTTTATTGACATACATTAGCCTATATTACAAAATGGAGTTATAGAGAAAATAAGGAGAAAGGTTTTTATATTCTTTTGGATTGGAAAACACAAAATGAAGAGATTCCACTTGTCAAATGAAATATTATAGCTCAAAGAAAAGGTGAAGGAGGGTGGGGGTTGAAAAATATTCATTATTTTGGAAAGACTTTTCCATTTAAATGTTTGTGGAAAGTCATATTATAGGAAAATCTACATAAGGAAAGAATAGTGAAACAATATATTATCCCTAGTTTTATTATTTATTGGATAATGAGTCAAAGGAAATATAAAAGTAATGTGTTTAACAACTATAAATTTTTATATCAATCTGTCCCTTTAAAAGGTGGGTAGTTAGCTTGGAAGGTAGACAAAGGAGAGCAAGTGAGGGTGGAGTGGATACATCCATCATGTATAAAAAATAATCCACATTACATGAGAGGCATATATAAAATTTGAAGGACAAAGGCATTAACACACTCAATTAGGAATATGATTAGGGATTTACTAATATTTGTCATCAAGGGTGGAGAAAGAATGATTATTTAGGCCTAGTAGAAGAGGAGAGGGTGGGGGAAAGCATTTGGAATTCATATATAAAGAAACCACAAAGAATCCATGCCAGGATTGATTACAAACAAGACATAATTGTATGGTCAATAAATCAAACTTGGGGATATTATTAAGCCAAATTAGGTGATCAGGAAAAATATTTCTAGGGTACTAATAATAGCCTAGACATGGAAAAAACCATATAATGTCAATGTTAAAAAGAAAACAAAAAGAGTTGTGTGGTTAGCGTTAAAGAACAAAGTACTAACATGGAATAACCTATAGAATGAGAAAAACAAGGGCCTAGTTTATGCATTACTTGCAAGGAAGATGATGAAGATATATCTCATGTGCTCATTGGATTCTCTTATGTTTAGCAATTCTAGTAAAACATATGTCAATTCATCCCAGTCCAGATGATAAAACTTTTATATCTTTTTAAATTACAATCCAATACATTTTGGATAATAATTTTAAAAGTTAATGAATATGTGGATATGTTATCATTGGTATTTGGTTGTCAAAATACAAATGAAAAACACTTGAGGATGATGGAGTACATTGTGAACAATCCAATTCTAGTGGGTACTTTAAGAAGATTATTAACACTATTCTAAGAATATTAACTTGAGTTCTTTATCAGACCTATAAAAGTACATGTTATACCAAAACATTTGTGAATAATTGACAATGGAGAAAGAAAACAAGGAAAGGGGGAGTCTTTGGATGCTAACAATTTTCTAGTCCAGGGTGCACCATGATTGTTGGCACAGGGGTAGACCCAGGGTTTAGCTCTAACAATGCACCAACAAGCCCTAACTATTGGCCCTTTCGATAACATCTGCAAAGCAGATGCAGTCTCACCCGAAATAGCGATAGGGGGTTGCGGGACACAGGTGTCTACAACTAGAGGAAATGCAAGTCCAACCAATGCACCAACGCATGGAGATCTGATTATTCTTACCTATCATAGCCCTACTTCGCACAGTTATATATCATATCTAACATACTAATACATCAACAGAGTAACAAAATTAACGAGCACAACATTAATCACACACAACACAAGATATACGTGGTTCATCCTCTCCCTAGGGCTATGTCCACAAAACTATTCTTTAGAATATATTAAATGGAAGCATATAGTCCTATATGCACTCTTAGCTTGCAGATATTTCTCTCTGTCTCTCTTCTCTTCTCTCTATCTCCCTTCCCTATGCACCCAGCTGCAGGGTTGATCTTCGCACCCAGCTGAAGATCTTATAATACAAGAAGGCTCTCATACTCAACACTTCTCTCTCTCTCAAGATGATAATGATAATGACCAATATCCTTTCTCTCACAATAGTGAAACCCTCTTCTCCCCTCTAGGTTATGATTTATACATTACAATAGCTCACAGAAAACCTTAGGCCAAAGCCTAGGTGTCAAAACCCTAGATACCAAAAACCTAGGTGTCTAAAACCCTAGGTCAACTTGACCCATGTTTTTCGGTCTTCATGGGCCTGTCTTTCCTCCCTTCCCCTTAGGTGCTCTGAAGCATCCAACAATGGATTTTTCTTCTTGCTGAGTTGTTCATGATCCATCTTCTTTTCTGATCTATCTTCCTTGATCCTCTCATCCAATGAATCGCTCTCTCACACTTCGCCCCATCTTTTCTGCTCCTTTAGCCACTTCGACCCACTATTAGTTAGTGTGTCTTCCGTGCAGTTCGCATTTCGTCTGTTCTCTCGAAATATTTTATTTCTTCCATAACCAAGGGCCAACAGGCCCCCAACACTCACCTATGACTCGTCCTGAGGCACTTCAAATTAGACCCTTCTGTTTTGCTTCGACTTCAGGCTGCGCGGAGCAGCCTGTGTTTTCTTCTCTATCCTTCCCCACTGTGTGAAGACCGTCTTTTCTGTTTCTTGTACCTAGTTTCAACTGCACTTGGTACCTAGAACCTTCTTATTTTTCTCATACTGAGAGTTGTGATGCAACTAGTTGTCATAGTACAATTTCAACTGACTCCCATTCACCAAACCTTCCTTCCACTCTCCATTCAAAGTCTTCAATTGTGCAACTCCTCCTTCTATGACATAGGCAACCTCATAAGGCCCAAGCCAATCTATTCTGAACTTTCCTGGATGCTTCATGAACTTACTATCGTATACCAATACCATATATCCTTGCTTAAAGGCTTTATTTTTTATGTGTCTTTCATGGTAGGCCTTTTCTCTTTTCTTCTACACCTCCTGATGGAATCCTGTAATAAACCTGTCTTCCTCTAGCTCTACCAACTACCTGAACCTCTCTTGAATAGTGCCAGTGTCATGCATATCTTTAAAGGTTGCAATTATCATACTAGGAACCAAATATTCCATGGGCACAACTGCTTCTAGGACATAGACCAACTTAAAGGGGGTATGCATTGTCAACTTCTTGCAAGTGGTTCTATAGGCCCATAACACTGCTGGTACTCTCAAGTCCCAATTATCCCTCTTCACACTAAAAATATTCGTCAGCATTGTCTCCAAGATATTATTGAATGATTTAACTGTCTCGTTTGCTTGTGGATGGTAGGGCGTTCTCTTCTAATGATGAACTGCAAATTCCTCAATCAAGGCTTCAATGGTCTTATTAATAAAATGTGTACCTTGATCGCTCATAAGAATCTTCTGGCATCCAAACCTAGTTATGATTTCACCAAATATGAAGCATGCAACTGTACTTGCACTACAATCCTTGACTTTTCTTGCTTCTACCCATCTGGTCAAGTACTCTGTCGTAGTGATTATGTACCTTGCTCCTGTGCGCTTCCCTGGTGGGTTTATAGGTCCCACGAAGTCAGTGGCCCATTTCTCGAATGCTTGTAATGTTAGTTGGGGTGCTAAAGGAATATCATCTCTTCTGGATGGTTTCCCAACTCGTTGGCATAAATTGCAGGCTTTGTAGTAATCCTTAGCATCCTTGTGTAAAGTGGGCCACCACACGCCATCTCTAAGAACCTTATGCATTGTTTCTTTTCCTGCGTAGTGTCCTCCTGCGATGCCTTCATGTGATTCTACCAGAATTAGTGGTCTTTCTGCCTCCATAAATCATTTCCTCAGAATCTCATATGGTCCCATCTTGTATAGTTGTCCAACTATGAGTGAAAAATATGCAGCGGGAACTACCAGTTGTTTCTTTTGAATGATTGTATATTCCCTAGGTGTCATTCCTGTTGACAAGAATTGAACTATCTCGGTGAAGTCATCATCAACCTTTCTAATGACTAGAAGCTATGCATCTAGTAGTGTATCCTCCAAACTAGTAGGTTCCTCTCCATGTTCCAACCTCGACAAGTGGTCAGGTCCTTTGTTCATTCTCCCTAGTTTGACCACAATCTCAAAATCATATTCCTAAAATAGCAGAATCCATATGCATATTATTCCCCCCAACACTAGCTTTTTGACTAGGTATTTTAGCACAGAGTGATCAGTGAACATTTTAAAGTGTCCTCCCAACAACTAGTGGGACATTTTTGCAATGCATACACCATGGCTAACCCTTCTCTCTCAGTGGTAGTGTAATTGATTTCAGTTGTAGATAGCTTCCTGCTAGAAAAGGCTAATGGGTGGTCAATATATCCTGCTCCGGGTTGTGCTAGCACGACTCCTAATGCAATAGAGGATGCATCGACATGCACATGAAATTCCTTGCTCCAATTTAGGAAAACCACAATAGGTGCAATAACCATTTTCTGTTTTAGTGTGACAAAGCTCTTATGGCATTCTTCTGTCCATTGAAACTAACAATATTTCTTCAAAAGATTCTCCATGGGTGTTGTAATCTTTGTAGATCCCTTAATGAACTTCTTTTAGTATCCAATATGTCTCAGCGCAGTGCACAACTGTCTGACTAAAGTAGGAGGGGGTAGATCAACAATAATGGAAATCTTAGATGGATTCACCAACAATCCATGTTTACACACAATATGGCCTAGCAACACTCCAAAGGGTGAAAATAAGATGCGGTTCTTCAAGTTTAGGGCAATCTGACATTTCCTGCACTTATCCAAAATTAGTCTTAAACATTCAATATGATTTTGCAATAAGCTAAAAAATCAAAATATGCTTCTATAAATTTATGTAAAAAATCCTTGAATGCTTCGACCACCACCTTAGAAAAAATGGCTAGTGCATTCTTCAATCCAAATAGCATCACTGTGTACTGGTAGGATCCCCATTTTTTTGAACAAATGGTCTTATGGCGATCTTCCTTGGAAATCCCAATCTGATGATATCCTGAAAATCCATCAGTGAAGGAGTAGACCTCCTGTCCTCCCACATTATCTAGAACTTCATCAATAAATGGCATAGGGAATGGGTGATGTAGACATGCATCATTAAGCTTCCTGAGATCTACACAGATCCTGATATCTCATGTCTTCTTATGCTACACCACCATAGGTCTAATCCATTCTGACTCTTCAACAGGTTATATGATTCCTGATTCCAACAATCTGTCTAGATCAATCTTGAATTTCTCCTTATACTTGGGATTCAACCTGTAGGGTCTCTGCTTGATCGGCCTTGCATCTAGTTTCAAGGGGATTTTCATCTCTCCCATGGACCCTTTAATTCCCTTCATATCAGTGAACTTCACTAGAAACAAGTCCTGGTATTCATGCAATAATTCAGTGATCTTGTCAATAGTGGCAGCATACTAATAATATACAACGTTTGCAAGTTTCGTTGTTTTCTCTATTCCAATGTTAACTTTCTTGATTTTAATTGGTCGTCCAATAAAAGGTAGTTCAACTCCTAGTCCTTCTATGTCTCTCTATCCTTTTGTTTCTGCAATGTTCACATTCCTAGGATCATCGTCTTCCTCCACATTGATATTGTAGCAACCTTGCAATTTCTAAAGAGGCGCGGTCCATTCATCCTCTTCCTTCTCAGTAGGGAGGGTAGGTGCCTCCTCAAAGACTCTCTCTCTCACAATTTGTAATTCTTGATCCACTATAGGGTAGTGTCTTTCAAATAAAAAGGAAGTTACAAAGTTTTGATTCATACCTTGCCAATCTGTAGTGGTGAGGCTCAGTTTTGCTTGAAGATACCAATTGATAGGCATTGTATCCAAAGTGTTAATGTTGCTCTTGAGGAATGCTTCTCCAGGCCTCCTCACAACTTCGCACATGGTCCTTCAGGCAACTTCGACCTGTGTGTCTAAATTTGCATCTTTCTATTTGTTCTTAGAAGCACGTTGTCATTAAAGTGTGAGATTGTATCGAGCCTGTAATGTTGTTTTTGTGTGTTCCCCATGATCTTGCTAGAGTTTCTTTCAAGGCCTCATCCAGTGCCAACAACCTTTGTTGTACTGGTACAATTTCTTCAAATTCCAACAAGAAAGATTCTAGATGATTTAAACTATCAAAGATGGGTAGATTACTTACTTGTGTTCCAATCCGACAAACGTCTCTTGTCAATCTAGCACATCTCCATGTAGATACTTCATACATTTTGTTCTGCCAGTTCTCTAGTGCTTCCTCTGAGTCTGATGAGCATGTGATGTCACTTTTCTAGCTTAAGTTCCCATCTGTTGTAGGATTAATGTAATCCTATTATCTTTCTCTCAGTTTGTATATATTCTCAAGTTCATAAGAACGATCTTATTCTCTAATGGGTTTGGTATATCTGTGACCTTCATCAGGGTCAAAAGGTGCAATGACCCTATGTCCATCTCCTTCAAATGTCATTCCTATTTTCTTTAAACCATCCACATTTTAATTATTTAAAGCCCAATCAATTCCTAACAGTGCAGGATAAGGACAACTATCATTGACTATCTCAATCACCTCGAAGTCCGCGAATGCCCTTACTCCATCGATGTCCACAGGGACATGCTCTAGCCTCCCAAAGGGGCTCACTGCCTATTGATTAGCCATTTTGAGCCTAATAGGAGAATAGATCAACTTAGTCTTTCCCATCAGTGCCCAGATCTACTTCGTCATAACATTAATCCTAAGTCGAGGACAACATAATCTATATCATACTCTCCAATCTGAGCATTAAGGTGTAGTTCCTTATTTTTCCTTCTCTTTTTAGATACTTGATGTACTGCTCTATTCAACAAGGGATCTACCTTTCCTAGCTCATACTTTTTGATTAAATTTTGTAGCTCTTGGACAATGCTTTCATCCTTAATCAAATTAATGCAAGTACATAAGAATTCCATGATTTTTCTTACCTCTTTTCCTTCTCCAGGCGAAGTAGACTGATCAAATGCTAGAGGCATTCCACACTCTCTTACTTATGGTCGTGACTTTGATGAAGAACCCTAATATTTTCCAAATTATTTTCTTTCCTCCTCAAATGTTTGTTTTTCTTTCCTTGCATAAAATACTTGTGTCTTTTATGTAGCTTTTCTGACCCCTGATTCTTCAGTACTCTTCCCTAGTGTCATTTTATATTCTCTTGTAACAACGTCTCCTCTAGTGATTATAGCAACTCTGCGATCCTCTTCACGAGTTTCTACTGAGATTAGTTGTACTTGTTGGTTTCCTCCTCGTCTTTCCTGAAGTTTGGCTAACAACACGGGACAATCTTCAATGACATGTTCGAGTGAGTTGCAGTAGCTGCAGGTGGTACAAGGGTTATGATAGTCCCTTGGAAAATTTCTTGGCTGTGCATAGCTGTAACAAATGACCTGACCTCAACCTCGACCTATGCCTCCTACATGTCCTCTTCCTCTGAATCCACTAGGAGGGTTGAATTTTCCTCTTCCAGGGGAATTATACTATGGGGTAGTTCCTTCTTGTTGTACTTTGCCTTGAATCCTATATGTGTATATTGATATTTCATGTAATAGATCATAAGCTCTACAGTCTTTCTTATTGTTCCCCACAAATTTACAAAATGTGCAGTAAAAGTTTGTAGGTGTCTGAACATATTTTTGCATGTATTAGAATTCACCAGGGCGATGTTGATTTCTACATACCTCGCACTAGGGTAGAGTAATCTGTTTCAAAGGGCTCGGGAGGCCAACTATTCATGAAATAGGAGACAATACTCCTTGTCATGGCCTTCTGATTTTCATCTAATGCACCAGGTATCTTCTCTTTTATCTCTTCCCTTGTCTTTCTTCATATCTTCATCCTGCAGAGACAAGCTAGTTAACTGACTTAAAATTTGACTCATAACTGAGTTAGAGTCTCCCATAGGGGATGATTCTAGTTTCATTGCGATCTCTAGTGCTTCATCCTACGAAGTGATCTTCTGTTGCATCAGATGGACTCTGATGTGTGGTAAGAGGGCATAAATGAACCATTCCTTTCTCTGCTCATCTGGGATCTGAAAATTCAACCGATTCGTTAAGGTATTAAAAATCTGATCTAACTCCCAAATAGGTTCAGCTACTCTCTGCTTGATTTCTTTCAGTTATGTAATGCATTGTGACTCTGACTTGGGTTTCTTGAATTTTGAAACCAAGGAATTCTTGATCTCATTCAACGGTTTATGTTGTGCAATTTCTTGGACAATTTCCATGTACCATCTCAGTGCACGGTCCCTTAGGGTAGTCCTAAACAGATCTCTCTTAATTGCTTCGTCAATGAAATTCTTAATACTGCATACAACTTCACATAAAAAACAGTGTTGATCAGAATCTCCAGATCCATCTTCCCTAAAGATAGGGAGCCTCATCTCATCTACCATATATCTTCCTAGGTTTCCTGTCTGAGTATGTGTTGAACTGCTAGTAACAGTGCTCTAAGGGCTCTAGTGAATCTGACTACTCTAGTTAATTAATGTTGCTAAAACAACAGGAGGAGTAATAGTAATTCCTTCAACAGTCTCTGCAGTTCCTGAAGTTTCTGATTCTTCCTGGCCAGGTTCTTCAGTCTCCCCTTCTTCTTCCCTAGTGGATTCTGAATGTTCCTCGTTCAATAGTTCTTCTTCCTCTCCACTGTAAAACCCTTTGTCCTATACTAGTGGTTCGTGGCTCTGTTCAAACAAGTTCACCAGAGGAACTTCTCTGAAGATCCTTCCACTGCGTGTATGTCCCACCTCTGCGTCGTTATCCTTGTCTGAGTTCTTGAACATTAACTTTTTGATCGGACTACTTACTGTATTTTCAAGATGTTCTTCTCGTGCAACAACATCTTGATCTTCAACTTTAATAAGTGTAAAAATTTTCCTCTAGGTCCCTTAAAGAAATATCTCTCTTCTTGGCTATATGACTCAACTCTGTCAATGGAGAACTCGGTGATGTACCCTCCAATAGTATTATTGAACCAATGATCTACTACTCTTGACACGACGTTATCAACTCTCTTGACCTTCTTGATCAACACTGACGTCCAAACCACAAATGGTCTAGATATGATCTCGAACTGGGTATCTGCTAATCTGGATAACCACTCATATAGCTCCTTATGAATTCCTCCAAATAAAATCTCACGTATATCGGTAAATATATCCCTTTCCAACCAATCCTCTTTACTAAGCTTAGGGTTCTTGTTCTAAGCTTCTATGAAGTCCTTTTCTTGTTCTTCTATCCACTTCTGAATCTCTGTCTTCGATGGAAACCACATTGACATTCCCTCAAGAAGATCTCAATCCTTACAATGGAACCATTTGTTGGCATAGGGGCAAACCTAGGGTTAAGCTCTAATAGTGAACCAACAAGCCCTAACTACTAGCCCTTTCTACAACACCTACGAAGCAGATGAAGTCTCACCCAAAGTAGCAATAGGGGGTTGCAGGACACAGGTGTCTACAACTAGAGGAAATGCAAGTGGAACCAAGGTAGCAATGCACAAAGATCTAATTATTCTTACCTAGCATAACCCTACTTCGCACAGTTATATATCAAATCTAACATACTAATAAATCAACAGAGTAACAGAAGTAAAGAGCACAACATCAATCACACACAACACAAGATATATGTGGTTCACCCTCTCCCTAGGGATACGTCCACAGAACTATGCTTTAAATATATTAAATGGAAGCATACAGTTCTATCTACGCTCTTAGCTTGCAGATCTTTCTCTGCTCTCTCCTCTTCTCTCTATCTCCCCTCCTTGCACACCCAGCTGCAGGGTTGATCTTCGCACCTAGCTGAAGATCTTACAATACTAGAAGGCTCTCGTACTCATCACTTCTCTCTCTCAAGATGATAACGATAATGACCAATATCCTTTTTCTCACAACAACGAACCCCTCTTCTCACCTCTATGTTCTTATTTATACATTACAATATCTCATCGACAACCTTACGTCGAAGCCTAGGTGTAAAAACCCTATATACCAAAACCCTAAGTGTCTAAAAACCTAGGTCAAATTGACCCGCATTTTTCGAGATTCTCCAGCCTATCTTTCCTTCCTTCCCTCGAGGTTCTCCAAAGCATCCAACGGTGGTTTTTTCCACTTGATGATTTGTTCAAGATCCATCTTCCTTTCTGATCTGTCTTCCTTGATCCTCTCATCCAACGACTCTCTCTCTCACACTTCGCTCCATCTTTTCTTCTCCTTTGTCCACTTCGACCCACTATCAGTCAGTGTGTCTTCCCTACAGTTCGCATTTCATTTGTTCTCCCGCAATATTTTCTTTCTTCCATAACCAAGGGCCAACAATGATATTAGGATGATGTTGTTTATTTTCTCCAACATGTGCAAGCACCACAATGGTTATGTCTTTTAAAATGAAGAAGCCTAGTTTAGATAGCATTAAGATTAAAATTACTCTCAAGAAAATTGTATATATTGAGGCATGGATGGAATGATGATAATATGTTTTCATGTAGTATAATATACCAATTGATAAATAGAGCCCATAAATCCACATACATGAATTCTTATAGAGAAAATTGGAAAATGGAGGTGCAATTCACTCATAATTCTACACAGACATCTAGTAGTAGAAAACAAGTCCTAAGAAACCACATGTTATTTTTAGAGTCTTAGGGTGTGGACAATATACTATAGCATTAATTTTCATTATAGTCACTTGCACCCTCGTCCTACTAACTATGGGAACAAAGTATTCCACTTCATAACTATCAAAATGCTTGGAAATTTTAAGGAAGAAGTGTTTATTATGGAGTGGTTGTAGGTATTGATCAACATTCTCAACATGTTCTTCCCAAGTTTTTTTGTAAGTCATAATATCGTAAAAGAAGGAAAACAAACAATTGCAGACAAAATCCTGAAAAATCTAGATTATGAGGCTCTCAAAAGTTTATGGGGCATTGCAAAATCCAAAAGACATCACCAAAAACTTATAATGTCCTTCATGTGTGTTGAAGGTAGTATTATGAATGTCTACTTCCATATAGATTTGGTGATACCTAGAGAGAGGGCTTAGTTTAGTGAAGAACTAGGCAACATGAAGCTCATCCAAGAGATCACCAATTACTAGGAAAGGAATTTTTTCTTTGACCATCATCTTATTAAGAGCATGAATGTTGAGGAACACGTTCCAAAATTTTTCTTTCTTTTATACCATTAAAATTGAATAAGAATAGGGGTTATTACTAGGGTGTATTATGTTCTCCTAAAAGATTTCCTAAATTATCTTTTTAGTTTCATTCTATTGTGAAAAAAAATATTGACAAGGAAACACATTAGGCAATTCATAACATGGAATTAAAGTTATATAATGATCATACCTACCACATGAAGCAGGTAATGTATTCAATGTTTCAAATAACTATTTTTTTAGTCAAAATCAATTTCAAACCAAGGTGATTTTTTGGGGGGGATTGTCCATAATTTGGATAATATTGAATTGGGAAATAATTCCTAAGTAGCCTTTATTCAATATATTTTCCATATAGTGAGATATGATAATTACTTACAATTCATAATAGATACATTTTAAGATGTGTGTTAGCACTCAGTAATTTCTTTGGGCTGTATCAAAGAAATTCCAAGTTAACTTACAAACCAACTTTAGGTTGGATTCTGACCCTTCCAACCAGAGAGGGCTCTCTCAAACATGTAAAGACTGAAAATACTCAAAAAGGGTTTGGAAATGAGAACACAAAGGTCATATTTTGCAATAGGATAGGCTTGTTTAGGTTTTTAAAAGGGTTGGTAGGACAAGCAAGAGGAAGAAAACATTGGGAAATGGGGTCAAATTCTGAAATATACTATGAATATTAATACAACAAATGTACTCCTGAGGGAACGATGGAAAAGTAAGCATATCCTTCAGCAATAAATAGTATTTCAGATGATGGCAAGATAGAAAAGAGAAAATCCCATTACAAATGAGAGCATCAAACCAAAAATGAATTCTCAGTTGTAACTTTAGATTAAATAACATAAGGTTGACTACAATGAACACAACACTTAACAGAGAGTGAATTCTGGACTTGTAATCATTAAACACAACATCTGCATTAACCATATGAAAGGAGCATCTATCAAGGATGAATTCCAATCATGCACTCTTAGCTATACTTAGAATAAATAACATAAGTGAAATGAATGTAAAGTAGAGGAAAGAACACTAAATAATACACCACGATGAATCTCACCTATCAAAAGCACTGTACTATTGTACTAATTCATAAGGACATTTTGAGAAATCTACACACAGTCCCTTCGCCTTCCTGGCTGAAAGTCCCCCCTTTCTCTATTCTTTTACATTGAAATACATAGCACTAAAGGCCCCTTTCCATCTCACAATTTTGAACTCCAACCCCTTTCCAAAAATAGGAACAATTACAAATAGAACATGACAAATATTAACAGATCTCCTGCTTTTCAGGAGGAACAATAGTCTTCAAAATGCCACCTATAATTCTCAAACCATAACATCTGTGTAAAATATGAGAACGGTTTTTGTATATAAGATCGTTCTGAAGAAAATCCTCTCTTAGTTTCTTGAAATGCATCTCCATCTGGCCGGAATACATGTCACAAAAACATGTCTTGAATAGGAAATCATAACTGAAAATATGGCTCCAAGATTCCTTTGAATATCCCAATCCAGGATACCTGTGTAAAAAATGAACAAGGTTGATGTTCTAGGGTCTTTGCTTGACAATAACCTCCTTTTAATTTTGAAAATTCATTCTGGTTCATCCATAAACATTATGGTCCATGCATAAATCGTCCTTTAAGTCTCAACTCCCATGGAAACTGACTACCACATCCTCTTTGAAATGTCACTTGTGTTTTTTTCAAATCTAATTTTATTTATCCATATTCTCCTTAAATATTTGGGAATAATATATTTGAATAAAAATAATTACCAAATATTTTTTATCCTGTAAATTAAATTTCCATATTTTAATTCATGCCCGTGGTTTTGAAAAACCATTTATTGCTTGCTTCCCGTGGTTTTGAAAACCATATATTGTTTTGCCCAATTTCCCATTTCACTGTGAAAACTATTTACTGGTTGGTTTCCTATTGTTTTGAAAACCATGTCTTGGAAACCATCATGGTAAACTATGAAAATATCCCTTGATCTTCCCCTTTTACTTCTGTAAAAACCTTGGATAGACAATTGTTCAAATCTTTCGTTCACATTCATCTTCTTCTTTATGATTCTTTTCCATAGGAATAAACATTAACCTTTCTGCTCTGTAAAATTTAATTTTTACCTCTGTGAAAAATTTCCACCTTCAGAACAATTTTACTTATTGGAAATTCCATGAAACTCACTCCTAGAAAATATGTCTCACATTTATGTAACCAAACCATATAATAAATGGCTGCAATATTATTTCAGAACTTGGGAGGAGTGGTTTTAACCCACACCACTTTTACCCCCGAAATGCATCATGTAAGTGTTGGAATTACTTCACACACACCTAGGATTTCTTTTTCCTAAGGTTTTTCCTTTTTTATTAGTCATAATTAGTCATTATCTAGTCTCCTATATTTTAGGGGAGAATATTCCACCTCGAGAATATTCTCTTTCAATTGACACTTCAATTTGACTAGTTGAGTTGAGTTTAGATGTTGCCTTGGTTTTGTCACCATGAAACATTGGGATCATCACCATGTTAATTAGACCTTGCCTTAGTATTTTCACCAGACTGGCACATTACTCTTGATTCCCTGAATTAACTCCTCACTACTCTATGTTCAGTTAGTTAACTTAAGACTAGTTAACTAGTTAACTCAACTAGGTGACAATTCACTCTTGTAACTGCCTGAAAGACTAGACTAGCTGGAATTTCACTCCCGTATCTGCTGGTGTGTGTCCATATCACTATATAACACCACTATGGTGTATTTTTTCTCCTCCGGTTCACACTCATTGATTTATACAGAGTATATTGTGTGTAAATTATTCATTATTCACAACGGTTAATGAGAATTATTTCATTCTTTCTCTCCTTCTTCTTCTTTCTCCTATTCTCTCTACAAATGTGTGTATCATTGTTTATCTAGATATATTCTATGCA
Source organism: Picea engelmannii (assembly GCA_009831015.1). Taxonomy (NCBI): domain Eukaryota; kingdom Viridiplantae; phylum Streptophyta; class Pinopsida; order Pinales; family Pinaceae; genus Picea; species Picea engelmannii. The sequence continues at coordinate 85,232 of ML785015.1, forward strand.
ATTTCAACACATTTACATGGTATTAGATCCGATGGACTTCTAAGCAAAAGTTACACCAAAAATTTTTGCAGGTACAAAAGATTGAAGACAGCAGAAAGATGGATTTCCAAAAAGAATTCATTCTTACACCTTACAACTATTTTTCATGGAAGGAAAAAATAGCCATACATCTCTGAACTAGAGGGTTGTACAGGTTAACCTTGAATACATATACAAAACCAACATCAACCATAGAAAAATCCAAGTACTTAAATCGCATGGATGAGGCACTCAAAACAATTTGCAGTCTTATTTCTCCTGATCTCCTTTTTCACATATCTTCCTGTAAGACTCCCAATGAATCCTGGACCACCTTGAAAGGGATCTTTGGAAACCAATATGATATGAGGAGACACATTCTAGAGGTGGATATTCTCACATTGGATCCAAAAATCTTCGAAAATGTCCAAGATTTCTTTACAAAATTCAACGATTTACTGTCGCAACTCAAATCTTGCGAGGTTGATAAATCGAAGGAGGAGAAACAAATGGTTATCGCCATTATCTCCAAGACTGGTCCAGAATCCGCTGTATTCATATCCACATTCCATATTGTCATATTCACCTCTCGAGCCACCTGGAAGATGCCTTCTTTTGAGGACTTTATCGAATCCCTGACACAAGAGAAAATCAAGCTCATCAACATGGGCACAATCAAAGGCCCAAGGGCACATGCAATCATTGTGCATGATGTCAGCTAAAAATATGATAAATCTAAATATAAATATAAACAGAAATATCATCCACATCCAAAGAAGGAAGGGTACAAAAAACCCTTCACCGATGCCTCTAGACCCAAAGGGGAAAAGGGAAGAAAATGTGAGAAATGTGCGTATTGTCACAAAGGATTCCATTTAGAATCCACATACATGAAAAAACAAATAGATTTTATGTCTCAAATACTTCAGTAAAACAAACTTGGATATCGCATCCCCGAGGGTTCCAAGAAGAAGAAGCCAGAAGATCTGAATTCCAAGAAACGAAATTCTAGCCATTCCTTGATTTCCATCAACTCCTCTCTCGATGCTTGGATCGTAGCTTCAGGAGAATCACATCACATGGTTGCATCATAAACAGTCTATTCTTCATTGTATTCATGCAAAGGTCCTCCTATTCTTATGGGGGACAACTCTTCTGTCGAAGTCACCGGCAAAGGAAGGATTGAACTCACCAATGAAAGCTTTGATAATGTGTTGCACGTTCCCAAAATTTATATCAACCTTCTCTCTGTATATAAGATGATGAATTCCAACACTAGAAACAAATTCATATTCACACCAAATTCTGTGGACATCTACGACATGCAAACCAACTCCAAGGTTTCTACTGGTGAGGTAAATCATCAGTCTAGCTTGTATACTTTTTCTCAATTCATTGAACCTGATTCTTCTTTAATGCTTACTCATGCTGATGAAAGTAGTAGGATATGGCATGAAAGGTTTGGACATTTGAATTTCGGATACATGCAACAACTTATCAAGCAAAGATTGGTCGATGGTCTATCAGAAATCCATTTCTCCAAGGAGTATGTGAGGGATGTGTTCTCGGAAAACACCCTCAAGAGAAATTTGACAAAGGAAAGTCTTAGCAAGTTTCTGTATCTTTAGATCTGATCCACAGTGACCTTATGGGTCATTTTTCCACATCCATCCATCATCAAAGAGAGTTTTGTTCTCATTTTTGTTCATGATTTCTCACATTTTACTTGGATATACTTTCTCAGGAAAAAATCTGAGGTATTTCAACACTTCAACTATTTAAAATCCTTGGTTGAGACACAGTCCGGAAAGAAGATCAAAGTCCTCCAACTGATAAAAGGGGAGAGTATGTAAATCATGAGATCTATAATATTTTCCATGAGGCAGGGATTCAGTTGCATCATACAGTTCCCTATACTCCATAGAAAAACGGAGTTGTTGAGCAGAAAAAAAGATCTTTAAATGAGATGGCATCTTGCATGTTGCATGCAAAGTCACTACCACAGAGACTATGGGACGAAGCGCTTAATTTTGAAACATACATCCAAAACATATATCCCCATAGATTTGTCAAGGATAAGACCCCCTACGAGGCTTGGAGCAGCCTCAAACCAGAAGTGACCCACTTTCGCATTTTTGGTTCACGTGCATGGGCCTGGATTCCCTCTGAAAAGAGGAAGGCACTTGATCCACAGAGCACTAGGTGAATTTTTGTTGGATACCCCGACGGTGTGGAGGGATATAGGCTTATTTATCTTTCTTCGGACCGACTCATCATTGAACGAAGTGTCCAATTCGAGGAAAGTGTCTCTCATGTACCTCAGCAACTGCATGCAGACACCTTCATTCTTCCATTGTTCGAGACGATGAGCATGCACATGTTGACTCTTCTTCAGACAAGAGTTCTGATTCAGAGGACTTAGATGATTCAGATTCAGAGGACTTAGATGAATCATATTCAGAGTCAGTACAGTCAGATGCAGATTCAGAGCATCCATATGTAGTTGCAGAGCCAAAGAAGAAGCCCAATTAGGCATAAACTACTCTTCATGATGCAGGGGATCTCATTGGTGATCCAGGCGACACTAGAAGGACTTGATCTGATTTCGAGGAGCCTCATGTTGCACTCACTACTATTGAACCATTTCCCTCCAGGCATATTTTCTTGGTTCAATCTTCAGATCCATAGTCTTATGACGAGGCTGCTAGAAATCCCTTTTGGGAATCCACCATGCAGGAAGAGTACAACTCCCTCCTCAAGAACCAGACTTGGGATCTGGTTCCCCTTCCTTCTGGGAGGAAAATTGTGAGATGCATACGGGTCTATAGGACCAAGAGCACAACGGATGGACATATTAGCATATACAAAGCTAGGATTGTTTCCAAATGATTTCAGCAGGTTCATGATATTGACTATGATGAGACCTCCGCTCTAGTAGTGAAGATGGATTCCATACGATTTGCACTTTCCATTGCGGCAACCAAAGGATGGGAAGTCCATCAGATGGATGTGAAGAATGAATTTTTTCATGGTGATCTATGTTAAGCCCTAAATAGTGGATCATTACCCCTTAATTGGGGCATATTACATTAGTAATGTTCTTTTATTTATGTTGGCTTGAGTCCATTATTTGTAATTGTACCTCCTAGTCTCATATATATACCAAGGAGACATTTTCATTTGGAATCATCTTGTATTTGGACATTTATGTGGGGTATAAGGAGGTTTCCCCCTCGAAGAGGATTATTACCTACAATTCTCTCTTTTTCAAGGCGTTGAGTACTTATTCTAAGGTTTTTATATGCTATATTTATATTTGGTTCTTAACATATGGTATCAGAGCTCAAGGTCTTGGGGTTTTGTTGCTACATCTGAGACACCTTGAAATTTTAGCTATAACTTTTTTTATACGGCAGTTCAAAAGGAACCCTTTAGAGGATATTTATTAGACAGATCAAGGTACGTTAGGTTAAAATTTCAGATCCTCATACCTTATAATTTAGGCGATACAACCTATGTAAGATAGGGTTATGGAATTGTCCTGAATTGAGTCATCATGAAATCTTTGCTATAAAAAAATTTCTGTAATGTTTCAGACCCTAAAATGCGGAGAATATTCACAAAAATTATTAAGTTATCTATGATAAACATTTCAGATTCTAGGTCATATTAAATTTGTATATACACCCTATGGAAGATAGGGTATTTGACTAGTCCTATTAACTAGCCTCAAGTAGGTATTCCAGGTAAAACAATCATAAATTCTTCCTAGAGATCCAATTTGAGTGAGACTAGTTGCATTGGATAAAGGATAGTCTGTAGTATTTATGGTACACGTTTCATAATTTTATACCAATTATTTTGTGTGGGGCATGATATATAAGTGATATCTCCTGGAAAGTTGTGGGGAAGTTACCATAAATTCTACTTGGCACATCCAATTTTGATTAGACCTATGGCATTGCAGAGAATAAATATCAGAGAACTACAAAAATGGAAAATTTGATACCCAAAAGGGCCAAAATTTTGGAGATACAATAAAAGAAATATTGTCTAGCAAAACCACCTCAAAATCAAGGTTTAAAGTGATACTTGGCCAACATGCCACCAAAAAAGGGAACTTCTACACCAAATAAGCCTCTAGACAGTCCTACTTGGACTCTTGATGAAGGTGAAGAAATGTGTAGGGACATAAATGATTTACAAAAGAAGACAATAGAAAAAGATGAACTACAAGAGCTGATGGATTCAACGAAACTAAGTTGGAGGCAATAAATACTAAGACGGATGGTTTAAAAGGGGAGATCATGGAATGATTGAAAATTTTCCTAATAGAGAGGACACCTGAAATTGAAAATGTATCCCATGAAATTCATGATGAGGACACAAGGAACATGAATAAAAAATGGAGAAACTCTAACTTTGGGTTGAAGACCAACAACTTTCCTAAGATTGATATGAGGAAGTTTGATGGGAAGGACCCAATCACATGGATACTTCAGATGGAGCAATTCTTTGATCTACATAATGTGCCACATGCATAAAAGGTATGAATTGCTTCTTTATATTTAGAACCCAATCAATTTGTGTGGTATCGATGGCTTTGTTCTCGCAAATCACTCATCACTTAGACAATTTTCACGAAAGAAACAATAACACACTATGAGGATATAAGGAGGAATACCTTGTTTATCCAATTGATAAATCTCAAGCAAATGGGTTCAGTTACAAAGCACATTGAAAACTTCCAAAGATTGAATATAAAGGTAACATATATTCCAGATGAGCACTTGATTGATGTATTCATAGGAACTTTAAGGGATAACATTCAACATGAGGTTTGTCTTTGGGAACCCAAATCATTGGAGAATGCATTTAGGGTGGCAAGAAATGTTGAAAGTAAAAATATGGCTATGGCTACTAGAAGGACCACTCCTAACATCTATCGAGAGAATAATGTTCCTTCTTATAAAACACCTCAACCTATCAAGTTGACACCTCAACAATTGGAGGAAAGAAAAGAAAAATGTTTATTCTTTAATTGTGATAGCAAGTACAGTAAGGGACATAAGTGTGGTGAGAAGAAATTATTCTACATAGATTGTGAAGAGGAAGAAGAGAAAGAACAAGACAAGAACCATCTCAAGATAAAAATGTAGACGTGATTTCTTCTGAAGAGTTGACTCCCATGATATCATGTAATGCATTGGCTAGAATTAGCAATCCTTAAACCCTCAAGATCGAAGGATATATCAAAAATAAAAAGGTAATGGTCCTAATTGATTCTGGTAATACTCATAATTTCATTCACTATATTTCTTTGTATATCCAGCACCAGAGTTTCAAGTAATGATTGCAGATGGAGGAACTGTCAATTGCTCATGAAAATGCAATAAGATCAATCTTAATATGGGGGAATATGTAATGAATAGTCCAATGATTTCTATACCCATGGGTGGTGCTTATCGCGTACTAGGATTCCAAAGGTTACAACCATTAGGAACAATGGATTTTAATTTTCAAGAACTTTTCATGAAACTTTCATTGGAAGGAAAAGAAATTGAGCTAAGAGGTATCACAGGGAAACTCAATAAGGTGATAAGCTCCAATGGCATGATAAATTTTTTGAAAAAGGGTCATCAAGGTGTAATTGCACAACTATGCCCATTAGATGTTAAAACATCTAAGCCATCTATTCCCCTAGATCTCCAAGGGATCATTGATAAGAATTCCAAAGTATTTGAAGATATTCCTAAAGGTCTTCCACCCACTCAAAATCATGATCATGATATTCACCTAATTCCTAGGAGTGTTCCTCCTAACATCAGGCCATACAGATACCCTTATGCCCAGAAGAGTGAAATTAAGCGCATGGTTGAATAAATGTTAGAGGTTGGCATTATTATACCTAGCCAAAGTTCTTAGTCTGCACTGGTAGTAATGGTATTCAATAAAGATGGGTCATGGCATATGTTTCCATATTATATAGAGCTCAACAAGATCACTATTAAAGATAGGTTTCCCATTCCCATCATTGATGAATTGTTATATGAACTACATGGAGCAATCTATTTCACAAAGTTGGATCTTTGTTCAGGGTATCGTCAGATTAGAATGAAGGAAGAAGATATCCCGAAAACAACATTATGAACTCATGAAGGCCATTATGAATTCTTGGTCATTCCTTTTGGCCTTACAAATGCACCTTCCACATTCCAAGGGTTAATGAATTCCATTTTCAAGCCCTTCCTTTGAAAATTTCTGTTAGTATTTTTTTATCATATACAAATCTATAACAAGTCTTGGGAGGATCATGTGCGACATGTTGACAAGGTGCTACAACAACTAAAGGATCAAAAACTATATGCCAAACTATACAAATGTTTCTTTGGGGTGAAGGAGGTAGAGTATTTGGGTCATATTGTATCTCATGAAGGTGTCAAGGTAGACCCTAACAATATTAAGGCCATGATGGACTGGTCGATTCCCAAAACATTGAAGAATCTTAAAGGATTTTTGGGTTTGACAGGTTACTAGCACATGTTTGTTCGGCACTATGGAAGAATAGAATCACCTTTAACGACACTAACTAAGAAGAATGCATTTTCAGGGACTCCAGAGGAAACTAAATCTTTTGAACAACTTAAAGAGGTGATGTGCAAATCTCATGTCTGGCCACTCCAGACTTCACAAAAACCTTTATTGTGGAATGTGATGCCTCAAGAAATGGAATTAGTGTTGTCCTAATGCAAGATGGAAGGCCCATGGATTTTGAAAGTCGACCACTCAAGGGAAAGGACTTACACAAACCCATTTATAAGAAGGAAATGATGGAAATACTACAGGCATCAAAGAAATGGTGTCCTTTCCTAATAGGTAGGCACTTCAAGGTCAAAACAGATCATGGTAGTCTTAAATACTTCTTGGAACAAAGACTATCTTCAGAAGAACAATAAAAATGGGTGACCAAGATATTGGGTTATGATTTTGAAATCTTCTATAGAAAAGGGAAGAAAAATGTTGTGGCAGATGCACTCTCAAGAAAGGATGAAGATGTTGAGGCATTTCTCTATGTTATCTCAATCATCCAACCTGATTGGATAATATAAGAAAGGTATGAATGGAAGAATGACGAAAAAGTGTGGACTCTCATTCAAAGGTTGCAATAGGACTCCAGTGCATCAGATACATTTACATGGAAAAATGTTTCACTATGGTATAAAGATCGCTTATATTTATGTAAGAACTCCCACCTCAAACAAAAGGTATTATTGGAATTGCACACCTCTCCAGTAGGAGGGCACTCGGGATTTTTGAAAACCTACCATAGTGTCAAGAAGGAATTTTTTTGGGATGGCCTTAAAACTAATGTTCAAAGGTTTGTCACAGAATGTTTGGTTTTCCAACAAAATAAGGTGGAAGCAATTAAAACCCCAGGTATTTTACAACCATTAGCCATCCCAATTCAACGTTGGGAGGAGGTTTCCATGGATTTCATAATAGGGTTACCAAAGTCTGAAGGAAAGAGTGTCATGATGGTGATTGTTGATAGACTCACCAAGTACGCAAACTTTTGTGCACTCTCTCATCCCTTCAAAACCAGTATAGTTTCCATCGCATTCATGGAGACAGTTCAAAAGCTACATGGCCGCCCAAAGATTATTGTAAGTGACAGAGATCCCATCTTCACTGGACATTTTTGGACATAATTTTTTCTTGTTTGGGTACTCAATTGGCTCATAGCTCATTCTATCATCCTCAATCGGATGGAAAAACCAAGATAGTGAAAACATATCTGGAAGGCTACCTTCATTGCTTTGTCTCTGATAAACAAACACAATGGTTCAAATGGTTACCCTTTGTAGAATGGTGGTATAACACTTCATTTCATACTGCAACAAAAATGACACCATTTATGGCACTCTATGGATACCACCCTCCTTCCATCACTTCTTCTCTAAAAAAAAATCTAAGGTTCAAGCAGTGGAATATCACATCAAGCATCAACAACAAGTTCTCCAAATATTAAAGGATAACCTGACCATGGAACAAAATCACATGAAACAACAAGCAGATCAACATCGTAGTGAAAGAAATTTTGAAGTAGGGATTGGGTGTTTTTAAGACTACATCCATACAAATAGATGTCCCTCAAGCAAGACAATAAGGATAATAAATTACCACCAAAGTACTATGGCCCTTATAAGGTGTTGAAAAATATTGGTGCTATGCAATACAAATTGGATTTTCCTACATCTTCACGAGTACACCCAGTTTTCCATGTTTCATACTTAAAGAAGGTTATAGGTGAAAAGATCCCACTTCAAATTGTATTTCCAGAACTTGAGGAGGAAGGAAAAAATCATATTGGAGCTTGAAGCTATCACTGACACAAGAATTCGCCAGCTGAGGAATAGATCCATTTTAGAGTATCTCTTTAAATGGAGGAAACTACCGGTTGAAGATTCCACTTGGGAAGATGGACAGATTCCACTTGGCATAACAAATTTTCGCCTTTTCTGGAGGGACAGAATCCCCGAAATCCTACGGGACTTAGCACAGGCTAGATTTTCCCTTTTTCCCACCTCCGTGTGATCATTTATCATGATCATAGGCCAAACAACTAGGCACCTTTTCACATTTCATGACTCAGCTATATAAGCAAGTCGAGTCTTTCAACTCTGCAAACCCCGAAATGCCGAAATGCCAAAGATGCGTTGATCAACAATTAGCCCTCTAGGCTATGCCTTGGTCCATATGACCACTTCTCATAAGACCGCAGTCTCATTCCCTTCGAGACTTATCAATACGAGAGCCCGACCTCTTGTGAACGGGACTTCCGAATTCCCAATTTTCGATTCCTCGGAGTGGCCTTTGTCACCTTAGCCCTCTTGGCTATGCCCTGATCCATGTGACCATTCCTCATAAGACCTTTTTCCTATCTCTTTTGGGATTTATGAATATGAGAGATCGACCTCTTGTCAATGGGACTCCTGAATTCCCGATTTGCGAAATCTCGATGGACTCTTCCTTTCCAAATTCACGATATCCGAAATCACGTAATGGGTATAACTCCCTTCTATCAGTCCCCTTTGTGCGTGACCAACAGCTAGGCTAAGTGCTAGCTCCCATTGCAACTTCGGGACTTCGCAAGTCGAAAGGTTGAGCACTCATGCTCTTATCCCATGAATTCCCAAGATGCGAGAAGTCAACATAGTGTTAACTCCTTTCTTCAGGTGATGCGTGTCCGCCTGTCAATGATACGGGCCCCACTTTGTGATTCTACCACGTGTTCCTTCGTGCTCAGCTTTTGGTAATTCGAGAATTCTAATGTCGAGAAGAGGTCCTCTCAACCTTCGAACCTCGGAATGTGTGATACACGCAATGAAGCTCTGATCCAACGGTCCTCCCGTGACTTGGATCCAATGGTGATCCTTGCTCCTCGCGATTTCACCACTCGCGACTTGGAGCACCCAAATCTTGGGCTCTCACCTTGCGAACCTCCAAGTTCGCGAGATCCCTAGATCTCTGCCACCTGTCCTCCTCAGACAGATGGTTCTTATCTTCTCGTGACTTCACCACTCGCGAAGTCAAGAGACTTCCTCCTCTGACTCCCGATGTTTGAATCCTTGATAGAGAGGATCTCATGACACGCGTCCTCCTTCCAACGGATGGCTCAAATTCTTCCGTGAATTCGCCACTCGCAAAGTCTAGACACTCACCTCTGTGAGTCCTAATGCCCGAGTATTTGAAGCAGATGATGTCACGACACACGTCCTTCCACAGACGGATGACTCCAATCCTTTCACAAATTCAAAACTTCTGATGTCGAGTGTCCATACCTTCGTCCTCAGGACCCCCAAACTCCTGAATGCTGAGATCCCGATACCAACTCCTTCGAGACATTTCACTTCTGCTGCTCATGAAGGTTTAACCCCCGTGCATCTCCTGTCAGATCCAACGGCCGACGGGTGTTCAGAATAAGGTCTGACGGCTCAAACCTGTCTCGCACTGTGCACTCTCCTACTGCTCCCTGGATGTGGAAAAATCAATGGTCTAGATACTCTCACGGACCTTGGGGATCTACGATCCTGATTTCTTCACTAATCACGAAGATAAGGAAAAAAGGGGTTAAGGCATTTAAAGCCATCGTTTCTTCCTCCAATATAACGATCGTGAATGATCGCAGATATTCCGACAGGATCTCATCCGTCAATCGATACTTATCACTATGTTTCCATTTTCAGGATTTCAAGAGGATCAATCTTCCTCGTACAGGGTTATTAGGACTTGCAGCTTCAAATCCTTTTCCAGGTTCATGGTGATCTTTCCAAGAAGGGTGTCTCTATGGGGAGATCTATACAGGGTATTACCTAAGACAGATAAGGGTATAGATTTCCCGAGAACAAACTGGAAGTCTGAATTAATTCAATATGCATATATATATATATATATATATATATATATATATACAAATATATCTATAAACATAAGACATATGTGGCCTTTTCAATAAAAGCATGCAACCACTATTTATGATCAAAACACCACACAAACAGTCTTATACTCAAACCGTTCATAAACTACACAAACTATGAGCATACATGTCAGCATATAAGTTTCCAGATGCAAGATGTAAAACACTTATCAGAAATATCACCAGATGTGATTGAAACTATTGGGAGGGGTGCTCATTTCCACCCAACCATAGGCTCAGTGACTCCCAACATATTTACCACTATCCACCCCCGAGCTAAGACCACAATGCTGCAAGATTGTGTCTCTGTTTTCCAGTGACCAAGAACGAAGGTTACTCTCCTTCTCTACTATCACTCACTCTGCATTTTTCCAGAGTTCTCCTCCTCCTCTTTCCCTCACGTGTGCCCCTTGATCGCCCACTCTTCCTTCCTTTTCTCCTTTCGTCGAGGTTGCATGTGGCACAATTTTCCTCGCAGTGGTCAGGTCTGAGGACTCTATGGATGAGCGGTTCACCCCCATCCCTCATTACTCATGAGGAGCCATTTACCTACCAACCTGGCGAGTCATTTAATTCGGGGCCAGCAAGTCGCTCTTGGTTCTCTGGGCCAATGAAGACCAAATACAGTATTGGTTTCGATGGAATTTAATGCCACCTTTCCAGGTGCCTTCC